>BSBK01000722.1:1815000-2031387 GCA_027943335.1 Chamaecyparis obtusa
TCCTGCGCACCAGCTTTTTGCAAATTTCTCACCATCAATTTTGTCGCTTTGTCTCCTTCTCCAGACAAAATAACTAACAGAAAAGCCTTAATCATTCTTCATTTATTCACAAATGCCTTGTAGGATCCTTAATAAATCTTCAAAGCATGTTTATAATAAATGTTTTAATGGAAGAATGATTGATTTGACATGTCCAGCCAATCTTAATTAATCCACCAGCTATTTCAGCATGAATATCTGAATTCTTGAGGAAAATCCCTGATCACCATATCTCTATATTAATGACTCCCTCTACGTCACATCGTCAAATGTCATTTCCAATTTTCACATGCACGAGCCATCTAGTTGAATGAGACAATCTTTGTACGACAGTTTCCAAAACTTAATAAATACTCAGAGCACTACAAAACATAAACCTTCTTTTGGAAGGGAATACAATCCCACGGAATTCTCCGTGTGTAAGCTATCATATTACAAACATGAACTTGAACTTGAACTTGAACTAACTTAAGGTTCAAGACTAGGTTCAAGTTCAGGTTCATCTTTTAGACCGACAGACCTTTTGAGGGATAGACAAGCATGGGCATTATAAGACTTAGAAGCGATAATGGGTTGAACTTGAACTTGAACCAACTTAACAAAGTTTAAGTTCAACTTTGAATTAAAGAATTCTATTGACCAAGACTAAAACTGGGAGCTGAGAAAAATGAAGGTAACAACTGTAATCACCTAAAAATAGACAAAGATAATTAAAGGATAAATCAAGTCAAATCAAAGCAAATCAAGGACAAAATTGAAGTAATTGAATCACAATGCATAATTGGCCAATCAAAATTAAAATCAAGTCTTAATTTGAGATAAATCAAAATTTAGAGTATTTTAATCAAATCAAAGTGCAATTAAATCATTTAATTGTATAGTTTTGGATTAAATCAAATTCAACCCATTCAAGGGGTACATGGCTAAACAAATGAATTAAATAAATTAATAAATCCTAATTTCTCTCAACAATCCAAAAGGGGAGGAAATTCAATCAACCAATAGGATTTGAGGGAAAGGCATTCACATGGATCAAGCTAAATTCAATCTCAATCACTCAAAGTGAAAAAGAATCTTGTCCATTGATTTTGTCTACTTGTCCCAAGCTTTGAGGACACAAACTTTGCATTGTCTTCAAAGGGTGGAACCAAAGACTCAACCAAGCCTTAATCATGATCAACTACACCACACCCCCTACCCTTGCATAAATCTATAAAAGGAAGACCAAATTCCTCATAATTCAATAACACCACATCTAAGAATTGCATTGAACCTCTTGCAATTTAAGCTTAGAAAGGCAATTTAGATTTAATTTAGCTTTCAAATTGGAATTGAGCAATTAGCTTTAGCTTTAATCATTTATCTTTCTCATTCTAGGACTGTCATTAATGGAAGCTTGTTGAGAGCTTTGCATTAACATTCTTAGTTAGAGAGCCATATGATGCTTAATTGTCAATTTCTAGCTTAAATAGATTGCTTCATTGTGGTTTATTTAGTTACTATTTCATTTATTGTCAATACTAATCCTATGAAGATACTATTTCTAGTATACAAAATGGCACCCACCGTGGGGCAGAATGCTTCACTTTACTAAATGCTTGGATTCATATCATTTTTATCAAATTTGCATGTGTTAACTCTCAATTTTTTTTTAAGGAAACGACACTTTTGACAGGTTAAACGACGCTTCTGCAAGATAAAATGGTGCTTTCAAGCACTATTTTGGTGCTTTTGCGATAAAGTTGTGTGCCTTTGCACCGATCCATGGTGCTTTTGATCTTTCTATTTTCTATCTATCATTCTTACAACACCTTTGCATCGATCCAAAGCACATTTCTCTGGACTCCTGAGCACTTTCTCTATTTTATTGAGCACTTTCGCTATCTTTTTACTGCATTTAATCAATTATGCAGTGCTTTTGCAAATTATTTGTGTGCTTTTGAATTTTCTGACAAAGTTAAAATAACACTTTCAATCAAATTAGCAGTGCTTTTAAGCAGTAAAATAGTGCTTTCAAGCATTTCAGGAGTGCTTTTGCTTAAGTTGTTAATCCGCATAATCTGACTGTGGTAAAATGATTTATTTGACCCTGCAGGATGTTTGATCACCGAAAAGAGAGAAAACCATAGAGAAAATTTAACCAAGAAGGGAAGGCTTTGGCTAGGAAAATCAAGAGGGAGAACTTTGTGCACATCAAATCAGTTCTTGAGGAATCACAAGAGGAGGAAAATTAGGTTTATGAGAACTACCACAAAATTGTAGAAGCTTATAAAACTAAGTTTGTATCACTTAATTGGATTTTCTTACCTTAGTTCAAGTTTTGCTCAAAATTTGCAAATAAGGCTTTAAGATTTCATTCAAACTTTGCTTCTTCAAATTTGTTTTGGTTTCCTTCATTGTTATTATTTTTGTTGACTAACTTTGCTGGAGGAAAAGCACATTGGGAAGGAACTATAGCCAAGGTAAGCTAAAAATGACAAAAATTACTCAAAAATGCCCCTAGCTTATGCTAGCTACAAGGAAAGGTAAGCCTCAAACTAGTGAATATTTTCCCTTAAATTGTGGCATTGGTGCATTTAACAATCTAGTAATTAAAAAACAGCCTATCTTTATTTAGAAAGTTTAGCATTTAGGCCTATGCTCTTCACTTCTTCTAGTGAATCAAAATGCCAAAGGTGTTTAACTTTTTGATTAAGAAGAAAGGTTGAGGAATCAAGCACATAAAACCAAAGCCCCTTGTTTGTAGAAGAAAGTAGAAATAATCAATTCTCTATAGTTAGTGGGTGAAAGAATTGAACATTGTTTATTGTGTTTGGGAAATTAAGGAAAAGTTAGGGATATGCTCTTCACCTTTTAGGTGAACCAAATTCCCAAAAACTTGTTCTTAACTCCATTTCCTTTCTTTTCATGAACATGCTAGAACATTAGTGGGCTCGCCTCCTGAGAAATTGCCCTAACGAGGCCAGTGAGAGGGACAGCCCAAAGTGGGATACGCTTGCTTTTGCTGCGAGAATCTAACCCACTATAAAAAAAAATGCATACATCCTTAATGGGGTGTGTGACAAAAGGATTTTAAATTTTTGAACTTCCTCGAGTAGCGCAAAACTTCGATATACCGGTGTGGGAAGCCCCTTAACATACTTGGGGGATGAAATTTTAAGATCCATTTTGAATGGAATCTATATTATAAAATCCTTGATAAAATAGCAAGACTGCCTTTTAGAGCCATGTTTACGAACCAAATCTTGTGTTAGGCAAGTGCTTGAAGTTTCTTTTTGTGCAAAACCCGTGACAACGTTCCTTCAAATCAAACATTTTGTGTTAAGTGGGTAAAAAGAGACAAGTGAATGTGTGATTGTTGTGTTTGAAATACATAAACAAGTGAGAGAGATATCCATTGAAAATTCATCTTACATTTTTAATCTCTTCAATTTAAAATCAACAATTCTCGAACCAAGGATCATTCCAAATCAAACCCTTGTTGGATATTGGTTTCCATGTGGTCCCACACATATAGGGAATCTTTACAAGGATATAGCACTCTTGTTGCAAACGAAGGACAAGAATACCAAAGTCTTTTCAAAGGTCCTAATCAAGAAATTTTCCCAAACTTGTTTGACAAAAAACTTGGAGAAATGGATAGAAACTCTGCATATCATAATTAGCAACCAGGAGGAAATAATCATAACATTGACAATGCCAATCATAATCCTAAAGAAACACTTGAAGAAAAGGTTGAGAGAGCATCCCAAGATCAGGAATTCCTAGAGGTCATGGAGAAATTAATAGATAAAGATAGGGAGAATTTTTTCCTAAACCTAGCTCAAGCGGGAGTAAAGCTTCCCCATGATTTCGATATAGAACAACTTAAGAAAGATCAAGAGCAAGATAATCCCATGAATGCCATGACTAGGAAAATAAAGGCCTTTTAACCTAAGGCCTCAATGGACAAGGCGGTTGAACCTAAGGCCTTTTCTATTGAATCTTTATGTCCTTTTCTATTTGATAAAAGCTTAGTTATGGTATCTTTTCCTTCTAATACCATTTTTCCTAAATATGATAAATATATGGGTAAAAAAAACCCACAGGATCATTTAAGGGAGTTTTGTGCCCTAAGCATTGAGTTCATGCACAATCAAAAATATACCTAATGAGAATCTTCCCTAGGAGTTTAGGAGGTCCCGCCATGGAGTGGTTCTCGAAACTACCCCAAGGAATAAAGACCTTTGAGGAGTTACCCTCCAAGTTCATAACCCATTATTCTTATAACATTGAGCACAAAATTACAATGCTCAAGTTGTGTGATACCAAACAGAAAGATGGAGAGTCCTTCCGAGGATTCCTACAAAGGTGGAGGACCATTTTTGCAAGGTATCCATGAAGTATCCCTGAGAAAGAAAAGATGGAAATCTTCAAAAATAATTTGACCATGAAAATGAATTATAGATTACAACTCCAATGTCCCCCAACATTTGAAAAACTCATCGAAAATGAGATCAAGATTGAGGATGTTTTGGTCAAGAGAGCGGAAATAAAATTATTTAAAGATAAAAAAATCCAATAACATCAACAACAACAACAACAACAATAATTATGTGCCTAAATATGTCAATAATCAAGGGTTCAATAATTACAATGATAAATCTAAGTCATGGATAAAGAATAACAACAAAAACCTTGTGAATGATGGAGTTGTGGAGACCCACAACTTGAAGGAAACCCCTTTTACCTTACCATATGGAGCTAATTCTTCAAATAATGTCAATCAATCAAACAAAGCTCCATTTAATTCCAATAACAATTCCAACAATTCCAATAATAATGCCAATAATCCTTATAATAATGCTAATGGGAATAAGTCCAAATCTTTTTTCTCCAATTATAACAAAAGAAAATTCACCTATTTCGGTGAACCTTTGGAGAACGCATTAAAGACCTTGGTTGCCAAAAAAATCATCACATTACCCGATGTGAAAGATTATGAACCTCAAGATAAACCCTATTGGTGGAACGACTCTCATCATTGTGAATATCATTGGAATAGAGGTCATCCAACCAATGAATGCATGAGATTAAAACACTTGGTGCAAGACTTAATAGATAATGGAACCATCAAAATTGAAGGACCTCAAAACAATGAGGACCACATGGCTTTCAAGAATCCATTTTTGAACCATGAAAAGGGTGATTCATCTAATGGTAATAAAAAATTTTTAAAAAAGGCAATGAGAAAGTGAAATTTTCTCATACTTATGATAACACGATCAATACTTTAAGAGAAGACGATAATACCATAAACGTTGTTATAGTAAAGAACAATTTAAGAGAAGCATCATCAAATGTTGTCACTAGGGGGCAAGCATAAAAAATTATTCTACCTACCATTGCTCCTAAAGTTGTGGTATCAAATCAAGCTTCAACTTCATCATCAAAACAATACAACTTGGTTGACCAACTACAAAGAACTCCTACTCAAATCTCTATCTTGGAGTTACTCAAATTGTCACCAATTCATAAAAACATTTTGGAAACCAATGTGCCTCTAAACTTGGAGGTATAAAAATTTCAAAATATGGTGGGGCAACTCATTGCACCCCATTGCCTATCATTTTTTGAACAAGATGACATGTCCCTTAATCATCCTCAAAATTTTCCATTGCACATAGAATTCTTGATCCACAAGCATAGGGTGAAAAGAGTCCTTATAGATGGAGGAGGTGGCCTAAACATTTGTACCCTTACCCTATTAAAAGCCCTAGGATTTTCTGAGGAGGCTATTGACCCTAAGAAAAAGATAACCATAAAAGCCTACAATGATGAAGAAAGAGCTTCAAAAGGAGTCATAGTGTTACCCATAAGAGTTGGTCCCATGCAAAAAGAGACCATATGCCAAGTGTTGGATCTAAATTTGACTTACAATATCTTGTTAGGAAGGTTTTGGATTCATGAGATGCAAGTTGTTCCATCTACTTATCATCAATGCCTAAAGTTTCCTTATCTAGGGTAAGAGATAATGGTAAGTGGAGACCTAAACCCCTTCCAATATTGTAACAACATCAAGCCTATTAATGACTCTTTAGTTCCACACAATGTAGAAAGGTCTATACCTAATCAAATGGAGCAAGGGAAAAGTTCTAAAGACATCCCATTATTGAAGGAAAGAGAAAAGATGGAAGAGGAAATTGTTATGGAAGACACACCAAAACTCACTAACCTAACTACATCAACTAAAGGAAAAGAGAAGTTTGGTGAGGATAATATTATTAAAGAATCAAAAGAGGACCATACCAAAGCTACCCAAGTATCCACCAAAGAAGCCCATTATCAAAAAATGGACCAAATGATGAAGAATTTTGATAAGCAATGCAAGATCAAGCAAAAAGGTGTAGGTGAATACTCCTTATCTATGGTGGACTTACCCTTATCACCCAAGTCCTATGGAAAACCTCCAAATCTGCCCCATAGATATAATGATAATTTTGTGAGGGAAAGTACATCATCCTCCATGAATGAAGAAGACAATGAGATCCTAAACTGGTTATATAAAGATGAAGAATCAAGTGCACATGTCAAACATATTCAGAATATAACCATTCCCACACATCAATATGGGAAAGGGTTTTCAATCATGCAAAATATGGGGTACAAAGGTCAAGGACCTTTAGGCACAAAGAATGAAGGGCTCATTGAACCCATAGAAACAACATGGTGAGATACCAAGGAGAAAATAGGATGAGGGTATCTTGAAGAAGGATATACTCAAAAACATTATCCCAAACTTCATAGCCAAATATTGCAATTAGGGTCTCATAGTGATGAAGATTCTAATGAGTGGGAATGGGAGACATTATCTGATGATTCACGCCATGATAAAGGTATTGATGATATTCATACCTATACTTCTACCAAGGATAAAGGACCAATAGTAGAATCAAGTTCAAATAAAGTATCTAGTTCAAACCAAGTGGTTCTAAATGATGTGCCAAGCATAGAAATAGAGATAAATCAATGGGTAGGTGAACCCTACATACCTTCATGGAGACCTACTATCGAGGAATCAAATGTTAGGTTTAATCCACATGAATTTTATCTAATGGAAACCTTAGAGTAGTCTAGTGAGGAGGACTTTGATCCTTCTTCTTTAGAACATTTAGAAGAGGCCCATGTTATAGACTTGCATGATGCAATGTATGAGCCTTCTAATGAAGTATTAGCCTTAAACCCCATTGAAACGAATCCAAATATTGACCCATTAACACACATACATCCAGAATTAATTGAATGGAATTCCATTGAACCCACTACTGTTCCAATCTTCTTGAATGACAACGTGGTGTCCCAATACCTTAACGTGGTTGAACCCTCTTTTATCAATTAATGTCATGAAGAATTGATCAAGGGGAGCATCCAAACTTTCAATCCTAGAAAAAAAAAGAAAAAAAAAAGGAAAAGAATCAAGTGTTGAAAACCACATTGTGGCAACATTAGATCAAGAAGAAAAAAATAAAGAAATAAAGGATGTTTCCAAAGGTGAAAACCCAATTGAGGCACCTAGGGAAGGGAGTTTGGATGCTCTACCAGAACATTATGAAGAAAGTGTAAGGAAACTCAGGTGCAGAAACAGCTTCCTACGCTAATCTCTATAGGAGAGTATTGTGCAAATTCTTATAAATCCTTACAATTTTAGATTCGTTAACTAATTTAACAAAGATATTGCAACCACATACCATGCATAAAAAAAAATAGAGAATGACACAATGATATACCCTGGGGAAACCTTTCGGTAAAAAACCCCAGCACTCCAAAACCTGCACAATGTATTGATCAAAACTATTACAGCTTACAATACACTTGCAATGCAAGTTATTTAAGAAGATTTCCAAAACCTTGAAGACAAATCACGGTAGCATAAAAATGTTCCAACCATACACTCACATCACATCTCTTCGCAACCCTAAAAAAGCTTATATCATGCGCTTCACTTTTTAGGGCTACTCCCAAAGATAACCGTATTAGGGTTTTACCATTCTTTGAGAAAATAGGGAAGAGTGTATAGTACTTGAATTTATCAGTTGCCACATGTCTTCACCTGTCATTTAATCTTCCTGACATAGCTCTTACATGTCATAGGAATCCGTAATAACCATTTTAGCCATGATCTCCTTACACACAATTCAAGATGCTGACACATCAACATTATTTGCAAGAAATACATTTTACAAAACAAATAATAAGAATAGGAATTATCCAAGGTTGAGACTGATGAAGGGTGTTCCCCTTAATACCAAAAACACATAACAGAAATAGAGAAACAACAACAATATGCCAGAACAGAAAATTGGCTTCTTATTATCTCCACAAATGTGGAATTACAAACTTTCAGAATTACAATATGCAAAGTCACATGGGCATTCCCTTACAATATTCTGTAGGACAAAGCCTCGAACTATTACCCAGATCTACTACCCAGAACTATTCTGAACTGCCTAAAACAATAATACAGCCTTCCTTATATAGACAATTTTCCACCGCCTGGGAAGGTTCCAGAATTTTTAGCCAATAAGGCCGACCAAACTTAGAATTATTTCATTTTACATTTTATTACATCATAGTCAGCTCAAGATAACCTTTGAAACCTGAACAGAAATTTTGAAGAAAATTATTTTTTGCCATTTCAAGTGGCCCAACTTCTGAAGACCATAAGTCATCACCCGTTGACCCGCTCGGCTATTATAACCCCATTTCGGAAATGCCACGAAGCGCTTTATAGGCTTGACCCGCGCAAGCGCCCATCACCCAAATTTTTGACCTCATCCGGGGCCTCTAAAGCCTTCAAAACTGAGTTCAAAGTTTCTGTACCCTGCTGCCAATACCGAAAATCTTCAATATCTTCCAACATACACTTGATCTGGAAATGAAACTTTACTGGCAGACTTATATGACCAAAATGAACCTCCAAGAAAGAAATTAGATCATTCTGAGCATAGATGAAAATTACCAAAAAATAGTAACTTTCCATAAATAGCAGCTCTGCACATGATAGCCCTTATTGAATTCAAAAACAAAAATATTTTTGGGTGATGCAAGATTGCTCTTACACCCAGGATGCTCCTGCATTAGACACCCAGGGTAATTTGACAAGTGACCCTATCACAACTCAGGTGTGCAGAGGAAAACCAAGATGGCTAACCTCCTCCTTTGTCGGCCATGATGAATCTTCAACAGGCCATCCTTTCCACTTGACCAGATATTCTTCATATGTCCTATTCCTTGTGCTTCTACCAACACGACTGTCCAATATATCTTCGATCTCCTTAGTGTCTGAACTAGTTGCTGGAATACTCCACTGTACTGCTGCAACCTCATCTTCAACACCTCCTTCGTGATACTCTGTCAAATCGGAAATGTTAAACACTGGTGAAATATTCAGCTCACTAGGCAATTCTACCTCATATGCATTTCCTGAATCATGCTTCTTTAGTATCTTACATGGCCCAAACTTTATTTTCAGCTTGCTATATGTACCAACTAGAAACCGCTCCTTCCGCAAATGAACCATGACTTCATCACCAACCTAAAATTCCTTATACCTCCTTTTCTCATCTGCCTTAGCCTTATACTGTGCATTCATCTTGGTAATATGCTTCCTCACCTCCTCATGGATGTTCTTCAAGTGTTCTGCAAAATCCTCAGCTTCAGCACTACCTATTTCTCCTTTATCTATCTTTCTCAATTCAGATGCATTTCTTGGACTACTTCCATATACAATCTAGAATGGTGATTTACCAGTGCTCCTATTGACAGAATTATTGTATGCAAATTCTGCCTGTGGTAAAATCAAATCCCATCCTGTTGGCTTATCTCCAACCAAACATCTCAGCAAATTTTCCAAACTCCTATTCACCACCTCTGTCTGTCCATTAGTCTGTGGATGATGTGATGAACTGAACTTCAAATCTATCTTCAACTTCTTCCACAATGTACGCCAAAAATACCCAACAAACTTAGTGTCCCGATCTGAAACTATGGTCTTTGGCAAACCATGAAGTCTCACTACTTCTCTGAAAAACAATTCTGCTATATGAACAACATCATTAGTCTTCTTGCAGGGAATGAAATGTGCCATCTTTGAAAATTGGTCAACTACTACAAAAATTGAATCATGTCCCTGCTATGTCCTCGGTAAACCAAGAACAAAGTCCATACTGATATCCTCCCAAGGCTTCTCTGGTATAGGTAATGGCTAATACAACCCTGTATTCTACTTCACTCCTTTCGCCATCTGACATACTCTACAACTCTGTACAAACTTCTTCACATCTTGCTGCAATTGTGGCCAATAATAATTTTCACCAACCAAAGCAAGGGTTTTATCACGACCAAAATGTCCAGCCAATCCTCCACTATGCTTCTCCTTGATAAGATTCTCCCTCATAGAACTTCGTGGAATGCACAACTGACTCCCTCTGAATAGCATATAATCCTGGATGATGAAATCCAACCATTTTGTCCTGTCTAAAGTAACAGGTTCTGTACAAGCTTTCCAAGCTTCACCAAAATCGGGATCCTTTGGATACAAATTTTTGAGTTCCTTGAACCCAACCACTTCAATCTGCATTTCTGTCAGCAATAGTTGCCTTCTGCTAAGAGCATCTGCAACCCTATTAGACTTTCCACTCTTGTGTTTCAAAACAAATGTATAACTCTGCAAAAACTCAACCCATTTCAAATGTCTTTGATTCAATTTTCCTTGACTATTCAAATATTGCAAAGCTTGATGATCAGTATACAAAAAAAACTCCTTAGGAAGTAGATAATGTCTCCACTTCTTTAATTCCTGAACTATAGCATAAAATTCTTGATCATAAATAGAATATTTCCTCTTGGCATCATTTAACTCCTCACTGAAATAAGCAACAGGTTTACCTTCTTGACTCATAACAGCTCCTATTGCAGTACCACTAGCATCACAATCTACTTGAAACACCTTATTAAAATTTGGAAGTGCTAAAACAGGTTGTTCTGTAACTTTTTGTTTCAACAATTGAAAACTCTTTTCTGCCCCATTAGTCCACTTAAACTCTTTTCTATCCCCTCTCATTGTTTCAGTCAAGGGTCCACAAATACTGCTAAAATTTTTGATAAAATTTCTGTAAAAGCTAGCTAGACCATGAAAAGATCTTACCTCAGTAGCATTCCTTGGAGTAGGCCATTCAAGAATAGCCTGTACCTTCTCTGGGTCCATTTTGAGACCTTCTCCTGAAACTACAAACCCTAAATACACCAACTCTTTCTTCACAAAACTGCACTTCTTCAAATTAATCAACAATTTCTCTTCTCCCAACTTCTCAAATACCATATGAATATGCATCATATGCTCATCCAATGTCTTACTAAAGATCAAAATATCATCTAGGTAAACAATGACAAACTTACCCAGAAATTCTTTCAGAACCTCGTTCATGAGCCGCATGAAAGTGCTCGGTGCATTGGTTAGCCCAAAAGGCATGACTAACCACTCATATAGTCCTTCCTTTGTCTTGAAGGCAGTCTTCCATTCATCTCCTTCTCTGATCTGAATCTGATGATATCCACTTTTCAGATCTATCTTTGAAAAATACACAGCTCCACTCAAACAGTCCATAATATCATCCATTCGTGGCAATGGAAATATGTACTTGATTGTGATCTTGTTTATTGCCCTAGAATCTGTACACATCCTCCATTCTCCATTCTTCTTTGGTGCTAAAACCGCTGGTACAGCACAGGGACTCAGACTCTCACGAATCAATCCTTTCTGTAACAACTCATGTACTTGTCTGTTCAACTCCTCACTTTCTGCAGGTGTCATTCTGTGTGCTGCCTTGTTCGGCAAACTCGCTCCTAGGATCAAGTCTATTTGATGACTGATCTTCCTGACTGGTGGTAATCCATCAGGCATGTTATCGGATACAATCTCCTGAAACTCATTCAATAAATCTGCAACTTCTACAGGAACATCTTCTACTTTCTCTTTACCAGCTTTTGGAATTAAAGAAAAACATACATACTCATGCATCATACCATCTAGGAAATTTCTTCCATCAACAAAAGTTATCCTTGCATTACCACATACCTTTTCTTCAGTCTCCTTCAATGGTTTTAGCTTATACCGCACTCCATCCTTTGTCAGGGAATAGGTATTTGCATGACCATCATGTACAACACATCTATCAAATTGCCATGGTCTACCCAACAACATATGACATGCATCCATAGATATGATATCACACAATACCTCATCTTGGTATCTGCCAATCTTGAACTTCACCAGGCATTGTTCATTGACCATGACCTTGTGGTCATCCTGTACCCAGGCAATCCGAAATGGATGTGGGTGTTTCTATCTCTTGAGCTTCAACTTTCTCACCATCTCTTCTGACACCAAATTATCAGTGCTTCCACTATCAATAATCACATCACAACATTTACCTTCACACTTGCACCTGGTGCGAAACAGGCTCCTCCTTTGCTCGGGTTCATTCTCACCACTCAACGTTTCTCCTCTTTCAGCATCTTCAGAATTTGATGATCTGGCATCTTCATCTACATGTGCAACTCTAGCCTGGCCTTCATTTCTCCTGTCTGTTCTACCTTGGCGCTGAGGACATTCAAATGCCCTATGACCTTATTCTCCACAGTGAAAATATGTTCCACGAAAGCCACCTCTTCCAGATCTTTATCCCCTTCCTCTTCCTCTCTGATCTCTATTATTCTGATCCTGGAAGTGATTGAAATTATTTCCTCGCTGATTTTGACTGCTACTGGCCTCATCCTTCTTTTTCAGATCTTCATTTCGGCCACCGTATGACCATCCACCAGATCATCCACTGCGACCTCTTCCATTTTGTCTACTCTCAAACTTTTTGTTCAGCTTTTCCTCTACTTTTAGGGAAAACTGGTATGCCTCTTCAATACTGTTCATTCAAACCAGATTCAGCTCCTCCTGAATGCTTGGCCTTAACCCATTAAGGTATCGGGCAACTTTCTCCTTATCAGCTTCTGCATGGCCTGTTCTGATGAGAAGTCGATAGAACTCCTCTATATACTCCTGAACAGATCTTCCTGCTTGCTTCAAACTTTGCATTTTCTTCAGTAGGTCAAGCTCATATTCAACAGGAATGAACTGTCGCTTCAATTTATCCACCATCCGATCTCATCTTGTGATTTTATCTTTCCCTCTTCTATTTCGCTCCAACTGAATTTCTTGCCACTAGATCTTCGCATGACCTTTCAATCTAGCCTTCGCAAATTTGACCCTATAAGGATCGTCAACATCTTCGTACTCAAAATATTCCTCACATTCATTGATCCATTCAATCAATTCTTCTGGGTTAAGATTTCTAGAAAATGTAGGAACCTCAATCTTAGGTCTTTTCCCAATCTTGGAAATGGCCCGAAAAATTCTTTCTTCCTCCTGGTTCACAATTTCAGTTTCTCCTTCTTGATATTCTTCTTCGGCTTCATCCTCGCTTTCATCTTTGACATTAAGATTCATTCCTCTGCGAATCTCTTCTTGCAATGCTCGCACTTGTCTCTGCAGCTCTTTAACCTCAGGTGTTACAACACCAACTCTTCCGCCACGTTCCCTTCGTGGAGGCATTTTCATGATGCGCTAAAACCCTAGCCACGGTCCTGGTGCAAACTGCCTCACAGTCGGCGATCTGTTTACACACTCAAGAACTCCTGCTCTGATACCACTTGATGAAGGGTGTTCCCCTTAATACCACAAACACATAACAGAAATAGAGAAACAACAACAATATGCCAGAATAGAAAATTGGCTTCTTATTATCTCCACAAATGTGGAATTACAAACTTTCAGAATTACAATATGCAAAGCCACATGGGCATTCCCTTACAATATTCTATAGGACAAAGCCTCGAATTATTACCCAGATCTACTACCCAGAACTATTCTGAACTGCCTAAGACAATAATACAGCCTTCCTTATATAGGCAATTTTCCACAACCTGGGAAGGTTCCAGAATTTTTAGCCAATAAGGCTGACCAAACTTAGAATTATTTCATTTTACATTTTATTACATCATAGTCGGCTCAAGATAACCTTTGAAACCTGAACAGAAATTTTGAAGAAAATTATTTTTCGCCATTTCAGGTGGCCCAACTTCTAAAGACCATAAGTCATCACCCGTTGACCCGCTTGACTATTATAACCCCATTTCGGAAACACCACGAAGCGCTCTATAGGCTTGACCCGCGCAAGCACCTGTCACCCAAATTTTTGACCTCATCTAGGGCCTCTAAAGCCTTCAAAACTGAGTTCAAAGTTTTTGTACCCTGCTGCTAATACCGAAAATCTTCAATATCTTCCAACATACACTTCATCTGGAAATGAAACTTTACTGGCAGACTTATATGACCAAAATGAACCTCCAAGAAAGAAATTAGATCATTCTGAGCAAAGATGAAAATTACCAAAAAATAGTAACTTTCCATAAATAGCAGCTCTGCACATGATAGCCCTTATTGAATTCAAAAATAGAAATATTTTTGGGTGATGCAAGATTGCTCTTACACCCAGGATGCTCCTGCATCAGACACCTAGGGTAATTTGAGAAGTGACCCTGTCACGACTCAGGTGTGCAGAGGAAAACCAAGATGGCTAACCTCCTCCTTTGTCAGCCATGATGAATCTTCAACAGGCCATCCTTTGCACTTGACCAGATATTCTTCATATGTCATGTTCCTTGTGCTTCTGCCAACACGACTGTCCAATATATCTTCGATCTCCTTAGTGTCTGAACTAGTTGCTAGAATACTCCACTGTACTGCTGCAACCTCATCTTCAACACCTCCTTCGTGATACTCTGTCAAATCAAAAATGTTAAACACTGGTGAAATATTCAGCTCACTAGGCAATTCTACCTCATATGCATTTCTTGAATCATGCTTCTTTAGTATCTTACATGGCCCAAACTTCTTCATTTTCAGCTTTCTATATGTACCAACTAGAAACCGCTCCTTCCGCAAATGAACCATGACTTCATCACCAACCTGAAATTCCTTATACCTCATTTTCTCATCTGCCTTAGCCTTATACTGTGCATTCATCTTGGTAATATGCTTCCTCACCTCCTCATGGATGTTCTTCAAGTGTTCTGCAAAATCCTCAGCTTCAGCACTACTTATTTCTCCTTTATCTATCTTTCTCAATTCAAATGCATTTCTTGAAGTACTTCCATATACAATCTGGAATGGTGATTTACCAGTGCTCCTATTGACAGAATTATTGTATGCAAATTCTGCCTGTGGTAAAATCAAATCCCATCCTGTTGACTTATCTCCAACCAAACATCTCAGCAAATTTCTCAAACTCCTATTCACCACCTCTATCTGTCCATCAGTCTGTGGATGATGTGATGAACTGAACTTCAAATCTGTCTTCAACTTCTTCCACAATGTACGCCAGAAATACCTAACAAACTTAGTGTCCCGATCTGAAACTATGGTCTTTGGCAAACCATGAAGTCTCACTACTTCTTTGAAAAACAATTTTGCTATATGAACAACATCATTAGTCTTCTTGCAGGGAATGAAATGTGCCATCTTTGAAAATTGGTCAACTACTACAAAAATTGAATCATGTCCCCGCTGTGTCCTCGGTAAACCAAGAACAAAGTCCATACTGATATCCTCCCAAGGCTTCTCTGGTATAGGTAATGGCTGATACAACCCTGTATTCTGCTTCACTCCTTTCGCCATCTGACATACTCTACAACTCTATAAAAACTTCTTCACATCTTGCTACACTTGTGGCCAATAATAATTCTCACCAACCAAAGCAAGGGTTTTATCACGACCAAAATGTCCAGCCAATCCTCCACTATGCTTCTCCTTGATGAGATTCTCCCTCATAGAACTTCATGGAATGCACAACTGACTCCCTCTGAATAGCATATTATCCTGGATGATGAAATCCAACCATTTTGTCCTGTCTAAAGTAACAGGTTCTGTACAAGCTTTTCAAGCTTCACCAAAATCGGGATCCTCTGGATATAAATTCTTGAGTTCCTTGAACCCAACCACTTCAATCTGCATTTCTATCAGCAATAGTTGCCTTCTGCTAAGAGCATCTGCAACCCTATTAGACTTTCCACTCTTGTGTTTCAAAACAAATGTATAACTCTGCAAAAACTCAACCCATTTCAAATGCCTTTGATTCAATTTTCTTTGACTATTCAAATATTGCAAAGCTTGATGATCAGTATACAAAACAAACTCCTTAGGAAGTAGATAATGTCTCCACTTATTTAATGCCTGAACTATAGTATAAAATTCTTGATCATAAACAGAATATTTCCTCTTGGCATCATTTAACTTCTCACTGAAATAAGCAACAGGTTTACCTTCTTGACTCATAACAGCTCCTATTGTAGTACCACTAGCATCACAATCTACTTGAAACACCTTATTAAAATCTGGAAGTGCTAAAACAAGTTGTTCTGTAACATTTTATTTCAACAATTAAAAACTCTTTTCTGCCCCATTAGTCCACTTAAACTCTTTTCTATCCCCTCTCATTGTTTCAGTCAAGGGTCCACAAATACTGCTAAAGTTTCTGATAAACTTTCTGTAAAAGCTAGCTAGACCATGAAAAGATCTTACCTCAGTAGCATTCCTTGGAGTAGGCCATTCAAGAATAGCCTGTACCTTCTCTGGGTCCATTTTGAGACCTTCTCCTGAAACTACAAACCCCAAATACACCAACTCTTTCTTCACAAAACTGCACTTCTTCAAATTAATCAACAATTTCTCTTCTCCCAACTTCTCAAATACCATATGAATATGCATCATATGCTCATCCAATGTCTTACTAAAGATCAAAATATCATCTAGGTAAACAATGACAAACTTACCCAGAAATTCTTTCAGAACCTCATTCATGAGCCGCATGAAAGTGCTCGGTGCATTGGTTAGCCCAAAAGGCATGACTTACTACTCATATAGTCCTTCCTTTGTCTTGAAGGCAGTCTTCCATTCATCTCCTTGTCTGATCCGAATCTGATGATATCCACTTTTCAGATCTATCTTTGAAAAATACACAGCTCCACTAAAACAGTCCATAATATCATCCATTCGTGGCAATGAAAACCTGTACTTGATTGTGATCTTGTTTATTACCCTAGAATCTGTACACATCCTCCATTCTCCATTCTTCTTTGGTGCTAAAACTATTGGTACAGCACAGGGACTCAGACTCTCATGGATCAATCCTTTCTGTAACAACTCATGTACTTGTCTGTTCAACTCCTCACTTTCTGCAGGTGTCATATTGTGTGCTGCCTTGTTCGGTAAACTCGCTCCTGGGATCAAGTCCATCTGATGACTGATCTTCCTGACTGGTGGTAATCTATCAGGCATGTTATCGGATATAATCTCCTGAAACTCATTCAACAAATCTGCAACTTCTACAGGAACATCTTCTACTTTCTCTTTACCAGCTTTTGGAATTAAAGAAAAACATACATGCTCATGCCTCATACCATCTAAGAAATTTCTTCCATCAACAAAAGTTATCCTTGCATTACCACATACCTTTTCTTCAGTCTCCTTCAATAGTTTTAGCTTATGCCGCACTCCATCCTTTGTCAGGGAATAGGTATTCACACGACCATCATGTACAACACATCTATCAAACTGCCATGGTCTACCCAACAACATATGACATGCATCCATAGATATGATATCACACAATACCTCATCTTGGTATCCACCAATCTTGAACTTCACCAGGCATTGTTCATTGACCATGACCTTGTGGTCATCCTGTACCCAGGCAATCCGAAATGGATGTGGGTGTTTCTGTCTCTTGAGCTTCAACTTTGTCACCATCTCTTCTGACACCAAATTATCAGTGCTTCCACTATCAATAATCACATCACAACATTTACTTTCACACTTGCACTTGGTGCGAAACAGGCTCCTCCTTTTCTCGGGTTCATTCTCACCACTCAACAAGACTCTTCTGTTAATCAACATTTCTCCTCTTTCAGCATCTTCAGAATTTGATGATCTGGCATCTTCATCTACATGTGCAACTCTGGCCTGGCCTTCATTTCTCCTGTCTGTTCTGCCTTGGCACTGAGGATATTCAAATGCGCTATGATCTTCTTCTCCACAGTGAAAACATGTTCCACGGAAGCCACCTCTTCCAGATCCTTGTCCCCTTCCTCTTCCTCTCTGATCTCTATTATTCTGATCCTGGAAGCAATTGGAATTATTTCCTCACTGATTCTGACTGCTACTGGCCTCATCCTTCTTTTTCGGATCTTCATTTCGGCCATCGTATGACTGTCCACCAGATCGTCCACCGCGACCTCTTCCATTTTGTCTACTCTCAAACTTCTTGTTCAGCTTTTCCTCTACTTTTAGGGAAAACTGGTATGCCTCTTCAATATTGTTCATTCGAACCAGATTCAGTTCCTCCTGAATGCTTGGCCTTAACCCATTAAGGTATCAGGCAACTTTCTCCTTATCAGCTTCTGCATGGCCTGTTCTGATGAGAAGTCGATAGAACTCCTCTATATACTCCTGAACAGATCTTCCTGCTTGCTTCAAACTCTGCATTTTCTTCAGTAGGTCAAGCTCATAATCAACAGGAATGAACTGTCACTTCAATTTATCCACCATCCGATCCCATCTTGTGATTTTATCTTTCCCTCTTCTATTTCACTCCAACTGAATTTCTTGCCACCAGATCTTCGCATGACCTTTCAATCTGGCCTTCATAAATTTGACCCTATCAGGATCGTCAACATCTTTGTACTCAAAATATTCCTCACATTCATTGATCCAGTCAATCAATTCCTCTGGGTTAAGATTTCTAGAAAATGTAGGAACCTCAATCTTAGGTCTTTTCCCAATCTTGGAAATGGCCCGAAAAAGTCTTTCTTCCTCCTGGTTCACAATTTCAGTTTCTCCTTCTTGATATTCTTCTTCGGCTTCATCCTCGCTTTCATCTCTGACATTAAGATTCATTCCTTTGCGAATCTCTTCTTGCAATGCTCGCACTTGTCTCTATAGCTCTCTAACCTCAGGTGTTACAACACCAGCTCTTCCGCCATGTTCCCTTCGTGGAGGCATTTTCGCGATGCGTTGAAACCCTAGCCACGGTCCTGGTGCAAACTGCCTCACAGTTGGTGATCTGTTTACACACTCAAGAACTCCTTCTCTGATACCACTTGATGAAGGGTGTTCCCCTTAATACCACAAACACGTAATAGAAATAGAGAAACAACAACAATATGCCAGAACAGAAAATTGGCTTCTTATTATCTCCACAAATGTGGAATTACAAACTTTTAGAATTACAATATGCAAAGCCACATGGGCATTCCCTTACAATATTCTGTAGGACAAAGCCTCGAACTATTACCCAGATCTACTACCCAGAACTATTCTGAACTGCCTAAGACAATAATACAGCCTTCCTTATATAGGCAATTTTCCACCGCCTGGGAAGGTTCCAAAATTTTTAGCCAATAAGGCCGACCAAACTTAGAATTATTTCATTTTACATTTTATTACATCATAGTCGGCTCAAGATAACCTTTGAAACCCGAACAAAAATTTTGAAGAAAATTATTTTTCGCCATTTCAGGTGGCCCAACTTCTGAAGACCATAAGTCATCACCCGTTGACCCGCTCGGCTATTATAACCCCATTTTGGAAATGCCACGAAGCGTTCTACAGGCTTGACCCATGCAAGCACCCGTCACCCAAATTTTTGACCTCATTTGGGGCCTCTAAAGCCTTCAAAACTGAGTTCAAAGTTTCTGTACCCTGCTGCCAATACAGAAAATCTTCAATATCTTCCAACATACACTTGATCTGAAAATGAAACTTTACTGGCAGACTTATATGACCAAAATGAACCTCCAAGAAAGAAATTAGATCATTCTGAGCACAGACAAAAATTACCAAAAAATAGTAACTTTCCATAAATAGCAGCTCTGCACATGATAGCCCTTATTGAATTCAAAAATAGAAATATTTTTGGGTGATGCAAGATTGCTCTTACACCCAGGATGCTCCTGCATCAGAGACACCTTATTCCTAACATTCTCCCACTTGTCGAACACCTTGTAAGAGCAACAGGAACATAACAAGAACTAACCGCTATAGGCCAAAAAGCCCATAGACTCTGAACACCATCTAAACTTCTCAGTGCCCACTAGTTTCATTAATGCATCTGCAACATTCTTCACAGTATCTACCTTCTCCAAATTTACCTTTCCATCTTCCACCATATCTCTCACAAAGTGAAACTGCACATCAATGTGCTTCATTCTGGCATGGAAAGTTGGATTCTTTGCAAGGCAAATAGTGCTCTGACTATCACACCAAATAGTAATCTATTTTGCATCAACACCAACATCAGAACACAATCTTCTAAGCCAAATGGCTTCTTTACAAGCATGAGTAGTAGCCATGTACTCTGCTTCTATAGTGGACAAAGCAACCACAGGTTGTCGCTTACTCATCCAACTAATGGTACCACCAAACATAGTGAACACATAAGCACTGGTGGATCTCCTGCTGTTAATATCACCTGCCCAATCTGAATCCACAAACCCACGAATACAAACTGAATGCAGAGATCCAGAAGAGTTACCATGATAACATATGGAGTAATCTAATGTACCCCTCAAATATCTAAATATTCGCTTAACTGCATCCCAATATACCCATCCAGGGTTAGCCATAAACTAACTCAGGACTCCCACTGCTTGGGCAATGTCTGGTCTAGTACAGACCATAGCATACATAAGACTGCCAACTGCACTAGCATAAGGTACTCTACTCATGTCCTCCACCTCATTGGGAGATTTTGGATAATCATCTACAGATAACTTTTTTCCCACAAAAATAGGAACACATAGTGGTCTACAATCTGCCATGCTAAACCTGTCCAACACAGACTTCACATGCTTACTCTGACTCAACCAAAATTTTCTGTTAGACCTATCTCTACTAATTTCCATACCCAAGATGTACCTAGCTGCCCCAAGATCTTTCATCTCAAACTGTGCTGACAACTGAGATTTAAAATCATAAATCATACACTTACCCTTCCCAAAAAGTAACATATCATCAACATATAATGCAACAATAAGAAGGCAATCATTTTCAACTCTGAAATAAACATAATGATCTAATTTTGATCTTACAAATCCAATTGACAACACAAAGGCATCAAACTTAAGGTACCACATCCTAGGAGATTGCTTTAAACCATATAGAGATTTCTTTAATCTGAAAACTAAGGATTCTTTACCTTTAACAATGTAGTGCTCAGGCTGTGACATATAAATCTCTTCCTCCAAATCACCATGAAGGAAAGTTGTCTTCACATCCATCTGTTCTATCTCTAAATCATATGATGTAGCAAGAGATAACAGAAATCTAATGGATGTCAACTTTGCAACAAGAGAGAATATTTCACCATAATCTATTCCCTCTACCCGTGAATACCCCTTTGTAACCAATCTAGCTTTGTACCTTTCAACACTGCCATCTACACAGAATTTCTTCTTGAACACCCATTTATAGCCAATAGATTTTCTCCCTTTAGGAAAAGGTACAAGGTCCCAAGTTTTGTTTTTTTCCAATGAAGCCATCTCATCATCCATAGCCTCAATCCAGGAACCTGCATCTTCCATGCCCAAAGCCTCTTTCATAGATCTAGGCTCATTAGTGTTAGTAATCAAAGCAAAGGCACAACTAGAATCTAACATAGAATAACCAAACCTTTCTGGTTGCTTTCTTTCTCTCGTGGATCTCCTCAAGGGCTACGTTTGAGGTTTTTCTTCCTCTTCTTCTGAACTATCAGAGCTGCTAGAGCTCTCCTCATCATTAGGCCCAACATGGTCTCTCTGTTCAGTCTTCTCAGGGGTAGGAGGCAACTGAACAACATCTTTTTCCTTTTCTTTTTCATCTAGTTGTAGCACAATAGGAGTAGATGTTAGCTCTCTGAAAATAACATTTCTACTATACAACACCTTACTAGTCAGAGGATCCCAAAGCTTGTATCCTTTCACACGAGCACTGTATCCAATGAAAATATATTTAACAGCTTTATTTTTCAGCTTAGATCTTTTCTCCTTTGGAACATGTGCATAAGCTTCACAACCAAAAACATGAAGATGTCTAATTGAAGGATTCTTACCAGACCACACCTCCATGGGTGTCTTACCAACAAGGGCTGATGTAGGAGATCTGTTAACCAGATAGCAAGCAGTGACCACAGCTTCAGCCCAAAACCTTTATTCTAAACCAGCTCCACTAAGCATACTCCTAGCCTTCTCCATCAGTGTCCTATTCATTCTCTCTACAACTCCATTTTACTATGGGTTATAAGGAGTTGTCTTATGCCTCTCAATACCTTGTTCTTTATAGAACTGTTCAAACTCTGCTGAGAAAAACTCACCACCATTGTCAGTTCTCACACACTTAATCTTTTTACTAGTCTGATTCTCTACAAGAGCTTTAAATTCCTTGAACTGACTAAAGACTTATGTCTTACTTTTAAGGAAATAAATCCACATCCTTCTACTATAATCATCTATGAAAGATACAAAAAATATAGACTTGGAGATTGAAGGAACTTTTACAGGACCAAATACATCAGAATGAATAAGATCCAAAACATCAGAAAATTTGTGAGAACTAGAGTAAAACTAAACATGATTTTGTTTACCATAGACACAGTGTTCACAGAAGTCAAACTCAAGATTGCAATCATTTAACCCCTCAACGAGATTTTTATTTTTTCAAGGTTCTGAGACCCTTTTCACCAATGTGGCCAAATCTCATATGCCACAACATTGTCTTTTCTATAGGAAGCTTACCTTCCAAAGTGTTTGCACTACCATAAGAACCAATAGCCATAGACTTCTTCACTGCTTGTTTAGATGGTGAGGATGAAGAACTACTACATAGAGGAATACATGCATCTAGCTAAAATAAGGTACCTCTCCTAGTACCCCTTGTAAGCACTATCGATCCTCTCATCATCTTGCATCCTTTTTTCAAAAAAACAACTTGCACACCTACATCATTCAGCATACTTACAGATAATAGGTTTCATGCCAAACCTGGAATGTGCATAACTTCGTTGATTCCCTTTACTCATCCATCAAGAAATTTTATAGTGACCCTTCCGCATCCAACTATCTTTAGGTGAGAATCATCACCCAAGTACACCTTTCCACCATCAAACTCTTCATATTTTGAGAACCAATTTCGATGAGAGGTCATGTGAAAAGATGCACCTGAGTCAACCAACCACACATCATCAGATGCATGGGCTGCCAAAGCTGCAATGAATGCATCGCCATCTTCTTGAGATCTTTCTGAAGCTAAATCTGAACCTTTCTTCTTCTTCTTCGGCTCTTTGCAGTCTTTATAGAAGTGCCCAGATTTATCACAGTTCCAACATTTTGCCTTGGACTTATTGGAAGTCTTTGACTTCCCACGGGATTTGGATCTACCCTTATTGTCAGACTTATTGTCATTTTTCTTCCTTCTTTCAGTGGATCTCCCACGAATAGCAAGGGCTTCTTTTTTTGAAATGGAAGCCTTTCTCCGCATCTCCTCTGATAGCAGTGAAGACACCACATCATCCATTTTGAAGGTGACTAAAGTGCTTCCGAGAGCCATCACAAGATGGTCCCATGAATCTGGTAAAGAACACAAAAGTGTGTAGCAACGATCCTCCTCCTCTAACTTGACACCAGCTGATGTCAACTGTGCAGCCAGCAGATTAAATGCATTTAAATGATCCGTTAAGGATCCACCTTCCTCCATTCACAAAGAGTAAAAATTCTTCCTTAGGAACAACTTGTTCACTAGAGATTTGGCCTGATACACAACTGCAAGTCTTTCCCACAAACTATTTGTGGTTTTCTCATCTAGAACATTCAGAAGAACTGCATCGGTTAAACAGAGTCTTATGAGACCCTTAGCTTTATGGTCTTTGATATCCCAATCTTCTTGAGCTATAGATGTTGGTCTTGTAGCACTTGAAGTCACTTCCCATAGGTCACGATCTTCCAACATGTCTTCCATCTTGAGTTTCCACAACTCGAAATTAGTGCCATTAAATTTCTCCACCCCCATTCTTCCATATGATGAACTTGACATCTCAATCTGCAAATAAGATTCAAAATGCTCTGCAAAAAACTTCCACTCAAACTTGAGATCAGCTCAAAAAACCCTACCCAACAACTAGGATCAAAACTTGATCAAGCTCTGATACCACTTGTAAGGAAACTCAAGTGTGGAAACAACTTCCTACGCTAATCTCTATAGGAGAGTATTGTGCAAATTCTTATAAATCGTTACAATTTCAGATTTGTTAACTACTTTAACAAAGATATTGCAACCACATACCATGCATACAGAAAAATAGAGAATGACACAATGATATACCCTGGGGAAACCTTTCGGTAAAAAACCCCAGCACTCCAAAACCTGCACAATGTATTGATCAAAACTATTACAGCTTACAATACACTTGCAATGCAAGTTCTTTCAGAAGATTTCCAAAACCTTGAAGACAAATCACGGTAGCATAAAAATGTTCCAACCATACACTCGCATCACATCTCGTCGCAAACCTAAAAAAGCTTATATCATGCGCTTCACTTTTTAGGGCTACTCCCAAAGATAACTGTATTAGGGTTTTACCATTCTCTGAGAAAATAGGGAAGAGTGTATAGTACTCAAATTTATCAGTTGCCACATGTCTTCACCTATCATTGAATCTTCCTAACATAGCTCTTACGTGTCATAGGAATCTGTCATAACCATTTTAGCCATGATCTCCTTACACACAATTCAAGATGTCGACACATCAACATTATTTGCAAGAAATACATTTTAAAAAACAAATAATAAGAATAGGAATTATCCAAGGTTGAGACACCTTATTCCTAATAGAAAGATCTTCAATCTTAATTGAGCCCACAGAAAAGATAAATATTGGATTAGAAATAGAGTCAAAGATCATCCACTTAGTGGCATCACTATCTAGTGAAGAAAGAACAGAATTCATTAAGTTCTTTAAGGAAAAAAAAATTAACTTCACATGGTCTTATAATGATATGTCTAGATTAGACCCAAATTTGATAATGCATCATCTAAATATCAAGGAAGGAGCCAAACCTATTAAGCAAAAGCTAAGGAAGAAGCATCCACATATAGCATTACTTGTCAAAGTGGAGTTAGAAAAATTATTGAAAGTGGGATCTATAAGGGCCATTGATTATGCACAATGGATCTCAAATATAGTGCCAGTATTAAAAGCAGACAAATCCATTAGAATCTGCATGGATTTTAGGGACCTAATCTTGGCATGTCCTAAAGATGACTTCCCACTTCGAAGTATAGATGCCATTGTGGACTTAATAGTAGGACACTCTATGTTTTCACTTATGGATGGATTTAGCGGATATAACCAAATAAAGATAGCACCAGAAGACCAAGATAAGACAACTTTTACATGTGCATGGGGTATTTTTTGTTGGAATGTCATGCCTTTTGGTTTGAAGAATGCCGGAGCAACCTATCAATGAGCAATGACTACAATATTTCATGATATGATGCATAAGTTCATGGAGGACTATGTGGATGACATATTAGCCAAATATCACTCAAGAAAATAGCACCTACCAATTTTGGAGAAATTTTTTGAAAGATTAGAGAAATTCAAAGTAAGGCTTAACCCAAAAAAGTGTGCATTTGGAGTCCAATCCGGCAAACTACTAGGCTACATTGTATCTGCAAAGGGAATAGAGGTGGATCCCACTAAAGTGAAGGCTATTATGTAAATGGAAGCACCTAAAAAAATTAGTCAAATGAGGTCTTTACAAGGAAGGATACAATCCATTAGGAGATTTATCTCCCAATTAGCGGAAAAATGTCATAATTTCACCCAACTTCTGCATAAAGATACAATTTTCAAATGGGATGAAAAGTGTGAAGAAGCATTTAATCTATTGAAGAAATATCTCATGAACCCACCAATCTTGATGCCACCTATCAGAGGTAATCCCTTGATCCTATATATTTCAGCAATGGAGAATTCATTGGGGGCACTTTTAGCACAAGAAGATGAAATAGGAAAAGAAAAGGCAATTTATTACATAAGTAGAACTCTAGTCAAATACGAGCTGAACATTTACATTCATGGAAAGGGCATGCTTGGATGTGGTTTTTTCTTCACAAAAATTATTCCATTATATGCTAGCCCACAAGATAAGGCTCATTGCCAAAATTGATCCTTTAAAATATCTACTTAGTAAAACAACATTAAATGGAAGGCTAGCAAAGTGGGTTATGGTGCTAAGCAAATTTGATATTGAATATGTTGATAGGAAATAAATCAAAGGGCAAGTCATTGGTGACCAATTAACAAAAGCACAACTTCTAAATGATCATCCCATTCAAGTGGAATTCCCAGATTTAGAGATTGTGAATGTTGAGGCAAAAACATGGCTATATTTTGATGGTTCATACACTGAACATGGGTCAAGAGCAGGCATACTTCTAATCACTCCTCAAGGTTCTAATATTCCTAAGTCCTACAAATTGCTATTTCCATGCACCAATAATATAGCAGAATATGAAGCTTTGGTTATTGGAATCAAGTTGGCACTAGAATGGAAAGTAACAAAATTAAAGGTGTATGGAGATTCACAATTAGTCATTAATCAAGTTAATGAAGAATATCAAACAAATGATGACAAATTGGTACCCTAAAAAAAATGGTGTAAATTCTTAAGAAATATTTCATACTTATTACATTTGAGCAAGTGCCAAGAGAAAAGAACAAAGTAGCAGATGCAATGGCAACTTTAGCTTCACTTCTACAAATGCCATATCAAAGTGCTAGATATGAATTCCTGGTAGAAGAAGTTGATCAACCCGTATTTGACCCTACCCATCCTTATACCATTTTTTTACTAACTAAAAATGAATCACCTCGGTATGGACCTATTTAAACTTACTTAAAAGATCAAATCCTTCCAATAGACCAAACTAGGAATCAAAAGAAAAGATTCATTCACCAAGTCGCCCGATAAACTATAATTTCTGAAACATTGTATCGCAAATGTTTAGAAGGAATGCTCCTTATATGTTTAGAAGAAGAGGAATCAAACGTAGCCTTACGATAAATCTATGATAGAATTTGTGGATCACATGTGAACGGATTAACCCTAGCTAAGAAAATTCTTAGGATAGGATATTTTTGGCCTACAATGGAGAAAGACACTTGTAACTTTGCCAAAACTTGTAGAAAGTGTCAATTCCATGGAAACTTGATACATGTACCTACACAAGAGCTTCATCCAATGAAAACACCTTGGTCGTTCTATCAATGGGGTCTAGACTTAATAGGCATGATTTATCCACCATCCTTGAATGGTCATAAATTCATCATCACGACAACGGAGTACTTTACTAAGTGGGTGGAAGCTATACCCTTATCAACTGCAATAGGAAAATAGATATCTTTTTTTATCCTCAATCACATTATTTGTAGATATGGCATACCTCATGCCATCATAATGGATAATGCAAAGCATTTCAAAAACAAAGACCTAAAGGAATTATGCACCAAGTTTCACATGATTCATCATTCTTCTTCAATCTATTGCCCCCAAGGTAATGGACAAGCCGAGGCAACAAATAAAAACATTTTGAAGATATTGAAGAGAACGATGGACAATTTAGGTAGAGATTGACACATCAAAATAAACCCAACCTTATGGGCTTATAGAACAAGCATAAGAATGCTAACATGAGCTACACCTTTTTCCTTAGTCTTTGGAACATAAGTAGTTTTTCCTTTGGAGGTAGAACTCCCATCTTTGAGGGTATCTCTTCATGGATTGATAAGTGAGGAAGACTATAGGGTTGCTAGATTACAAGAACTAGAACTCTTAGATGAGAAACAGAAGCAAGCATTTGATCATTTGAAGGTGTACCAAAATAGAATGTCAAGGACTTATAATAAGCACATCAAGTCAAGAACATTTCAAATAGGTGACGTAGTTTTGTGAGAAAATCCCAAAAATCAGGCAGGAAGGGAAAAGAAAGAAAAATGGGAGGCAAACTAGTTAGGACCATTTATCATCATTGAAAATTTTGGGACTGACACATACAAACTAGAAGATTGTGATGGAGAAGAGCTACAAGAACCTATTAATAGCATACATCTAAAAAGGTTCTATATATGAGATAGAGGAAGGAGTACAAAGAGTATCAGATGGAAGGCATCATATTTATTGTATATAGTCAAAAGAGATCTTGAAAATACCAAAAACATTTAAAAAATAGAAAAGATAAAAAATAGTGGAAAATTGAGCATGAAGAAATACCAAAAACATTCATATATGATCCTCAAAAAGATGTTGTCTTGGTGAAAACCTAGCAAATAGGCCCCTTGATGATATGAAAAAAAAAGAAAAATACAAAAAAATTAGAAAAAAGAGAAAAAGTGCCTTGGTGAAAACCTAGCAAATAGGAGCCTTGGTAGCAAAAAAAGAGAAAAGCTTTAAAAATAGAAAAAAGAGCAAGATCTATTCAATCGGTGAAAACCTGGTAAACAGGTACCATTGAAAGTCCAAGTTAGTCACATACCTAGAAGGTCACCTTGTAAATATTGCATTCGCCAGCATTTGTATATATTGCATAATAAAACCCCACAGTTGCATTTGTGAGTACCTCAAGATTTTGGTCACCTAATCTGCAAATTGTCCTAAGTCCCACAAATAAAATTATCTCAAAATGGGGCAATCTACTCAAAAGGAGAAAGGATTTATCAAAGCAATCTTTATTCAATCATGAAATCAATTCATCAAATTTGAAAGAGTTTAATCAAATCTAAATTATAATCCAATTTGAGCCAAAACGCAAAATTTGATCCAAGATCTCACATGACCTTATCTTTATCAGGATTAAAAGTATGAAATAGATGGAACTACACTTGAAATATGGATTTGAAAAACATTGCAAGAAATTTTTCTAAAGTGTTGACTCAATTGATGAAATCATATCTTTCTAGCGAATCGATGAAAGTTTTAGACTAGACAAGCTATGATGAAAGGGTGATATTTTTGTTGATTTATGAATGACTGTCTTAAAATCAAAGTTTTAAATCATGTATTATTTTTCTAAGGACATGATCATCAAAGAATCATCAAGGACTTGTACATAGGATAAAACTGAGATTTCTGCTTATTTATGCAAAATGAAACCTTGGTTATTTTGATCTTCAATATCATAATACCAAAATCCAATCAGATAATAATCAACATTAGCAGTATCATCATCAACAATAAAGAAAATGATCATCAAATCAAAGTGAAGGCTTTTATCAGGAAAAAAATTTGTGCATCAATCAAATGGGGCATCGCATCGGAATCAAACATTGTATTAAGGATTAATCATCAAAATGATCATTAGAATCAAACATCATATCAGAATGATCATCAAAATTGCATCAAGGGTATTAAATCAATCAAAATTTGCATCAATCTCATATCATATATCAAGGATCGACCATCGAAAGACATCGAATGAACATCAAAGACTGACCATCAATGAATTAGGACCTATCATCAAGCAAGATCAGAGTATTCTTTGAACCGACATGCTTCGCACATGAACTCAAAGAGGGGCATTTGTAATCACCTAAAAATAGACAAAGACAATTAAAGGATAAATCAAGTCAAATCAAAGAAAATCAAGGACAAAATTGAAGTAATTGAATCACAATGCATAATTGGCCAATCAAAATTAAAAGCAAGTCTTAATTCGAGATAAATCAAAATTAAGATTATTTTAATCAAATGCAATCAAATCAAAGTGAAATTAAATCATTTAATTGTATAGTTTTGGATTAAATCAAATTCAACCCATTCAAGGGGTACATGGCTAAACAAATGAATTAAATCAATTAATAAATCCTAATTTCTCTCAACAACCCAAAAGGGGAGGTAATTTAATCAACCAATAGGATTTGAGGGAAAGGCATTCACATGGATCAAGCCAAATTCAATCTCAATCACTCAAAGTGAAAAAGAATCTTGTCCATTGATCTTGTCTACTTTTCCCAAGCTTTGAGGACACAAACTTTGCATTGTCTGCAAAGGGTGGAACCAAAGACTCAACCAAGGCTTAATCATGATCAACTACACCACACCCCCTACCCTTGCATAAATCTATAAAAGGAAGACCAAATTCCTCATAATTCAATTTAGATTTAATTTAGCTTTCAAATTGGAATTGAGCAATTAGCTTTAGCTTTAATCATTTATCTTTCTCATTCTAGGACTGTCATTAATGAAAGCTTACTGAGAGATTTGCATTAACATTCTTAGTTAGAGAATCATACGATGCTTAATTGTCAATTTCTAGCTTAAATAGATTGCTTCATTGTGGTTTATTTAGTTACTATTTCATTTATTGCCAATACTAATCCTATGAAGATACTATTTCTGGTATACAGTTATGATAAGCAAGATCGTGATAAGGGATGGTGGAAGAAACAAGTAGATAAGCTAATGGATACTGCTTGAATGATATTGATGAGGATAAATGGATAGGATGCATGATGTTCATGGATCTTCTCAAGCTTGTCAATATCAAGGTGAAAAAGGAATATGGATGTAAATAGGATAATTGAGGGATAATGGATTATGGATAATAAAGGGTATGGTGGATAAAACAACATGGATGAAACTTGTCCTCAAGTGTAAAGTGCAAATGGATTGTGTGTAATGCCTATTTGCCAATTTTTCATCATGGAACTTGCCCAAAGTGCCAGAAGAAGTGGTTTTTACACATGGACAAATATTTTTATTGCTTCTCCCCCCCCTTATTTTTGCTTGTTTGCCTTTATTTTTATTTTTTGGAAGATAATGTATGCATGATAGAAGATGGAGGAAGGACTCAAGAATCTTTCTCTTTGAATAGTTCTCCTTGAAAAATGTGTGATAATAGACCATGGCTATTGAATGTATGCTCAAATATATTGTTAGGGTGATGATAAGGGGAGATGACATGTGGTAAGGCTTTATGAAAAGGATTGGAGAAGAGGGATGGATGAATAGAGAATAGGTGTTGGATAGTGGAAGGGGTGTTGGAAGACTAGTGTAGGGCTAGATGGAAATGTTGGCAAGATCAACATCGACATACACCTTGAGGATGGTGGAAAGATAGAGGAAAACTAAATTTTGGAGTTTTTGATTTTGACGGAGAAAGGATGGATATTTTGGGACATGAGGACCCAAAATGGATTTGAAAGTGATGGAAGATATTTGGATAAAGGGTTAGAGGAAGCCTTTGGAAGCCTGAATGCCAAATTTAATTTTTCTTTAGTGCACAATTCGTGTACAAGCGATTTGGGAATCCACATTGTCTTTGATTTTTATTTTCCTTGTGATGCTTTGGAATCATTTATTCAATGAGGGTCTTACGAACCCACATTGTATTTGATTTTTTTTTTCTTGATGGGCCCCTTTGTGGCCTTTTAGATATTTATTTTTTCTTTGTATTCACATGTCGATTAGATTGGACATGTTGATCCTTCAATGCATGTGTATTATTAAACTTAGGGCTTTTACACTTGACATCAAAATTACTTCCAAGAGAATTGAGTCATGGATGGATAGCCTAATGATATGGATAATTCATAGGGATAGGTGATTGGAAGGTTCTCAAGTATGTGTGTCTTTGTTGATCTTGATGTATGATAGGGTAAGTAGATGGGGGGACTGTTAGGATTAACAAGATAGAAATAACAATTACATGCAAATATAACCAATATCAGAATACAATAAACCACACAGAAGAGAACACAATACACAAAGATTTAACGTGGTTCACCCAATCCTTGGGCTACGTCCACAAACAACGAGTCCAATATTATTATTATCTAGTGATTACAACCTGATACAATCTGAAATCCCTTACAACTCAATTTCACCGCAAGTACTAAAATCATACATTATGAAATCCCTAACCCTAAGCCATATTATACAATATTTTTCCTCTTTAGGGTTATGATGAGTTACAATATGTCAGCCCAAAAATAGCTGAAAATATGTCAGCCTCAAAACCCTGGCAAGGTCAAGAGGAAAAGTATATAGTACTTTCCTGATCAATCACCACAAGCTAACAATCTCCCACTTGGTGACTGATCAGTATCCACACTAAAAAAAAACCTCCCACTTGGAGATTGATCCTGTAGCAATACCACTACCATATGAGGCTCCAACTGGATCGAACCACCCTAGACTCATCTGTTCCTTTATTATGTTCAGTGTAGAAGACCAACTAAAGTTGAACATGAGTTCAACTTCTCCCTTGTTACTACCTTTGTAAACATATCTGTTGGATTATCATCTGCATGAATCTTTTCTAGCTTTAACTTCCCATCATCCAAAACTGACCGAATGAAATGGTACCACAACTATATGTGTTTTGTCTTTGAGTGCAAAGCAGAATTCTTCGCAAGATGAATGGCACTTTAGCTATCTGTATGCAAAAAATTATCCATCTGTGGATGTCCCAATTCTTCTAAGAATAATTGAAGCCATATCATCTCCTTGGCTACCTTTGTAGCAGCAACATACTCTGCCTCTGTAGTGGATAAAGCAACCACCTTTTGTAGTCGAGAAATCCAACTCACTATTGTTCCACCAATAGTAAATACATAACCTATAGTACTCCGCCTGCTATCTATATCTCCTGCCAAATCTGAGTCAACATAGCCTTGTACAGTAGTAGTAGAACCTCCAAAGTGTAAACACTTACTGGATGTACCTCTCAAATATTTAAGAATCCATTTGACTACATTCCAATGCTCAATACCAGGGTTACTCATATATCGGCTAATGACTCCCATTGCATGTACAATATCTGGCCTAGTATATACCATAGCATACATTAAGCTCCCTATAGCTGAAACATAAGGTACCTTAGACATTTTTGCCTCTTCTTCTGATGTCTTAGGACACATCTCCTTAGTCAATTTCAAATGACTAGGCAAAGGTGTGCTGACAACTTTTGTAATACCCCTCTAACCCTAATATAAGTTTTGTGTTTTTGAAAGAATTAAGATCCTTCGATGTTTTCTTACAGCTTAAGTTGTACATGATACTTGTTTGATCTATTCCTATAGTTGTTTATAATAATTTCATAAGCTAGTACTCAATGATTCTAATATCAGACATACTATCTAAAGGTATCATTTTTGTATGTATTTATCTCCATGTATGTATTGAGTACCTACAAGACCTTTATGAACATAGTTAGGATGTTATATGATATGTACTTGATAGATATATATAAGTGGTTATTTATATTTTCTTCTATTAAGGTTACCTTGGATGAATCTTGTATCTCACTTGATGATTTGATTATGTTGATTTATTATTAGTATTGATAAGAGACTAACACAATGCTTGAGATTCTAACCTTCATTATGATGATGCTACATGCTTTGAGTGTATATATATACATGATGTGTTTTCATGATTCAGGATGAAGTCGTAGTTACTCACATAGCTGAGGTCCACACGATGTATCGATCCTGGTCATCTGTCTGCAATATTTTATTTTATATGTATATCCGTGCATATGTATTTCTTCTTTGTGATGCAGGCTTGCAGGTACCGGGCATCGACTTCACCTGGCTTCATAGGTCTGAGCATGCCCTCAAATCCTTGATGGTTGTTGTTATGGAGATAGTACTAAGGCCCCTACATGAGTCTTCCTTTGTCATTATTCCAATTTGGGAATATTAGGGTTCCTTCTTTGTCAGTCAACCTTTGGGTCAAAAACCCAGAGCCAATGCACCCGGTTGGGCATGGTTGTAGTTAGTGCCTTGTGGCCACTTGAATTCATTTGGTTGTATAATTTGTTTACTCATTTTATTTATTTCTCCTTCTTGGTATGATTCTTAGTTAATCTTTCTATGTTGTGTTTCAGGAGTTTGGCTTGACTTTCCTTGTTGACTTTGGTTGACCTTGTTTGATCTTATGGTTTTCTCGATATGTTTCATAGATGATTTGTATGGCCTCTTTGGATGATTAGATTTATTTTGAGGCATGCGATTTTATTCTACCTCAGTGTTATATCCTATAGTAATTATAAATAGGTAATAATATTGTGATCTATTACTTCATAATCTTATAGATTATAGTGTTTGGTATTTGGCATGTATCTATATAAATATAAATATATATATATAGAAATATATATATGGGTGCACACATATATGTATTTATATATATATAATTTATATGTGATTATATGTTAATTATTGTAGATATTGTTGATGGTGTATATTTCGGGATTAATGTAAAGTATAATATTATTAATAATTAAATATTAAATAATGCGAGGTATATTATTCTTAATTGTTAATTATTAATAATGTGGATAGGTTATATATATAGATATTGATGTAATTAATGATGGCATATGCATATATGTTAGGATAATATTACATATGTGTATGAATGAATACAAATAATCTTTTATTGTATATTTGAGTAATATAGTTGTATGATATAAAGTTATTTTATAATACCCTTTAGTTAAGAGTTAGTTGGGAGTTGGTTACTTTTCCTCTCAACTTTTGGAAATCTATTTATATGCACTACTTTCTCATTTGAAGGGAGGGGATTTTGGGGTTGAAGCATTGAGGAGAGGATGGCCTTACTTTTCATGGAGATTTTGGAGAGAAAACTTGGAGATGTGAGAGAGAGTTTGTAAGCATATGTCTTTAAGAATTTTTGGTTATCTTTGCTTTTGGGAGAAAGACATTTTTGTGAGAATTTCAGTAGTTGAGAGAGGGATTCTTTGCTGTGGAATTATTTCTTTCTTTCATGGAGATTTCTGAAAGTGGATAGGGTTTGAAGGATGCATCTCAAGTTTGGAATTGTCTTCTCTTTTGTTTCCTTCCTTCTTCGATTCAACCTTCGTAGGACATGAGGTATGGATTGAATATTTTAGTTACTTTATGTGTCTGATAGATTATGAATCTATTTATATATTATCATTATTTATTATATCTGTAATTTTCATTTCTGTGGTTATTTTAAAGTTTTGAGTTTTTATTTGTAAGAATTGACATGTGCTTTCCTAGGGTTTTTAGCAACCCATTTTTGGAGATCTATTATTATAATAATTTAAATTGCATCTAGGGTTTTACTAAATTGATTTTTTGGAAGTAAAATTCATATATCTCAAATGGGTATCTCTCTGATTTTATTTTTAGGGTCGAATTAATGCTTTATTTTCAATATTTTGGCAGACTATGCTTGTCCATTCTTGATTCTGAATTTTCTGTCAAATGTATTCATATGCTACAGGCTGATATGATCATATTAAAGTCTGAATTTGATATAAAAGATTCTCCTAAGTCTTATATTTAATTTCCAATTTGTTTGGTCAATTTTAATTATGTTTTGTGAAAATTACAACCATTTTAGTGAAGGCAGGTCTGAACCCTAACCAGAATTTTCTATTTTAAACTAGAAGTCATAACTTTCTTTCCGACCATTGGATCTTCCTAAAAATAAAATTGAGAGTCCATAATTATGTTATCTAAATCTCCACTGAAGAGATTTCATTTATTATTTATTTTGTGGAAGATATGTATGACTGTTCTATGATGACTATTCTTTGCATTTAATCCTTGCTTGAAATAATTCGATTTAAGAACATCATTAAGTTTTAAGGTTTTTTAGGGTTACCAGAGGCTATTAGAATTTTTTTTTGGTTAATAGGATCTATTTATACTCTGAATATGTTTATAATATCACTTGGATGTCTTCTTATATGTTTGGAACATTCTGAATGTCATATTGGGTTTAGGGTTGTCAAGTGGACTAGGGACAACATATGTTTTCCTAAACTCAATCAAATGTTGTTATGGAATTGATATGAATTCTTGATGATGAATCTATTATGTTCTTATGATTTTTTATATGTATGTTAGGGAACCTAAGTACACTAGGTGAGTGGCTCATAGTGAGGGGCCGGGGCCCTAAGTGGCTAGTACCAGGATAACCTACTATGAGTTATTTAATCAAGTGATAACCTAAATAAATGAATTGGGAATGGGAGATTATTGGAATGGGAAATTACACACTAATCAAGATTAATTGTGCCTCGCCTATGCCTTTAGTGCTAGTAAAGACTAAGGATGGGAGTGGGAGAAGGTACCTATGCGTAGGTACGACTGGATGACCTTGTCTGTACGAGAGGCATTCGGTTCCGCATGTGCCTACTTGGGGGCCGGGGCCAAGAGTGGCTAGTACCAGGACAACCCAAAGGGTGAGGGCTATGCGATGACACTCACCTAGCTTGTAGCTTAGAGTCTCTACCAAATTTGATCATGCCTCTGGTAGTCCTTGTGGTCTTCTTGTCTTGTCTTTTGTGTTGTGACTTTGGGTAAATTTTATCACCACTTTAGGACTTTCCCAGTTGTTACCTCTTGTATGGGCCTTTGGTTCTATCTCCTAGCTCGGGGGAGTGGGCCTATTGGTTCCACATGGTTGGGTGGTTAATATTTATATCGAGGTATTGATCGTGATTCTTTGGATGATCCTAGCACATATTCCTTTCCAAATCTGCAGTTGAAAATTTCTTATTGGATATTTTAATATGTTGAGATTTACTTATGTATCTATATTCATGTAATTTTAATCTCCTAAAAGGAGTCTTGTAGTATTGATGTAATCTCAATTCAAGGCAATGCTAAGGGAATGGGTAGTTCTAGGTAAAACAAAGGGAAAAGAATGTGGAATATTGGACATGTTACTAGCATTAAAAGAAAGTGTTTATATTATTTCTCCTATCCTCTTATGTTGTCCATATGTAAAGGAAATAATCTTAAATATAGTTATATATAATGATGTATCACAAAAATAATGTATTCTCTCTTGATGAAAAGATCCAAGGAAATTATTGAGAAATGATAGGTTAGTGATTGGAATTATTAACAATGAATGGTTATGAAACAATGCAATAAAATAGTAACTTGATTATAATGTTAATACTTGGTTCATGTTAATGAAATACCTAATATAATGCCTACCTTAATGAATATTAATCTCTTACCTAAATTATTAGAGAAAAGTGATATAAAGGATAGTAGATGTAGATGAAATCAATATGAATTTATGGAATGAGTTGATAAAAGGAATAATGATGTTGGATGATTAACCTATGTTTAATATAAGAAATAAGTTAGGGACATTTAACTTGGTGCATTAAAATGAATGTAGATCTTTTAAGCTCATGATTCCGTGAATATCTTATGCATGTAAATAGTTTATATGATGTTGCTTTAGTAGCAACGTTAGGGAACCCGGGAGGACTTAAGTGGTATAAATCTTACATTCAAGTAGTAGAAAATTATTTCTTCTTTTAGAAATATGAAGTGTAATGATGAATATTATTCTAGTTAAAATAAAATAAATAAATAAAAAATAAAAAAAATTCACTACTTGCAATTTTATAGAGGTTTTATGTCCTGTCCTCTTGGGTTGCCTGGTGGGGCGTTACATCTTTGGCATTCTCCATAGAGAAACATTGCAACACCTTCTCAATATAATTAGCCTGAGATAGAGACAACTTCCTATTTTTCCTATCTCTACAATTTTTCATACCAAGGATTTGTTTTGCTGCCCCCAAATCCTTCATAGAAAATGAATGTGCTAACTTTTGTTTCAACCCCTTAATGTGATCCATGTTAGACCTAGCTAAAAGCATATCATCAACATATAAACATAAAATAATGTAGCTGTCATCATCCAACCTCTTAAAATAAACACAATGGTCAGAATGACACTGACTGTATCCATGCTCATTCATAAAAGTGTCAAATTTAATATACCATTACTGAGGTGCTTGCTTCAAGCCATATAAACTTTTCTACAATTTGCACACCAAATTCTCCTTTCCCTTGACCTCAAATCCTTGTGGCTGGACCATATATATTTCTTTATCCAAATCACCATGAAGAAAAGTTGTTTTAACATCAAGCTGCTCTAAATGTAAATCTTCAGTAACCATAATACTTAAAACAATACAGATAGAAATCATTTTAAGAACTGGAGAAAATATCTCATCAAAATCAATACCCTTTTTTTGTGAAAATCCTTTTACAACTAACCTGGCTTTAAATCTTTTCTTACCTCCATCCTCTTCTTTCAGCCTATAAACCCATTTATTTTGTAAAACCCTTTTACCTGCAGGTAACTTGCATAAATCCCAAGTGTGATTTTTCAGCAAGGAGTCCATTTCCTCTGTCATTGTAGACTCCCACTAAATCTTTGTATCCACCTATACAGCTTCATTATAACATTCAGGTTCACCAACATCTGTTAACAAAATAGAATACAAAGATGGAGGAAATCTTTCTGGAGGTCTACTTAGCCTTGTTGGCCGTCTAACATTCACTGGGGTGTGTGGTATTTGTTGTTGCTATTGTTGTGGAGCATAAGGAACTACTGGAACATCATCTTTTGGAGTATCATCCAGTACTACATAGTCATTTTCTTTCTTCTCATGTTGCTGCAACAGATCTTTGTACAACACTTTCTCATTAAATATGACATCACTGCTTCTTACAATTTTATGATTTTAAAAATCCCAAAGCCTATAACCAAATTCATCAATGCCATATCCAAAAACTACACATTTCTTTGACTTAGCTTCCAACTTGGTTCTATTTTTAGAATCTATATGTGCAAAAGCTTCACAACCAAAGGTTTTGAGAAAAGAATAACTCACCTTCTTACCATTCCATGCTTCCTCTAGAATACCACAATCCAAAGGAGTAGAGGGGCCTCTATTGATTAAATAAACATCAATGTTCACAACCTCTACCCACATGTTTTTGGGCAGCCTAGCATGCAATCTCATACTCCTTGCACACTCCAGTATTGTCTTGCTCATGCGTTCAACCACTCTATTTTCTTGTGGAGTCCTTGGTATAGTTTTTTGCCTATGAATACCATTAGAGGAACAATAATATTTAAATTTTGTGCTGCAATACTCACCACCATTATTAGATACTTGAGCCACCAAGGGAAGATCCCTGAGCTGGTCCCCATACATCTGTATGCACAAGCTCTAATCTCTCATTTTTCTTTTCCTTCCCACTCTTCACAAAACTAACTCTCTTTTGTTTTCCATACACACAACTCTCACAGAAATCCATATTGACACATTTCAGACCAGGTAAAACTTTCTTTGAATAAAGTAATTTCAGACCTTTTTCACTCATGTGCCCGAGCCTGTTGTGCCATAGTGCTGTGTCAGAATCTACAGCAACAATTTGATGTTCTTCATGCTCAACTGCAGCCACTGTTCCTGAACATTCATTATCTTCTGAAACAATTAAAGTAGAAGGAATAGTATGACCTATACAAATATATAAGGTGCCTACTTTCACACCTTTTGTTACTACTAAGGAACCTTTTGAAACATTCTAATTTCTATCATTAAAAGTAAATGTGCAACCCTCATCACCCAGTTGCCCTATTGAAATTAAATTCCTACTCAGCCTTGGAACATGTCTTACCTCTTGTAGTAGCCAATGATTCCCATTCTGCAACTTAATCTTAATTTTTCCCTTTCCAACTATTTGACAAGGTTCATTATCTCCCAAATAAACTAGCCCAAAATCCCCTTGGACATAATCAAGAAAGTTACCTCTATGGGGTGTAGCATGAAATGAGGCCCTAGAATCTAAAACCCATGAATCATCAATACTTTCTAAAGAAAGAATCAAAGCATCCTCTTTAGATTTATTACTTACCACATTTACCTCCTTGTTACCTTCTTGTTTGTCTCCTTCTTTATTCTTCTGAGACCAGCAATCTTTCTTCTTATGACCTGGTTTTCCATAGTACTAGCAATCATTTGACCCTTTGGATTTAGACCTCTTTCCCTTTGATTTTCCATGATTTCCAGAGTTGTTTCCTCTCTCATTGGTTCTACCCATGCTTTGTGCGTTTAAGACACTACCTAATGTGGATCCACCTGATCTTTTCCTACAAATTTTCTCACTTAGAATAACACCAATAACATCATCATATTTTAGGGTATTAGAACCAAAAATAGAATTACTAACAACCATTACCAAGCCATTCTAGCTTTTAGGCAAAGAACACAAAATCAAGAGAGCTCTAACTTCTTCATAAAAAAAAATATTGATAGAAGTTAATTGACTAGTAACTGTATTAAACTCATTTAAATGATCAGAAAATGACCCACCTTCCACCATTTTCATATTAAACAAACGCTTCATGAGAAATACCTTATGTGAAATGGAGGGCTTTTCATACAACTTCGCTAGGGTTTTCATCAAATCTTCAGTTGTTGTTACTTGTGTAATATTGAATGCCACTAATTGTGCCAGGCATAATCAAATACTACCAAGAGCCTTTCTATCAAGAATTGTCCAGTCCTCATCAGAAATGCTTGCCAGTTTATTGGCTTTTCCTTCCAATGGCCGCCATAGATCCTTTTGATAGAGATATTCCTCCATTTGCATATTCCATAACTAAAATTTCTACCCATTAAACTTGTCAACCTTCAGCCTACCCTCATCTGCCATTGCTCCCACTCAACCATGAGACTCCCACTAAACTGTGAGATCTTCCTGCAGAGGATAATTAAAAAACAACCTTGCTCTAATACCACTTGTTAGGATTAACAAGATAGAAATAAAAATTACATGAAAATATAACCAATATCAAAAAACAATAAATCATAGAGAAGAGAACACAATACACAAAGATTTAACGTGGTTCACCCAATCCCTGGGCTACGTCCACCAATAGCAAGTCCAATATTATTATTATCCAGTGATTATAGCTTGATTACAATATGTAATCCCTTACACCTCAATTCCATTGCAAGTACTAAAATCATACATTATGAAATCCCTAACCCTAAGCCATATTATACAATATTTTGCTACTTTAGGGTTATAATGAGTTACAATATGTTGGCCCAAAACTAGCCGAAAACATGTTAGCCTCAAAAAAATTTGCCTTAGGGGCTACGCCCCAAACCCCCACTCAGGGCCTAGCCCGACCCCGAACCCCGACAAGGTCAGGAGGAAAAGTGTACATTACTTTCCTAGATAGTACTTTCCTAATCAGTCACCACAAGCTAACAAGGACATGAGGACCCAATATGGATGGAAGGTTTGAAGGCTTCAATTCTGGGACATAGGGATCCTAAATGGATTTGGAGTATGGTGAAGGTATATGCTTATGCTTAAATGAAGGGGTATATGGTGTAGAAGGGATATTAATATCTTTCAAGTGAGCTATGTCGCTAAGGCCATCATCTTTAATATTTGTTTTTATATCAAGGGGTTCCTTAGTAACATTAATAGGAGCAATAGGATCTTGAGGAGAACAAGTACCATGGGGAGGATTAGGAGAAATGATGGGTTCTTTAGGTAGACATGGAGGGTCATGACAAGGGTATTATGGGATAATTTGATCTTGACATGGTAGAGGACCATTGAATGGAGTAGAAATGGTGTTTTTCTCTTGATTTTAAATAGGACCATTGGAAATGGTGGAAGGGATATCATGTTCTTTCTTAGGAGGTGGATTAGTAATAAGGCTTGGAGGGATATTTTGTTCTTGAGATGAAAGAGTATCATCATGGAAGAAGTGAAAGGGTATGATGGGATCATCATGAGACTCTAGGGATATTGGACCTTGATCTTAATTTGTACTTGGAATTGTTTATTCATACTTTGGATTATCCTCTTTACATGGAGCCACTTTCAAGGACAAGGTAGGAGCTTTGGTATGTATGGGGGATTCTCAGAGGGAGTCCAAATTTGGCTATGATGGGAGATCATTTTGAATGGGACTCTTGGGAGTGGATATGATTGGAATTGGAGTGCATAATGGCTTAGGATCTAGGATTTTTGAAGTATGGGAGGTGTTTGTATTAAGACTTGGATTAGCTTGGATTTTAAGAGAGCCCTTGAGGGTCAACATGTTCAACATGAAAGGTGTCATTATTGGGTTCATCACATGAGGGAGATGGTGTGTCTTGTTGTTGTAAGGCTTTAGGGAATGAAGGAATGGTGGAAGAAGTGGATGCTACAAGTAAGCCATTTTTAGACATAGGTTCATGATTTTGATCATGCTTGGAAGTAGTATCTCGTTTAGATGGACCATTAAGATTTTCAACTTCAACAATACCTTCATCAATGGGGTCTTGGATTTTATGTTTTAGCTCCATGAAATTTCAATTTGTGTGCTTGTTATATCTATGATATGTGCAATAGTTAGTCAAAAAATTAATTGATCTAGTCAGTGTGTATGCAAACATAGAAGTTGTCACCTTTCATCCTCCTCCCTTCCCGTACGCAATGAGAACCATGGAGCATTCTATGAATGTCAATAAAAAGTGGAGAAAATAATAACTTTATTGATGTTGTAGTTGTAACTATTTTGGAGGACACAAATGAAAAATGTCGACGTACATAGAATTCATGCCTACTCTTTGTCATAATGCTCAACAAATTTTTCAGCTCATGGGATATAGACTGGAATTCATGCACAAAATGTCTTTGTTGGAAAGGCTCTAGAAACTTCCAGGGCCATTATAATTTGTTTTGTGTGTGGGAGAGGGAGATAATTAATACAAAATTAGTTCCTTTGTGTGTTTTAGCACATGAATTTTCTACAATATATTTTATACTTTATTTTGCTAAGAACTAGTATCAAAGCTAGGTTATATATTTTCTTTTGATTCAATTTTTTATTTCCATTAATGGATTCTTCTTCTAGTGTTTCTTTTTCCAGTCTACCGACTCTTTCATTTACTAGAAATAATTAGGAATATTGTTCATTGACCATGAAATCCATGTTTAGATCACATGATGTATAGATAATTTTGGAGTCGTTACATAGAACCCTTAGATGTAGTAGCATATCCACTCACACAAACTGAAAAAGACACTTTGAAGGAGAAAAGAAATAAAGATGGAAAATCCCTATTTTGCATTCATCAAGCATGTATAAGAGCATACTCTCAAGAGTAGAAGCAACATAATGGGAAAAAGTGACATGGGATACCATGTAGGTGGCTTATCAAGTTATGGACAAGGTTAAAGAATTAAATCTCATGAAGAGGTTGTAGAAGATAGGAAGGTTGTGCAAAAAGTACTTACAACCCTCCCTTCAAAATTTGATCATCTTATTGTGGCCTTAGAGGAAACAAAATATTTGAGTAAGTTTTGTGTTGATGACTCGCATGCCTCTCTAATAAATCACAAGTATATGCTGAATAGGTCACATACCTCTTTGGAAAATGCATTTTCATCTCATATTTTTATACTTCAGGGTATAGGTAGGCATAAGTTTAATCCTTGAAGAACTTACATTAGAAAGGACGCGGTAGCAGTCCTGCAAATATTACTAGAAGAGTTCAAACTCATATAAATGCTCAAGACACAAATCAAGTGTACCAAATGCAACATAGGAATCTAGGACACATATAGGGAAGTTTCATCACATAAGTCAACTCTAGGGTTACCTTGGTAGTCTCTCTGGATGTCAGGCCCCTAGTGACTCTATGCAGTATCAATAATCCTTTTGTAAAGACAAGAAAAACCAACTATGCAAGGCCTCAATGTCTCTCTGGATGGGAAAACATCTTCTTCCACTCCCATCCTAGTGTGTAGTAGCACTCAAGGAATGAACGCGACACAATTATCTTATTAATGTTTTCTCTCAATAAATTTATTAGGTTGTCACTTATTAAGTCAACTTACAAAAGATACCCAAGAAACCACTTTAGGGCTCCAACACCTACAAAGTAAGCCACTTCCCCTCTATGCTCCCAGATAACCTACCTTAGTGCTCCCAACTATAGAACCAAAGAGAAATCAAAACCTAAAACCATAAAAGACTTCTTGTAAACTAGTAAACCATGAAACTCATTAAAGACAAGTGTTGGAGCATAACAAATAAAATCTTATACTATACAAGGATCCAACTGTCCATCTCATATTGGACATTGTAAAAAATCAATTATCGAATCACATGGTTATCATATCGTAAGATAATTCAAACTCAAGAACAAGTAATCAATGACTTCACTCTCCAACATTGAGTAATAACATAATAAAAAACTAACACTTCAGATATAGATCAACCACAATAGAAGAAATGTGGTGACCAAGTAAAGAAAATTCTCAACAACATAATGGTCGTCACCTCCTTAAGGTAAAAAAGAGTAATGATTGAGACTCAAGAATACATACTTAGCTCAAAGATGCACATAAGAACCAATCGTGTAATGAAAAAGGTTATGAACTTTCCACAAACTAACCCCCAAAGAGTAACAACCATAAAATAATTTGAGTCTCAAAGAAAAAAATACAAACTATGACATACTTCTATCCAAATTGACCTTAACCATCAAGGCCAAATAAAGCATATCCCAATTAGAAAATACTATGCTACTAAGCACACTCACATCAAAGATTTTATTAAGAGTAAATCAACTATTTACAAAATTGACCTTCATAGATTAATTTATATTAATTCTTGCACAAATTAATCTATTAAGTATAATTACTAAAGAATAATATAATTAAATCATAATCAATAGTATTAATCTCTATAAATCAATTCATCAAATTCTTAATATAAATTAATTTATAAAATTCTTAATATAAATTAATTTATACAAATTAATTTATTAAATATAATTACTATTAAAAAATATATAATTACATAATATAATTAATTAATATTATTAATTAATAAATATTAATATTAATAAATTTAATTATTTAATATAAATAATTATAATTAATAAATATTAATTAATTATAGATTAATACATATATATATATATATATATATATATATATATATATATATATATATATATATATATATATATATATATATATATATATATATATATATATATATATATATATATATATATATATATATATATATATAAACAACTTTATTAAAGGGGGGGGCACCCCCATTTTCACTATCCATGTGACCCCCTATAAGGGAAGCCGCCAGTGGGGCTCCCACTATCGTGCGACAGTGGTAACTACTGACAACAGTGTCATGTCACTCGACAATGTCATTTCTGAGGTTGGTGGGGAACGGGGGTGGTGTCTCGTCCCCACCCTGATTTATTATTTTTTAATTGTATTTATTTTTTAATTACTATTTTTTAAATAATTTTCTTGACAAAAAATTATTGTCAAAATAGTAAGCACAGTTTTTTTTAAATATCTTTCCAAAATAACAAATAATATTTATCTTCTCAGGAGTATTAGGGCCTTCAATAAGGTGCTTCAAGCTAAACAAGTGTGGCACATTTTTCAGGATACGGGAGACTGGCATGATATAATTGTAGCTAAATACCTCCACTCCAATAATTCTATGAAAAATATCTTATTCTACAATGATATTCCTAAAGGATCCTTTATTTGGAATGGTCTCCTCAAGGCCAGAGAGATTTTTGCCTCTCGTGCCAAATTGAAAGTGGAAAATGGAGAATCTATAAACTTCTGGAGTAACAACTAGCTCCATTTCAGGATTCTAGCTAATATGGAGCCCTTCAATAGATGGAAGGATGTTTGCATTCTACTTTTTGGGACTCAAGTTTGTAACTACAGAGCTGGTAATGACTACGTGAACCTTTGTTCTCTTTCATTGGACTTGGAACCCCTCATGAGGTCTCTCTCAGCCCTTTCCTTATCTCAATCCCCAGATGTCTTAGTTTGGGAAGCCTCTCCTAATGGGAAATTCTCGATTGCCTCAGCCTTTTTGGATCCTCTCAATCCTTCCCCTTCCCCTTGCTGAGCTAAAGCTTGGTTTCTTGGTTTAATCCCTAAGATCAACATCTTTTTTTGGTTGTTTTTACAAAACCATATTCTCACTATTGATAACCTTGTCAAGCGGGACATTCCTATTCCCAATATGTGTGTCATCTATAAATATGATTTTGACACTGTGCAACATCTCTTTATCCACTGTCCCTTTGTAGTGGATGTCTGGTTTTCCCTCCTCTCCTCTTTCAGCCAAGTATGGGTCTTCCCTCTGACTATCCATGATTATTTTTCCCAATGGGCACCCCCGTTCCCTTCCTCCCCTGATTTTAGAAAACTCTAGTCTTGGGCCTTTCCCCACATCTGTTGGGGCATTTAGAAGGAGCACAACAATAGAATTTTTAGAGATTTACACACTCCTTCCAGAGTGGTTTTGTCTAAAATTATTCATGCTCTTTTTGAGAACTTCTTTGTTTGCAGTGGTACTAACATTTTTTCAAGTAACTGCATGGACCTCATTTCAAATCAAGTTGATCGTAGAAGGGATAATTGTACTTGGCTCTTTCATCCCATGGGACGGCATAAGGATAACTTTGATGGGGCGGCCAAGGGAAATCATGGCCCAACCAACAGTGGAGGTGTGATTAGAAACCACCATGGTGCATGTATTTATGTTGTTGCTCTTCCTCTTGGCACCCAAACAAATAATTATACTAAAGCCATGGCTGCCCTCCAGGTCACCAAGCTAGCTCGCAATTTGGCGATTAACTACCTATGGCTCGAAGGTGACTCTAATAATATTATTATGTGTCTGAATGGCTCCTCCCATTCATGGACTATCGACAACATAATTATGGAGACTTTGACCATTCTCAACACATTTGAGAAGGTCCATATTTCTCACATGTCTAGAGAGTTGAACCAAGTGGCCAACGCCCTATCCAACATGTCTATCAGGAAAAAGATATGGTGAGGTGGCATAATGGAAAGGACATCCCATAGGAGGTGAAGGCTCTGATCACATGGGATCACATTCATGGCAAGGAAGGAGCCATATGTGATAATAATGACATTTAATCCACATTTTCCAATGATTTTTTTAAGCACGGGAAGTACGGTGATTTTATTACCTACAATTATGAAGCGTTCATTCTGCAAGCTTTCTGGGTTTTTAAGAAAGCCATAGACTTATGCCTTGGTTTTTAGTTTCACTCTAAGCTCTGAAGAAAATCCAAGAGTAATATCAATACCCCTATTTTCTTTTCATTTTGAATCTTTTTGAAGTGCAATGCTTGTGTTAGGAAGAATCTCACCATGGGTGGCCAGAGAATCAGGAGGGAACCCACGGGTTGTAAAAAATGGAAGAAAAGAAGCATTGTTTGGGCTTTTCTGCAAAATGGTGGCATTACTCCTTTCATGGAGAGACTGCATGGTGGCAACCAGGATGTCACTAATTTGTTCCTTAAGAATTGGAATGAAGGAAACATTGAAATTAATGGGTGTCAGTTTACCGTGATGGAAGAAATCATCTCCACAGTTACCGATATCTCCATTATTGGGAAAAAATTCTACAGGGATCGCAGGATCTCAGACCCTATGGTGAATGAATTCCCTAAGGACCCAGAGGAGAAAGAGACTCTTACAAAGATGGGTACCTACTACCATCCGAAGGGCATCAAGAAAATCTAGATGTTCGTGCTTCAAGCCATTATTTACTACATCACGTTGGATTCAAGATTTTCTAGAATCTGCACTTACCACTTTTTCCTGCTCAACCATTTCAGACATGGTATGATGGTGTCCATCCCCTTCTACCTTTACTCATCCATTAATGAAAATATCAATAGTTTTAGGGGAAAAGCTAATGCTAACCCTACTTTTCATGAGGGTTTATTGTTAATTATTTATGAATACTTTAAATTGCAAATGGTGAGCAAGTCTGTTATGGACAAGGCGGTCAAGGATGATGATTCAGGGTCTGATTATGAGCCCTGTGATACTAAGGATAGCATTAGGATACATTCTAAAGACTAGGAGGAAGAGGAGATTAAGAAGGGGACTTCTGACTCCTCCTCTAAGAAAAGAAAATGTAATCTGCAGAAGGTTAAGAAAGAGACCAAGGGTCCCTCCCCCAAAAAATAGACAAGAATTTCCATATCCTCAGACGAGGATTATAATGAGGATGAGGAGGATATGGACACTAAGGAGGAAGAGTCGAGGGAGAAGGGAAGAAGAATACTGTGAAAAAATATTCTAAGCACTCCAAGCGGATCAAACTGAACAAGAGCAAGGAGATGAGCCTAGACTAGTTCTCAATGGACTTTGAAGAGGATGGTAAGGATACATGCTCCCCCTGTTCCCCATGAGACCACTCATGTTGGCATCTCAGATGATGGAAAGAAGAAGATTTATGAGGGTGATATTTCCTCTCAGGGCACTCCCCTTGTGCTCCTGTCAGAACCCCACCCGGATAGTAAAGGTAAAAATATTGCTTGGAAGCTTTTCAACTGTCGCACTACCAAATTTAGCATTACCAAATAGTTTATTAACCCCATGGTGCCTAACAGGGAAGGAGGCAAAATTGAGACCTCTGAACTCATTGATCCCTGGCTGGTTATCCTAAGTGATTCCACTAGGGAATTTGATTTTAACTTGCTCAATAATGCCAGGAACAGTATACTTGACAACTACAAGTCTATCAAATGGCTCTTCTTTGAAATGGAAGATTTGAAATCTAGGATGGGTGAAATGGACAAGAAGAAAAAAGAAATTGCTGACAGGGATAGGCCTACCCCTGATCCCCTCCTCAATGTGGACAAATTTTACAAGCTGGAGGCCCGCATGCTAGAAATGGAGAATAGGGTGTCAGGTATTGAGTGTACCCTCAAGGGCATTGCTGAAATTTTTTTTAATATCCTCAAAGCCTCCAATGAGAATATTAAGATTCTTAATGCCAAAATTGATGCAGGAGCATCCTAGGATTCTTGGCAATCCTGTATCAACCAAAAATATGTTTGTCTTTGAAGGTAGATTATTAGTTTTGATCTAGTTTGGTGGAATACTTGCCCAGTTTGGGAGACTGGTTGCTCAGTTTCAGTGTTTACCGGGGTGCTCAATCTTTGAAGAATGCTCGGTAATTGAAGGCATTGATTTACTGGCACTCGGTGATAACAAAATTGCTCGGTCATGCTTAGCATGGTTGGTTGACTGGTGCTCGGTTATTTCCTCTTTTTCTTAGTGTTCTTTCTTACCGACTAGATTTTTTTGTTAGATCGGCTTGGATGACTGGTTCTATTGATTTGGGTTGCACTCCTCAAGTTATGGGTTGACCGTTGGATGTGTGGGGACCTAGACCTGGCATGTTGCATTCTTCTATGTGGATCTGATGACCATTGGGGGCCATCTTTGAGAGTTTGTTTATTTTGTAAGGCTATGTGAGAGACGACTAATGTTTTAGCATTTTATATTTGTTTGTTAGGATTTATTATTTTATCAGCTGACTTGTGGCTAGGAATCAATATTTATAGGATGCTTGGGTAGTTGTTTGGGCATTAGATTGTGATGAGATCATTGGAAGGAAGGTTAGTATCCTGTGAGCTTAGGAGAAGGAAGATCACTTGGAAGTTTGAGTACAAGTTTAGATTTCTTGGGTGCCTACCAGAGTGTTGTGTGTTGTAGACCTAGACTAGTTGAATATAGATGTTGGGGAAAGGATTTGGATCCTACGAGATCTTGTAGACTATTATTTTCTTTGTATCTGGATGTAACCAGGAAGGCCTTATAGCCCAGCACATTTCATGTAATATGTGATTTGATGAATAAAGACTTCTATTTTATCTTAGATCTTTTGTTGTTTGTGTGTATTTCCATTGCATATTGGTCTTGCTGCAAGGTCGGCCAGTCCTTAATTGGATCCACCAGCCTTGACTGCGTCAAGTGGTATCAGAGTTAAGTTGGTTCCTATTTGAGCAAAGTCTATTCCTATTGGAGCTGAGTGGATCTTCTATGTTCATGTTTTGATCTTGATTTGAAGATGCCTCTGAGGAGAAATCGTGAGATCTCAGAGGAAGAAGAAACTACTAGAGAATTCAGTCTTGATGATTTTAGGGCTTTGTAGAAACAAGTGCAAGAATTACAAGAGGAATTGACAAAGAAGAAGCCTACCTTGAAAGAGGATAGTGATGATGAATCTAAGGAAGATCATTTTGAAGAAGCTGTAGAAGAAGCTAGAGATTCTGAGGAGAAACGAATTCTGAAAGCTATGTCTAAGATTGAGAAAAGACCTAAGACTAAAGTTTCTGCATTTGCTAGAAGCCTTAGGCTAGAATAATTGATTGATTGGATCAATGAGATTGATGAGTACTTTGAGTATGAATAAATAGAAGATCCTGATAGGGTTAGATTTGCAAAGACTAAGTTGAAGGGTCATGCAAATATCTAGTGGAGACAAGTTCAGTTGGAAAGAGGTAGAAGAGGAAAAGTAAAGATCACTAAGTGGAACTAAATGGTTGACAAGTTGAAGAAGAAATTCATTCTGGTGCATTATGAATTGGACATGTTTAAGAAGATGAAAGCTTTGAAATAGACTAACAAATCGGTACAGGAGCATACTGAGGAGTTTTATAGAATCCTGATTAGGACTAGCCATTTTGAAGCTGATAAAGAGAAGGTTGCTAGGTATGTCTATGGTTTGAGACCTAGTATTTAGGAAGAGTTACTTACTATGTGGATGATAACAATCGGTGATGCTTATTAGATGGCATTAAAGATTGAAGAGAAGCTAAATAAGAAGTATGAAGGAAAATAGAATAATAGGAACCGAGGTGGTAAAATGGTGAGACAATTGTTGAGAGTAATGTGATAGAGAATCCTAAGTCTGATTTGGGATCTAGCAGTGGTCAAGTTACTAAGAATGTTGGACAGAGAGGAAGGTGGAAGAATGAGTTCACTGACACTTGTTATAACTGTGGTGAAGCTGGACATAGAAGTTTTTATTGTCCTAAGAAAAGAGTTGCACTGGCTACTGAGGAAGATATTGTGAATGTTGCAGAAAAAGGTGAGACACTTATCATTAGAAGGTTAGCTGCATGTGTCCATGAACCGGTATAAAGGAGAAATTTTTTTAGAACCATATGTAAGTGCAAGGATAAGGTATGTAATGTCATAGTTGATGGTGGCAGTTCTGAGAATTTTGTTTCAGACGAAATGGTTAGTAAATTGAATTTGGAAAGAAGGAAACATCCTAATCCTTATCAAATTAGTTGGATACAAGATGTGTCTAAGGTTAGAGTTGAAGAACAATGCTTGGTTAAATTTTAGATTGGATCTTACCATGATGAGATACTATGTGATATATTGCCTATGGATGTTTGTCATTTGTTGCTTGGTAGACCTTGGCAGTTTGACAGGAATGTTTTGTTTGATGGTCATTCTAATACCTATGTGGTTAGGCATGGAGGAGCTCGGCATAAGATGATACCTTTATAGGAGACAAGGGTTAAGGGATGTGGAGTTATTAGGTGTTGTCCTTATGACAAACCTCAGGAGTAGAGGGTTGATGAACCTATTCCTGTTAAGCCTAGTTTGAGCGAGAAGGAGAATGATATCTCTGAAGAGTTTGTTGAGATTAAGAAACATATGGTCTTGCTGACAAAGATGGTACAATAGATGGTGACATTTGTGACATAGAGAGATACATATGATACTAATTTGGTTGAGTCTAGAGAGGATGAACCTTACCGAGGCATTGAGGTGATCGATAGTGGTCAGAGTCGGTTGCTATCAGTTTCTAACAGGAAGGATAAGCACAGTGGAAAGCAAAAGAAATTGCTACAGGGAGGAGTGAATGAAGTGAAGACTACTTGAAATGAAGGACAAGAAGAGATATGGGTGAAGAATAGATTTGGCATACCTATTCTAATTCCTTTGAGGCATTCTTGATATCCTTATGAGAATATATTTCTTACCTGGGGTGTCTGATGCAGGAGCATCCTAGGATTCTTGGAAATCCTATATCAACCAAAAATATGTTTGTCTTTGAAGGTAGATTGTTATTTTTTATCTGGTTTGGTGGAATACTTGCTCGGTTTGGGAGACTAGTTGCTCAGTTCTAGTGTTTATCAGGGTGCTCGGTCTCTAAAGAACACTCGGTAGCTAAAGGTGTTGGTTCATTGGCGCTTGGCGATAATAGATTTTCTTGGTCATGCTTGGTGTTGTCAGTCGATCGATGCTCAGTGTTCTTTCTTATCGATTGGTTCCGTTGATTTGGGTCGTGCTCCAAGAGTTATGGGTTGATCGTTGGACGTGTGGGGACCTAGATCTAGTGTGTTGAATTCTTCTATGCTGATCTGATGACCGTTGGGGGCCATTTTTTAGAGTTTGTTTATTTTTTAAGGCTATGTGAGAGCCGAATGATGTTTTTGCATTTTATATTTATTTGTTAGGGTTTATTGTTTCATTAGCTGACTTGTGGCTAAGAATCAATATTTATAGGATTCTTAGGTAGTTGTTTAGGCATCAGATTGTGAGGAGATCATTGGAAGGAAGGTTAGTAACCTATGAGCTTAGGAGAAGGAAGATTGCTTGGAAGTTTGAGTACAAGTTTAGATCTTTCCTGGGTGCCTACTAGAGTGTTGTGTGCTGCAGACCTGGACTAACTGAATCTGGATGTTGGGGAAAGGATTTGGATCCTGCGAGATCTTGTAGACTATTATTTTCTTTATATTTGGCCATAACTGGGAAGGCTTTACAACCCGGCACATTGCATGTAATCAATGATTTGATGAATAAAGACTTCTGTTTTATCTCAAATCTTTTGTTGTTTGTGTGTATTTCCACTGCATATTGGTTTGGCTGCAAGGTCAATCAATCCTTAATTGGATCCACTAGCCTTGACTGTGTAAAAAATGGAAGCTACCACCTGTGAAAAAGCTGAGGAGCATACTACTGATGATCCAGAGACCACCCCGGACCTGGGACCGGGAATTTTTACTAGGTCTAGCACAAGGAAAAGGGTCACCGTGACTTCCCTTGAAGATCTCACATTGATCAAGGAAGCACGGTGGCTGACAAAATTGACCATCTGGAGGTGCAAGCAGTCAATCTTCTCAAGAAGATGCCTTGAGTTGTTCCTCTGTTGTTTTTTGCTTGTGCAGTTTCTAGTGTTGGTCCTTTCCCTATCTTTTTTTGTTGTCTTTTGATTGTTGGCCTTGTTGTTGGCCTTTTTGGCTAGATGCCTACTCTTTTTGTTGTGGACCTTTAATGTAAAATTTTAAACTTGTTTAAGGTTTCAGGTACCCGTCAAAACCTATTTTACATAATAAAAAATAAAAAATATTTATATAATTTCCTTAACTGGTGTGTATATATGTGTGTGTGTGTGTGTGTCTTTTCTTTTAATATAATTAAGTTTTATTTTCCTCTCAAAAGCATTTTATATATATATATATATATATATATATATATATATATATATATATATATATATATATATATATATATATATATATATATATATATATATATTTCAAACAAAGTAATTCATGATTCGATGGGAGACCAAATTTAGGAAACCTTAAGGTATAAGAAAACTTGCAAACCCTAATTATCAAAAATTATAATCGAAGAAGAAGATACCCAACAATCACACATGAAATAACAAGCTTTCACAAATGAAACCCTAATCAAATCTTTCCATAAACTTAAACAAAAATCTAATAAACAAAATCTCAAATTCATGGAAGGCAAGCAATAGCCACACATACCAATAGGCATGAAGAAAACAAGCTTTTTCGAATGAAAAATACAAAAAAGGGTTCCAAAACCCTACCTCAAATCAAAGAACAATCTGAGAAGAAAAGAAGATCTCACAATCCATAATTCAAAATTTAAGCTTTCAATAAATTTCCTTCAAATCCAAATCCAAAGCCAAAACTTGTCTCCCTAAAACTTGTGTCCCTAAAAATGACCACAAAGAACTCTAATATAGAAAACCCAGCAAACCGAACTCAAACATGCAACTCACAATCAAGAATTAGAACTCGACTCCTAAATTTGTTTATATCAATCCTCTTTTGCATAATTAGTTAATTATAATAATAATTATGTGCACTTTTCAAATAATAACTTTTAACTTAACTTTAATTTAGAATTCCTAATTGATTTAATAAATTGAATGTACAATTAAATTACATAATCATAATTATTAGATTTTTTTGTTTTTTATTTGTTTTTTATTTATTTTTTTGGGTCGGAAAAGGCCGAAGCCCTATATATTATAATTAATTAGATTATTTATTTTTTCACATAATTTAAATATGCACTTGACATTATAAATATCAATTACATTAGTTTGTCTTAAATTCTCAAATTAGATTTAATTTTCAATTAAATCTCAATTTCCCATAGTTAACCTTTTTAATTAAATCCCTTTATTAAACATAAGTATTTAATTAATTTTCATTAATTAAATACCCTTATATTTAATAATTCCATATTTATAACATTAAATTAATTAATCACATAATTAACTTTAATTAAATCCATTATCTATTTTAACACAAAATCTTATCTAACCTACAAGCATGCAAACCTAAAGAAACTAACTATATCAAAATACGATAAACAAGCACAAAAAGGAGGGTTCACGAATTCACGTCACCTTGATGAATTTAGAGGTAGCAATTAGATACTTGTCCACTATTTTAGGACAATAAATGGCTTAGGTTTGGATTAGACACGGATGCTATCTCCCCTCTCTTACCATTGAGGTAATGTGATAGGGCACACTCATCCTGGCAATTCAGGGAAGTCGATGTCTGGTACCTGAAATTTTGTATAAAAGACAAGCATGTATATATATAACAGACAATGGTGGGGATCGGCCGATCGTGTATATCTCGCAAGAAAGTAACTATGAATCTATCCGTTAACCACATCAGGCACATCAAATAGAAATATAAAATATACACGCTAACCATACACATGCAAGTATGGGGTCAATAAAAACTATAAACATAAATACCATCATTAGATGTAAATAACCATCATCATCTTACTAACATGATATAAATCAAACGATCAAAGTATCATAGCACTGAATCATTAAATGTAACCAAAGATCTAATATTCATAAAAAGTGGTCTTGAAAGGGTTGGCATCATAAACATAAATGGCAATAAAGAGGTGGGTATTACTGAATTGCTTTGATATTTAATGCATTTTAATTTGATAGCTTTTTGGTAGGATTAGGTTAGTTTTGGTATAAAATTAGCTTTTGTGGTTGACTTTTTAATTTCATGCTTTCTAATGTAGTGTTAGTTAAAGATGTGTATTATATTATATTTTTAACATATTCACATGGAATATGAAATCACATTCCAATAGTTGAAATTGAATTAAAACTAGCAATTGCATTTTTTTTTTTCATGCAACAAAACGTTGATAGGTTTTGTTTTTCTTAGTGAAAATACATAAGATATATACATGTATCTATTTGCAATGCCTATCATGTCATGACCTACTATGACTAGGATTAGAGGAAAGTGTAGATTCTATAGTACAATTACATTTTGAATTACAAACTCAATTCTATATTTTTTCCTACGGAATTTCTTTATATCTCTTTTACTTATGCGATATGAAATTAGAAAGTATAACAAATTAAAGAGAAATATTTGAAGAAAGTAAATAAATCACTAAATATTATAGAATTTCAAAGTTTTTTTTAATTTATAATAGAAACAAATTTCAAAACTAGAAAAGAAAGTTTAATTTATTTTAGAATTAGACAGAGTGGTTATTAGAAACTAATTTAAGATGAAATTAACTAATAAAAAGCTTCAAACTTTAAAGGATTTATAATATAATTATTCTTAAAAAAAATAAAACTGATTTATTATAAAATTGGAAGGTGTACATTTTAGTAGTTAAATTAAAATGAAATATTTAAACAAATAACACAATTCAATAATTAATATAAAATTTTAAGTTGATTTTTAAAATGAAAAGAAAACTTCAATTTTTTAAGATTTCAATTATTATGAAATTAGAAAGTGTACATTCAAAGAAAATAATTCAATAATTAGCAAAAAATTTAAAGTTGATTTTTAAAATGAAAAGAAAACTTCATTTTAAAAAAAAATCATTTATTGTGAAATTAAAAATATACATTTTAGTAAAATATTAACATAAAATATTTGAACAAAGCAAATAATTCAATAAGTAGTATAAATTTTTAAAATTTATAATAGAAACAATTGTTCACAATTAGAAACTTTAGTATATTTTTAGGATTTATAATTAAAAAAATTATTTTAAAATTACAAAGTATGGTTATTAGAAACTTTTAATTAAAATTAAATGTAGAATTTATAATCAAAATATTTATTTTATAATTAGAAAGTGTGGTTATTAGAAACTTTAGTTTAGGATTAAATATTTGAAGAACTTAAATAAACCAATAAATAATATTAAATCTTGAGCCTTTTTACAATTTTACACATTTTGCATTCATGTATGTTTAACAGGGCAATTGCAACTAATAACATTTCATAAAATCTTTTTTTTTTTCATTTTTCTTTGATGGATAGTGTGGTCTTACACCTAGTGCCATTAGGTTGGAAAATTATAAAGATCTTTTAACCAATATATTATGTGCATATCACGCATCTATGAGACATAAACAATTCATGTGCACAAAATACTAAATCTTTTTTAATGGCATAGTATTGTTCAAATAAAATATATAATATACCAAAGATTATAATTTAATTCATAGGATATAATATTCTATATAATTTACTTAATAAATATTTAAAATACACATTCCAATGAAGATCCAACGCACTTGACAAAAGAGATAGCAAGGTCATATGCCTTAGTTTGAGAATAAATGAAGGATATGGAGGTTCTAGTGTTTATTGGATCGCCATTGTTGACGAGGCAGTTGCCAATGCTCAAAAACCTAAAAATCTTTGGATCAACTTCTTCTACAGAGTTGAATTCTCCACACGACACATGGATTTGTGCAATTAAGCATCGTGTTGAGCACTCATTCAATATTCACATAAACCATCAAGGAACTCCATTTTTATCGGGTTTCATCATATGTTGATTAAATGATATGTCCCCTTTCTTGCATGTATTTTTCCCTACACACACAAACAATTATATCAACCAATCTACTAACCAGTATCATAAGTATTGTTAGCACCTAAAACTGCAGATGATCAAAACTAATCAAAAAGCCTCTAATTCTTAACTCTTGTAGTCCCAATGAATGCATGTGTTAGTAATAAACACTAAGGTATTAAGGATTTAAATCCTTCTTCACTTTGAGCTCTAAGCTACATGTTGGTATACCTATCAGATTCAATTCTTTAAATATCATAATAGTTATCTATATGCTTGATACAAATGTAAACATATAGCTCTCAACAAAACTTTAAAGTAAATCATTATTTAATTTGATTGGTGGTGAAATAGTGCAACCTAAGCAATGACCAGTGTCAAATCCTAGGGCATCAGAGTCAATAAACATACATCTATAGACAACTTTGTCATTCAAATAACCCCAAAACCCATATACGATGCCTTACAAATTACCCTCTCATGTATACACTATATCATCAAATCCATGCACAAATATTGAAATCTCTGAGACCTCACTCAAGAATTACCCTTCCCTTGAAAGAAACTTGAGATTCAACCCCACTATCTACCTTGTAGAATGATGCTTTTAAAATTGCCTTACAGATTAAATGCACAAAGAAATCAAATTCATACACAAAGACAAAAAAACATATACAAGGAATTTCAGTATATTTTCATTAACAAATCTTCTATATCAGTATATTTAGAAACTAAGATTCCTTAGAATCAAAACACTAAATCTAGAAACTCCTATTACATTGAGTAATTCACCACCTCTTCAAAATTCCTAGAACTCACTATATATAGAAAAAGCCATCTTGGAATCCTTGAGAAAAGGATGCAACAAGCTTCGGATGGATTTGACAGTGACCTGCACTAGAATACAAAAATATATTTAAAATTGTAATAGCAATGGAGGAAAATGGCGCCAACAGTTGTTTCTTCTCATGGTGATTTCCCTTTGAGTTACACCTGGTTCAAAGGTATCTGGCTCTTCATATTCTGGGCCACTGTAACAAACACTGGAAAGAAACCCTCCATTATTTCAAATACTGGAAGCAACAACCAACTGATCAAATTTTAAAACATGGCCGCCAATCATATCCTTTCCTGGCATATCGAATGGTCTTGATAATTCATCATAACAGTCAATTGAGCTTCTTTTAAAGTGCTTAACCATGTCAACCTTACCAGCAACCAATCAGGACTGAGCACATCAAAAAATGTAGAAACTGGACCCACCTTTATCTTAGTCTTTCCATTGGACAGTTTTTGCAATGTCATGATGAATATCTATCCTGCATCTTTCCTTAGCAGCATCACGACCACCGTAGATCTTCTCTGGACTTGTAGCACCTTTATCCTTTAACCATAGCCAACCCCCTAACCTTATGTCATTCAGAGAACACGTGACTAGAGGCATTCTCTAGGTTGTTGAAAGTTTACCTTAACCCATTTTTGGACTAGAGATCACATGAACAAAGCATTCACGTGATCGTTGATTCAATCCTTAACCCTGTGTTCCATCTAGCAAACAAGCGACCACTGTCAGATCTATCTTCATCTTGTGGTCCTCATTGATTAGCCAAATACCTCATAACCCCCTGACTTAACTTCATTTTATCCAACGAATACGCGACTGAAAGAATCTCATGATCGCTTAATTTTTTACTTGACCCCGGTTAGATCTTGAGAACATGCAAACAAAGCATTCACTAGATTGCAAAATAATTTCTTGACCTGAGGTTCCATTCGGAGAATGAGCGACCACCACCCGATATTTGTATCAACAACTCATAATCAATCTCCAAACCTTCATCTCTAACTCATGCTTAATCAAAATCGACGGTTGTCACAACATTGTGATCACAAACATCCAATCACCTTTTCATTGTGGACATACGACAACCATTAGATCAAAGGCAAGCTGCCAATCTCTTAAAACCTTCAGTAACCGAGCCCAATGAATGTGTGTCGATAGATCATCTCAATCGAACAACTGTGATTTGACAAATGTAATCGGTCCCACCTAACAGAGATGTTGAGTTGTTTGCTACATCAACGATTGTCGCAATATCGTGATGGGTAAATCATTGCTTTGTGGATGTGTGACAGTCGTTGGATCAAAGTAGGAGATTAAGGGCTTTAATAAAAGTTGAAACCTTAGTGAAATATACCATTAGGACGTAGGGAAAATAAAGTATTGGCTTAGGTGGAATCAAGGTTTAAGAAGTATGGCAATGCCCAATGGTAAAATAAATCACATGCTTTATAAGGATTTTAAGTGACCCGAAAAGGTAATGAGGAAAAAGAACAAGGGTAGGGTTTCTTGGACTTAGGCAAATTTTCAAAACCCTTTGCATGGATAAACCCTAGTTCCTTATCAACTTGAAATGATTAGATCTCACTGGTCTTTGCATTAAAATTTATGCGATTTGAACTAAAGCTTGAACACATTCTAAATTATCCATGGCTAAGCTTGCTAGCTATGAAACCTGATAAATCTTCTTTGCTGATAGTAACAAGTTGCAGCCAGGGCAAGACAATCTTCTAGGGTTTTTCAAGGAAAATACCATTTTCTTTGGATTTTTTGCAATGATAGGAAAATGGACTAACAATGGCTCTATATGGGGATGTATGCCTCTTTTAGGCATAGCAAGAACTTAGAATCTTTGGAAGAAGCAAACCACCTAACACTAACCTACTACAAGAAATGAACACAAAATAGAAACAAACACACCTAAACATATTTACAGAGCTACCCCTTTGCACAAACCAGATAAGGTTTGAATTGTTTGACTACTTTTACCAAAGCATAGGCTTATTTTTCCATCAGCTCATAGTTCAGCTCAGCTGAGTGTAATGATTTTTTGAAGAAAGAAATGGGATGCTCAAATCCTTCTTCATCCTTTTGTAACAAAACTACTACAATGGTGTGAAAAGATAAAAAAGAGAACAAAGAAAAGGGTTTAGAGTAATCAGGGGATATCAAAATTGGTGCTTCTTGGATTGTTTGTTTAATTTTCTTAAAGGCCTCTCTTGCTTCTTGATTCCAATCAAACTTCACATCCTTGTTTAGCAGCTTGATAATAGGCTTGACCAATTCTGCAAAGTTGGAAATGAATCTTCTGATAAAATTAATTTGTCCAAGAAAAGACTAGACACCTTTGAGGTTTTTAGGAGCAGGGACCTTCTTAATGGCTTCAACTCTTTCAGGATCAATCCTCACTCCTTCTTTGGACACTATATGCCCTAATAGATTTCCCTTAGTGATAGAAAAATGGCATTTCTTTGGATTTAAAGATATGGCAAACTCCAAAGCTTTACTCAAAACTTTCTCTAGGTGATTGCAATGATCCTCGACCCTTTTAGAATATGCAGTCAAGTCATCTTGATATACTACCATGAGAACATCAATAAGGTCTTTAAATGCTACATCCATTTCTCTCTGAAAAGTTGCTCCAACATTTTTTAGATCGAAAAGCATCCAGACATATACATATGTTCCCCAAGAAGTAGTAAATGTTGTCTTGAACTGTTCAGATTCTTTGACCAACACCTAGTTATACCCCAAGAAACCATCCATCATGGATAATAACTCACAACTAGTTACTTTGTGAAGCATAGCCTCCATATTTGGCAATCCATAGTTGTCCTTTAGTGAAGTAACATTTAGGTTCCCAAAGTCTACACACAATCTTATGCCACCATTCTTTTTCCTGACTAGTACTAAGTTTGAAACCCAAGATGGATGTCTTATGGGCTCAATAATACCTACATCTCTTAACTTGGTCAGCTCTTTTTGCATTTTGGTAGCTAACAAGGGATTAATAGGCCTTTTCTTTTGTCTGAAAGGTTTGGCATCTTCTTTTAGAGGGATTTCATGCTGAAACAAGTTTGCCCTACAGGCTTTGAGATCATCATATGACCAAGAAAAAACATGTTTATACCTCTTCAGCAACCTTATTAAATTTATTCTTACATCCCTATTGAGTCCTTTTCCAATGTATACTAGTTGAGGGGATGTTTCTGACCCTATGTTTATTTCTTCTAGATCATCCACCTTAGCATTAGATTTTTGAGACATATGGTTGTCATTTATTTTGAACATGCCTTCTAGCTCAACTAAACCTTTGGGGATATGGTTTGAAGGTATTTGAACAACTTCATTTCCCATGACACAATCCTTTCCATCAACAACTTCTTGATAAGCATCAAAATCAATTTTTTTACCATCATATTGATCCAACCCTTGAATGAACCTTAAGATGTCATTGTCATCTTCAAAGACTTGCCAATTGTAAACATTATCAGGGACAACATGTCTACTCTTTATTTCTAATTTTGATACACCAGTAAGAGTAGCATCTATGTTTTTCAATGTAACATTTGCAAGGAAATCTGCCATGATATTTTTTGATCTTTCCACCCACGGAATATTGAAAGCATCAAAGAATTCAATTCTATCCTAGACAACATATTTATATAATTTAAGTCTGTCACCCTTTGCAACATATTGTGATCTAATCTGAGAAATGATTAACTGGGAATCTCCATAAACTTTTAAACATTTTATACCATGCTTTATTGCAATATCTAATCCTAGTATCAAAGCCTCATATTCAATAGTGTTATTTGTGCATTGGAAGGTTAATAGAAAAGAGTACTTAAAAGTAGTACCTGATGGGAATATAAGTAGAACACAAACTCCTGAGCCTTCCTTAGAGCATCCTCCATCAAAGTATAGCTGCCATAGTCCATCTTGTTGTAAGAGAAACTCATCAACAATTGGATCGGTATTTTTAAGCTGTGACACTATTTCTTCAACCATGAAGTCATCCATGTCAATATCAATACAGCAATTCAGATCCTTAGGTGCTACCATTTCAATCGTGACTGAGGAGCGAGGCTCTCTATACAACTTTACCTCAATACCATTTATAGGTATGGTAGTATATGACAGGTCTAGTTGCAACTTTCCACCCACTGCTGCTACCCACTGTCTTGATAGTAGCATACCATAATGAGGCTTGGTATCAACTACAACAACATCCATTTTGTAAGTAGCCTCAGGGAATGCAACAATCTTTACCTCTATTCCAACCAAAGTACCTACCATAGGAACTGCTCTATTATCCATGGCATAACATCTGCCATTAGATGTATCAACTTGAAGCCCTAGTTCCTTCATAACGTGGTAAGGCATCATTGTAGCTACAACACCAGAGTCTATCATAAAAAAATTTAGCAATAAGTTATTTAAAATAAAAGTGACATAAAAAGGATCAACGGAGGATGGCTCTTGGGTCACAATATTTCCAACACAAAAGTTGGAAACCTCTTTGGTTATTTCAAGTCCTGCCACTGGCTTTACCTTTTCTGACACAACATGAATGTCTTCTTGTTCATTTATCAGAGCCAAAGTTGCTGCCTTATGCTCTTTTATTTTCAAAATTTATAATAAAGGGATTGACACCTTCATTTGAGACAAAGCATGTCTCATATCAAAAGTTGGGGCCTCAGTAGAAAGACCAAATAAGTCTTTTCTTCCACCAACCTTTTTGTTTCTCTTTTCCATAGTATTTTCCTCATTCTTCTTAGCACTTTGAACCACAATAGGTTCCTACTTGCTGTTGTTGCTTTTTCTTGATAAAGTATTTGGTTTAGGAGAAACCTTGTTCTGAGAATCATCCTTAACAAAGACTGACCTTGGGACTCCTTCATCGGCATCAACTTTTCTATTTCTCAAGTTGTATGAGGATCTAGCATGAGATTTTGTAGCCATAGTTAGAGTCTTGATTTCTTCTTTACTGGGCCTTCTCCAGTAATTACCATCCATCTCTGGTCTGATCATATTTGTTTGACAAGTGTCATCATCAGATTCCTCAGGATTAGAATGGGAAAATATTTGTTTCTCATAAAATGGGAGAATTCTCCTTTTATGATCAACATCAACTAATATCTCTTCATCTTCTGAAGAGGAAATTTCTTCCACTTTTTCAGTGGTAAACATATTTACTGTAGGCTTTTTAGATCCTTCATGGTCTCATGCAAGTGGGTCTTCTGGCTCATCTCCCAGAGCTTGGGCTACAACACATTGGTAAGGTGAGTGAGGCATGTCATAGGCCACACACCATAGGATATTTTCCACATTATTTGTTGTGTTTTTCTTCAAAGGGTTAGGATCAGTATCCCTGCCCTTTTATGGCTCATGGGTGTCAAAAAAAGGTTTCCCATCCTTCCAAATTTTTTTATATGGCTGATCATGTAATCTAGGAAATCTTTCCTACCTTTGATATGGTGGTTTATTATCTTGAAAAATTTTCCCACCCTTATCAAATCTAGCAAAAAGATCTTTGACAATATTGGCCAATTTGTCAACCTTGTCATCTTCTTTGGTAGGTTTTACAGCATGTGGTTTGGTTTCTTTCCACAACCTCCCTTCATCCTATTTGTACATTTGACCAAATGCTTTTCTATTACTTTTAATATTTATGGCTAACTTGAAAGCATCTCTCAAAGCATGTGAGCTTTTGTCTCTCAAAAGGTAAGACATTTTTCCCTCCACATCATTGAAATATGTGGTCAAACAAACCTCATCATCTAGTCTCAAAACTTCGAACAATTTGTACATAGCCTTTTGAAATCTAGCATTGAAATATGACATGTTATCATTTAAATGCTTCTTAATATTATTGAACTCATTAAGCATATAACTAGAATTTACATGGTCGACATACTGTTCTTTAAAACCTTTTACAAACTCTTCACATGAAGTAATACTATTTTGAGGAAAACCTCTATACCAATCCCTAGCATCTTCCTCTAATGACCGAACAAAGAGTTTCATTATCACATCTTCATTTTCAATTTCATAGTCATTTATCTTATCTGAAAAAGATTTAAGATTCTCTTCACATGAAACTACATTATTTCCAGTGAATTTAGGGATCTTGTCTCTTACCTCATTAGAGATAGCATTCAACTGACCAGGGATACCATCAAAGAACAATGGTGGATATTTGTCTAGGCGAACTGGTCTCCTTTGAAAGTTTGGTGGAACTTGTGCTCCACTTCCTCCAGTATTCTGATGCAAAGTATTCCCAGCAAGACCACTAGCTAAGGGGACTATTGGATTGAAACCTTGAAATGGTCCTTGGACCATTTGCTTGGAGCTTGAGGTTTGGAGATTAGGCATAGGTCCATATGATTAATTTTGAGGTAATGTCCCACCAGTAACATGGACTGAGCTGCTAGCATTTGTATTTATATTGGCATGCAGGAAAGCAATTTTCTTTTTCATCTCATCAGCAACTGCCTCCAATTCTAGCTTCTCTAATTGGATGGCCAAGTCCTCCTTGTCTTTTCTAGATTTATCAAAATCTAAGCTAACCTGAGATATTGCATTAGGACTAGCATCATTCCCTTTGGATTCATCAATGTTGATCCCAACTACCTTTTGTTTTCCCTTATTAGATGCATCCATTACATTATTTCTAAGATCTTCATTTCTTTTGATCTATGATGGATGCAACTATCTTAGGACAAGGCCTTCACCCTCAAACTCATCTTGCTTGGATTTAGGCTCATTACTATTGACTTGTTGTCTCAAAGCTCCTGCATCACCAAACAAATCACCATATAAACCCTTAAATTTTTTATTTAGATTCTTTGCTTGGATCTCATTATTTTTTGTCTTTCTAATGAGTTCTTGTCTCTCCATGAGTAACTCATAAATTTCTTGCTCCCACTCCTTTTGTCTTCTATTAATTTCTAAAAATTGCTCCTGATCCTTTTTCCTTAAAGCAATAACTTCTTCTCGCAACTTCTCAGAATCATGAGATGTAGTTTAGGCAGTAGATGTATCTCCTACCTGATCTAAAATTTCTTGTGCAGGAAAAAATCCTATGTCCATAAATTCATCTTCCTGAGGTGGACTAACTGACTTAGAGTTCATTCTTCTAAGGAATTTGGGATTTTCAGAAAAAGACGGGACTTCCCTTTGGATGGGGATTGAAGCATGCTCTTGAGCTAGCCTAGGAGAGTCATTGCTAGATGTTCCTCTTTTAGACCATTGCTTCCTACTAGGTGTATGCAGTTCATCACCCATATTGCTTTCCGAGTGATCCCTATTGTACGACCTAGTATTCCTTTGTTTACTCATAGTAACTTTGACAAGATATCTCAATAAATTTCAATATGCTTAACCAAAAACTGGTAAACGCAGATTTCAGAGTCACCACCCACAAACTTGTGGGGATAGATTTGTAAACTAGTCTTCAAATAAAACAATAAATAGTTAGCAGAAAAATTGTAACAAGCTTTATTGCAGAAATATTTTAAAATCCCCAGTAGAGTCGCCAATTTTGTTAGCACCTAAAACTGTAGATGATCAAAACTAATCAGAAAGCCTCTGATTCTTAACTCTTGTAGTCCCAAAGAATTCATATGTCAGTAATAAACACTAAGGTATTAATGATTTAAATCCTTCTTCACTTTGAGCTCTAAGCTACAGGCTGATATACCTATCAGATTCAATTCTTCAAATATCACAATAGTTATCTATATGCTTGATACAAATGTAAACATATAACTCTTAGCAAAACTTTAAAGTAAACAGTTATTTAAATTGATTGATGGTGAAACAGTGCAACCTAAGCAATGACTGGTACCAAATCCTAGGGCATTAGAGTCAATAAACATACATCTATAGAAAACTTTGTCATTCAAATAACCCCAAAACCCAGATAAGATGCCTTACAAATTACCCTCTCATGTATACACTATATCATCAAATCCATGCACAAATATTGAAATCTCTGAGACCTCACTCAAGAATTACCCTTCCCTTGAAAGAAACTTGAGATTCAATCTCACTATCTACCTTGTAGAATGATGCTTTTAAAATTGCCTTATAGATTAAATGCACAAAGAAATCAAATTCATACACGAAGACAAAAAAACATATACAAGGAATTTCAGTATATTTTCATTAACAAATCTTCTGTATCAGTACATTCAGAAACTAAGATTCCTCAGAATCAAAACACTAAATCTAGAAACTCCTATTATACTGAGTAATTCACCACCTCTTCAAAATTCCTAGAACTCACTATATATAGAAAAAGCCATCTTGGAATCCTTGAGAAAAGGATGCAACAAGCTTCAGATGGCTTTGACAGTGACCTGCACTAGAATACAAAAATATATTTAAAATTGTAATAGCAATGGAGGAAAATGGTGCCAGAATTTGTTTCTTCTCATGGTGATTTCCCTTTGAGTTACACCCAGTTCAAAGGTATCTAGCTTCTTTGTATTCTGGTCCACTGTAAAAAACCCTGGAAAGAAACCCTCCATTATTTCAAATACTAGAAGCAACGACCAACTGATTAAATTTTAAAACATGGTCGTCGGTCATATCCTTTCCCGACATATCAGACGGTCTTCATAATTCATCATAACAGTCAACTGAGCTTCTTTTAAAACACTTAACCACATCAACCTTACCAGCAACCAATCAAGACCGAGCACATCAAAAAACCTGGCAATTGGACCCACCTTTATCTTAGTCTTTCCATCGGACATTGTTGCAATGCCGCGATGAATATCTATCCTGCATCTTTCCTTAGTAGCATCACGACCACTATAGATCTTCTCTGGACTTGTATCACCTTTATCCTTTAACCACGACCAACCCCCTTACCTTAAGTCATTCGAAGAACACGCGATTGCAGATATTCTCTAGGTTGCTGAAAGTTTACCTTAACCCATGTCTAGTCTGGAGATCACACGATCAAAGCATTTGAGTGATCACTGATTCAATCCTTAACCCTGTGGTCCATCTAGCGAACAAGCGACCACCGTTAGATCTATCTTCATCTTGTGGTCCTCATTGATTAGCCGAATACCTCATAACCCCCTGACTTAACTTCATTTTATCCAACGAACATGCGACTGAAAGAATCTCATGATCGCTTGATTTTTTACTTGACCTTGGTTAGATCCTGAGAACATGTGAACAAAGCATTCGCTAGATTGCCAAATATTTTCTTGACCTGAGGTTCCATTTGGAGAATGATCAACCACCACCCGATCATATCTGTATCAACGACTCATAATCAATCTCCAAACCTTCATCTCTAACTCATGATTAATTAGAATCGACGACTGTCACAACATTGTGATCATAAACATCCAATCACGTTTTCATTACGGACATATGACAACCGTTAGATCAAAGGCAAGCTGCCAGTCTCTTAAAACCTTCGGTAACCGGGCCCAGTGAATGTGTGCCAATAGATCATCTCAATCGAACGACTATGATTTGACAAATGTAATTGGTCCACTTGATAGAGATGCTGAGTTGTCTACTACATCGATGGTTGTTGCAACATCATGATGGGTAAATCCTTGCTTTGCGGATGTGTGACAGTTGTTGGATCAAAATAGGAGATTAAGGGCTTTAATAAAAGCCAAAACCTTAGTGAAATATACCATTAGGACTTAGGGAAAATAAAGTATCAGCTTAGGTGGAATAAAGGTTTAAGAAGTATGGCAACGCCTGATGGTAAAATAAAGCACATGCTTTATAAGGATTTTAAGTGACCCGAAAAGGTAATGAGGAAAAAGAACAAGGGTAGTGTTTCTTGGACTTAGGCAAATTTTCAAAACCCTTTGCATGGATAAACCCTAGTTCGTTATCAACTTGAAATGATTGGATCTCACTGGTCTTTATATTAAAATTTATGCAATCTAAACTGAAGCTTGAACACATTCTAAATTATCCGTGGCTAAGCTCGCCAGCTATGAAACCTGATAAATCTTCTTCGCTGATAGAAACAAGTTGCAGCCAGAACAAGACAATTTTCTAGGGATATGCAAGGAAAAGACCATTTTCTTTGGATTTTTTGCAATGACAGGAAAATGGACTAACAAGTAGAGTAAAATTTCCTCTCTATAACATCAAACAAATGTATAATCATATTGAGACTTGCAATAACATTGAAGAATATGTAGAGGGAAAATAAGGTGGTCATATTATACGTCCTCGTTCTTCCTGTTTGCTTTGCAATGCGTAATAATGGCATCATCTCAACCACTATTTATATATCAATCCACCACCTTAACAAAATAAGACATATATGCATATAGAGATAGTTAATTAGATGACTTTTGAAATCAAATTAGAAACTTACAAGCGAAACAATCTTATCCTCATCAGAACACAAGTATATAAGGGAAAAAAAAAAGAAATAGAGGTGAAAATAAAAAACATACAGAGGAAGATAAAATACGAGTATATAATCAAAAAATAAAAAATAACGGGAAGGTCCTAACAATTTTTTTTTAAAAAAATTTCCATAGCCTGTCGGCTAAATAGCCTATCACCTAAAAAATACAACACAATTAAATTTATTATATTTTTATTTTGTGAAATAAGTTATTTATTTTTTAACATATTTACTAAAAAGAGTTGGTGGAATGTAAAATCACATTCCCAAATTAAAATAGAACTTAAAACTTGAATTAAACACATAAGAAATTTCAAATTTGTTTTTTAATTAAAAAATATAACACAATTAAAAAATTTATATTTTTCAATTGATAAAATAAATTATTTGCATCTTTATATATTTATTAAAAAAAGAAGTAGATGGAATTTAAAATCACATTCCAATCAAAATAGATCTTGAAATTTATATTAAAGGCATAAGATATTGAAGACAATCTAAACTACTTAATTTATTAAATTACAAAACAAAATAGTCTTTAAATCAATAGCAATAATTTTTAAATAATTCAAAAAACCTAACCTATCTATTTTAAGGAAACCTATGTACAAGACATTGAATGATATCATTCTCAAGTTTTTTTTACTTTAATAAAATCATTATTAAAAAAAAAATCTAGAAAATGACATCTTTGAATCTCTTAAACAATTATATTTTAATAAACATAGATATTTTTTAATTAACCAAAATTAATCTAATTTAATTAGATTCATATAAGTTAGAGTCATGTAATTTCCACACTCGATCATGTTAGATTCTTGATTAAAATGTGTATCATTTTTTACTCTCTAACTATTGCTTCATAAGATCATTTAATATGATCCAAAATATTAATAAATAAAAAATTGTACACAATTTAATTCAAAAATACAAAAATATGTGAATTCATATAAAACGATTTTATTCCCTATACATCTCAAAACACGAAACACACGTCGAAGCTTTGAATACATAGATAGAGTATTTTGCCCACAATATTTTTCTTACACCAAATAAAATAAAAAACCAACACCGTGTCGTGTTGGACAATAAATAGTGGGACACGGACAAACGACAAAACATTCACAATAGGCGGAATCGAAGAAAAAGGGGATTCAAGCGTAATTACGAGGAAACGCAAAACGAAATCTGACTTTAGGAGGAGAAGAATGCAGAGGCTGAGCAGAGCAGAGCAAAAGCCTCTCTGCAATTGAGGGTTTTTCTTAAGAGGGAAAAAGCATGCCGTTAATAGTAGGAAGACGGCGCAGCGCATCATCGCCATGGACCGTATTTCTGTGGGTACTGATCGTCTTCGCCTTCCCCGTCGTACTCTTCAAATACGTATTCCATTTCCACTCGCCCTATTTCTACATCGCATACGCCTCCCTATTTCTGGTGGTGACATACGTGGCCTTCAGCGAAAAGGCGGCGGCGGCGCAGCCACCGAGAGCGGAGGGATCGCCGCCATCGGCAGCGTCGGGGCAGACGGTCGACGTGGACATGCCGATGTTCGATTACAGGCGATGCAAAGATGACGTGGAAGACGGCACCGGAGTGCAGTGCGTTATTTGCCTGTCTAAGTACGACGAAGCCGAGCAACCGGCGCTGTCGTTGCCCTCGTGTCGGCATAATTTCCACGTGGAGTGCATTCGTAGGTGGTTGCGGAGCCACGGCAGATGCCCCGTCTGCAGCGCCGCTCCCTTTCCCCCGCGCCCCGCTCCGCCCGCCAGAACGAGAATGGATGTTGTGCGCGTCTCCGTTCTCGTTGACCCTCTCCGCTAAACCTGTATTTCTTTTTCTTTTTCTTTTTCTTTTTCTTGTATCCCCAATCTAATATTTGTTTTTGTCCTTTCCCACTAGATATTTTGCCTAGAATATTCTCAGCCATCACTACATGGCTCTATGATTTAAATTTGTATGTTTGTTCATCAAAAAGATAAACGAGGTACGGTCCAGATTTGGTGCATTGTTTGGAATCGGTGGAGTCCTTTGGTACCACAAACTGGTGTAATGATGGCAATTTCACCATTTTAGTCTTGTACTCATTTTTATGGAACTTTTAATGGAATTATATGTCTTGGGTTTGAATTTTTATTAAGTAGAAGAGTTTTTTGTTTTTTTTAAATTAATTTATTGTAAAGGATTTGACCTCAATACTATTTAGGTGCCTGCAACATGGATTATGTCATTACACAAGATGTCCTTGCAATGTAAGGAATTTGAAAATTATTAATGATGTTACAAGTTGGGTTCATATTTTTAGTTTCTTTATCAAGATCTATAAGAGAAGTGTTGCCAATGCAAAGAATTTGAAAATTGTTAATTATGTAGCTCTTTGTCTCATACACTAATGGTCTAGTAGATGTTATTAAAAAACATTCATTCATTTATTTATTTTTTGTATTTTATATTTATTGTATTGTTTAGATCTAAACATTTTTTATGAATAGGCCATATGGTCTAGTAGATGTTATTAAAAATCATTCATTCATTTTTTATTTTTTTTGTATTTTATATTTATTGTATTGTTTAGATCTAAATATTTTTTATGAATAGGGCATAGATTGATCTTCCATCTACACATTTGACCTATAAAAAATTTAACTTTATATTCAAACTTGGTCAACTCTTCTCTCCTTCACTAACTAATACGAGCTAGCTAAACATGTATTTGTGTGAATGATTGTTATATCCTAGTATTTAGAGGTATTTAATTGCATCTATTTCACATCCTATGTTATCCTAGATCATTGCATTTAGAACATTGAAAAAGTATTTATTATTTTAGAAGAATTTAACTGGTGCACTTAAAAATAACAACATTTACTTTAGTGGCATCATCTGAGCAACTTGCATGATTACTTGATGTTTATGATTACATGATTATTAGATATTTTGTGTGTCTCTATTCTAGTTGACTATGCTCATTGAAGTGTCTTAAGAACACCATTCAATACAAGGGAAGATGGTAATTTTGCATGGACATTACTATATTCTTAACCTAATTTAATCTTTTTTTTGGTAGTATATTTTTGTTTTTATAATAAAATAAAGTATTTTTACATTTAACTTTGAAATCTGAAAGTCCCAAACCAAACCCTACCATCAAACCACCTGTTACATTTCATTGCCAAAGATTTCAAAACCCTAACCTTACACCCGCACTAACCAGTAAACTAGAAATTGCAATTTGTTTTCAACAAAAAAATTGCAGGGTGTAACAAATAAAATAGTCCACACGACCTTCACTACATTTTCATTACAAAATAATGACAAATAACTGTAAACAATTATGACAAAAACCACAACAAAAATGGCACAAGGGCACTCATTTTCTTGCATGATGCTAACAGTAATAGTCCCAACCGGTGTTGAGAGGGGAGGGGTGAATCAACACCCAATAAAACTCAAAGTCGCTCTTAGATCAACTAACTATTACTGCATGCAAAATATATCCTATAAAGGAAATAAACAACAAAAAATCACAGCAACATAGAACACCAGATATATCACGTGGAAACCCAAATTGGGAGAAAACTACGGTGTGAGTTGGAACTCACAAATTTTGCACTCTTCTGAAGTGCGCCCTGTGAAGAGCCTTCCTTGTTAAAGGATTACAAACACACTGTTAGGTGCGACCTGGTTAAAGGATTTTGAATAAGGCATGTTAAAGTCTACTATGTTAGAGGACTTTAAAACATCAACTAGATGACACCTGGTTAAGGGATTTAGTACAAGGGCCCTGTTAATGTCCACCCAGATACTAGTATTTGGCCATTGCAATTATTGGAGTGCAATAGAAATGTTGATCTTTGAAATGGCTTTGCAGAGCCTGATAAGATCACTATTTCACTCACTGAGAGTCACCATCGGGCACCATTGGTATGCTCTCCTCAAGTTACTGTGCTTCCTTGCACACTTTATTCCTTTTCTTCTTCTCTTCTTCTTTTCCCTTTCTTTTATAGTAGATTTGATCAATGTACTATTTCACTCTTTCTTATTGGCAAAATGATGGCAAGTGATTATCTTCACTAACTGAAGAATATATACACTTCTTGCATAGCGTAGGACAATTGTGCAATTGAGAGAAAGAAGCATAGACCACTCAAATTCAATTTCAAAGGATCTTCCTGCTCTTTGTTGTTGTGATCCCCATGGAGATCTCTTGTGAATCCACCATCCAGTCATGTTTCATTCTTTAAAGGAAACTCAGATGTGTGCCACATGCTTTCCCTTAATAGAAAATCCTCCATGATTTGTGCAACAAAACACGATCAAAGAATCTCCTCAATATTTGTTAACTGAAACCATCTTTCTTTGGTCAACTATGCATTTCACCGGTCTCAACAAATAATAGACATACATCGGTCTCAATGATATCTTAACGATCACTATAGGCCAATTTATATCTTTCCTTATGCAATGTTTTGGTTTATGTCTTCACCAATCACTTCTCTGTTCTCTGTCTACACTGGTCATTGCTCTAGTCATTTTCTTCACCGGTCACTGCTCCGGTCATTGTCTTCACCGGTCACCAACTCTGAACAATTAGTACTACATTGTACTTTGTTATCATAGACATCAATGACAACACCACTAATTATTATCGGTTGCATCCTTAATGGTAATGCCAAGAAACAGTTCTGCTCCAAAACTCTCCTTGCCATTAGCTCCTCGTTGTTGCCACTTTTCCACCACTTCCACCACTATGTCCTCTTCTTGGAGACCTTCACTTCTGAGGAACCTCCACTTCAAGAATTCCTGCATTACATTTCATCTCTTTGATCTCCTCATCAAGATTCCTTATCATCAACACCAACTTCAACATTTTCCACCCCATCTGGGCCTCCTTGAACTGATGTCTTCATTTATTCTCCTCTAACCTCCACACAAATAGTGTGAATTTTGTGTCTTTAACCACTTTAATGTACAACAGATCATCCATGAAAATCATTCCTAGCCTAGGAATTGCTCGTGCTAGGAGGGGGTCCAAATATCCAAGAAAATCTAAAGGAACAATGGTGAGAATTATCATTATCACATTCTCCACCGACTCGCTTAGCTAAAAACCCCACACTATAACCATCGAGTAGACATCTGTGTTTGTCCTGCGACAATTTTTTATTTTATTGAACATGCCTACCAACAACATGAAGACACTATCTACCAATCTAGGATCATGGAACCGAAACATTCCATTGAGCCTACATTTTATCAATGGCCCGTAGAAATGATTTTGTTTCTTCGTTGTCTAGAGGGTAAAGGATGTCTCCATCCTCAACACCCAAGCTTAGACCAAAAAACCTGCAATTACATAATGAAATAAAATGGGGAGATTTATCAAATTTCTAAGACCTCCCCTGGAGTTAATTCTTTGTCCTCCCAAAGTTCTTGCTATCTCTTCGACCTTCTCTTGGCAATAAATTTCCTACCATCATATATCGTTGCCACCCTATCTACCACCTTTCCAAATTTTTATTTCATTTTTATTTAAAAATGGTTCCCTTATAATCTTAAAGTTTCAAATTTTTAGGTCTTCCAACTTTATTTCTCATATTGTTGTGAAGGATAGTGCCCAATTTGATAATGTGTTTCTTCCTTATTCCCTTCTCTCTTTACATGTGAAATTTTAAAATCATCCATAAGGGCTAGCCCACCACTAATTAGACCTACATAGTTTTGGAGGTGTCATGCTTGCAATGTGCCTTTGATAATTGCATTGATGATGACTTGTGAGTCCCCTTTCAAGTGTAACTTTGTAGACCCCAAGCTCCTAGCCACTCTGACTACCAATAGAGCTACCTTCTCTTCTGCCACATTGTTGGTCTCATCACTAAGTCTCTTCCCTCCTAATGCTATGGTGTTTTCATTCCAATCCCGAATAAGAAACCTGTCCCAAATGGTCTAGGATTCCCCTTTGAGGCCTCATCTAAATTTTCTTTCCACCACCCCTTTGCAGGTTTTGTACACACCACTTTGTCCACATACAAAGACATTGGCTTCACCCAATCAAACCTATTCATTGGCTTAAAATTGTTTAACCTTGGTTGTAAACTCTACAAGCAAGAAGCCCCACAATTTCACCAAGGATCAAGGTGACAACTCTCCATTGAGAACCATGGTAGAGAGTGACCCCATGGGGACTTAAACCTTGGTTATAGGCACTACAGACAAGAAGCCCTACCATTTCACCAAAGGGTCAAGCCAAAAAATTTGAACCTTGGTTGTAAGCTCTACATGCAAGAAGCCCCATTGTTTCACCAAGGATCAAAGTAACAACTCTCCATTGAGAACTGCAGTAGAGAGAGACCTCGTGAGGACTTGAACCTTGGTTGTAGGCACTAAAGGAAATAAGCCCCACCATTTCACCAAAGGTCCAAGCCTACCCTAATTCAATCTTATTTGCATAAGATTGATTGATCTTACATCTACATATTTGGCCTCTAAAATTTCAAACTTTAAATTCAAATTTAGCAAACTCTTGCCTCCTTCACTAACCATTATAAGCTATCTAAAGATATACTTGTGTAATTTATTGAACTATCCTTGTATTTAAAGGTATTTAATTGTAATTATTTCATGTCCTCTCTCATCCTAGATCACTACATATGTAACACACTCAAAAAACATTTATTAGTTCAGAAGAATTAACTAGTGCACTGAAAAATAACAACATTTACATTAGCATCATCATATGAGCTACTTGCATGATTACTTAATGCTTATGAATCTTTTGCACGGTTGAATATTCAATTTTTTGAGAGGTTGATCTAGGAGAGTTTGTTCCCTAACATCTCAACACACCTATAACATTTCAACACCCCTTTAAATGTATTCACAAACACTAGTAATCCTTACAACAAAGTAGACATCAATGAAATTGAAGAACTAGAGAGAAGAATTAGATAAGTTGTAGGATGAAATCTATGATCCATAAAATAGGTTTCTAACTATAGAATTATAAAAAAAATCATAAAGCCAACCTAGATCTTGCACAACATTTAGGAAAAATATTAGGGTTCACGATTTATAAAATCAACAAAGAAATCAAGCATAACAAGAATGATTCTATTGCATACAACACTCCACATTCCACACCTTTGACTTTTAGGATTGTTACATATCAATTTATTATGAGATTTATGGCTCCTAGTTTTGAATTATATAATGAAAAATAATATTTGAGCATTTACATATAATCTCTTATATTTGCATTCGTTGATTTTGTCGATAATAATAAGATCATGGCCACATTGTTCACATAATCCTTGAAGGGCTATGCTATACAATTAGTTTACCCTTTGTAGCCTCCTTAGTTCTATAAAAATCAACTTTCTTATAATATTTTTATATAAATGTAGATTTGAAGAATGTTGTGAATGAACAAAACAATGAAATTATCAATAATTGTTATGTTTTTCCAATCTCTATTTTGTAAAATCAAACACCAACTTGATGATGATGAGTTACAAATCATGTTGAAATGGATGCAAATTAGGGTAGGGGTCTAATTATGCACTTTAGAGTCCACACCTAGACTCCTATGCCACTTAATTTTATTAGGAGGATTGACACTTGATTCAACTTCAAGCCAATAAATGAAGGAAAAATATGAATGCAAAGTTAATTAGGAAGATACACCCCCTTTATTATATTTTTTATTTGATTTATGATTATGTAATGAAACTAGGTAAAAGACATAGAATTGTGTGAAAATCAACATAAATAGAGAGCTACAAGTTTGACAAAGCAATATAGATCACAAATCTAGAAAAGAGATTTAGAGAGGAACTAATTTGTAATTACATTTCCTAATCATGTAGGTGTTCAAATCTCTCAATGGGAGGGAGTAGTAGTTTAAGTGGCTCCTAAAACTAGCCAAAGAAAGGGAGAAGTAATTCAAAAGGTGGACAAAGAATTCCTAACAATGAAGTATAAGTACCAAGGAGTGGCTACCATATCTAAATTTGGTTCATGAAAATGTTTACTAATAATGAGATTGGGTACATTGACCTAGAGATAATGAAGAATAATGTGTTTCATGACAACACCACTTGAAGGTATAAGAGAACAACTAACTAACATGTGACCTTGTTTCCACAGGCAATCTAGAGTGTAGATCTAATAATGGAAATTGCACAACACTACAACCAAGCCACTAGACAATGTGTGCATTCTAAAGAGACCTTGAAGGAGTAGACCTTACCCCTAATATGTCAGCACATACCTTCAACCTACCCCAAGATGATAGAGCTCTTCAAGTCTTAAAGGAGATCCACAAAATAAATATGAAAAAAATGTAGAGAATAATAAGAATTACTTGAACAAACACTAACTCACTGAAGAGAAGAAATGGCTAAAATGTAGAAAACCCTTTTTTCCCAACAATAAAATCCCACTCCACCTTTAGCAAAGAATGTGGAAGCTAAAATAAAAAAGTAGTAGTTAGGAAGCTCAGGAATAAGTTTAAATCAACGGCTCAATCATAAGAACCACCAAAGGACTTGGGTTCACCATCTGCCTCTCCTTGCTTGAAATTGATTTACAAAAAAAATCATTATCAAGAAGATTAGCTTGCAGGATATGGTGGTGGAGGTAGATATACCGAGGGAAAAGAAGTCTAGAACCTCCACTACCAATGAGTGAAAGAGGAAAACTTTGGCTGGTACAACCACCCCAATAATCAACAATGATGATAGGGATCATACTCCCTCATACTATAGGGTAGAAAAGGTAAACCTAGAAAAGAAAACCAAAATGGGAGAGATTCCATCCTTTAATGCTATTGTAGAGACATTAAATAATAGCAACCAAAAGTACTAGAAAACAAAGGAAGAGATAAAAGATCAATTGGTCCAAATGAAGTAGCTTATTAAAAGCTTGGCGACTCCCTTAGCATCACAAGTCAAAGTGTCAAATATACCCACTCTAGTCCCTAAGTGAGAAATTGTGTTGTCATTCGCCATGAAAGATAAGGTAGAAAAGATGAATTCATGTGTGAATTAAGCTAGATAACATTTTTTTGTATTGGATATTATGCAATTTATGAGAAGGATAATAAAGTAGAGGAAGAAATGTTCACCTTAACTAATCAATGGGTTAAAGACATCCCCAAATTTAAGAAACAAATAAAATTACTTTTAAAGGAAATCAATCACATCGATGAGGATGAAATCCTAGAGGTAGATGTTCTCAAAGAGGAAGGATTTGACTTCATACAAAAAAGAATTAATGATCTAGAATTTAAAAGAGATATCTTTGAGGCATATAGAGGTTCATTTTTGAAAGAACATCCTTCTATGCATCAAGAATATATAAACTTTTAAGTTTTAAAAACAAATAATATTGATATAAACTTGTATGTACAAGACAAATATAGGCTGGATAATAGGGATGCAACTTTATCTAAGTGGGACAAGATGGTTAATGAAAAATTAAACCCTAAAGGGAAACTGAATTTGTTGCTCCTATCCATGTTTTCCTTGATTCCAAACACACTAACAAGTTAGGCAAGGCATCAAGGCAAGGTATAATGACAATCAAGGCATAATAATTTATGGCATAATGATATGGCTCATATAGTTTACATTATTCATTACTTGGTTGCATTCAGTACATTGATTATAGTTGATCATAGTTGCATTCAATGCATTGATCCTATGACTCAGTTATAATTGCATTGATTACTATTTGGATCATACTTGATTTGCATGGTTAAGGTGACACACACTTAATGATATAGGTCATGCTATATGCTGATTTAGTTGATGACATACAATTGATTTGATGGTAGATTCATTGGTGGGTTTGCATCATTCAGTTATGAAGTTGATACTCATACATGATACTTTTTACATTCAATTGATCAGCATATTGTATATAGTTGACACTTTTTGATCATTCAGTATATATATGATATTTATAGTCACTTGGCATGATATGGTCTAATCAGTTTTGAAGGACATGTCCATTTGGATCATTATCAAGAAGTTTAGTTTGATGTCTATCTTGATCAAATTCAACTCACTGTCATGGATAATAATAATGCTTTTCAAAATTATATTACATGGTGAATCATTATTTACATGTCTATAATGGTATCATCGTAAAGGCTAAAAATTAGTTTGTATTAAATTCAAAAATGTATTTTAAATAAGTCGCTAAAGTGACTAAGGCATCATTAAATTTTTGTGACCATGTCACTTAAAATAAGTTTGCAATAGAAAGCCTTTTGGTTGACCTTGCTTTGGGATACAATGTTGTGAACAACACAACAATTAGCACATAGTGCTAAGGTTGTGTCGAACACATTAATCACTAAAGAAACACTTAAGAAGCATTAATGATATGAAAGGGACATGTCGTAAGTCACGACATGTATAATGTTGTACTTTTGATATGTTCATTTCGAAAGCATTGGGCTTCATTTGAAACCATATCTTAAAGGAGCTAGGGCATGACATTGTGAATTATTTTAGAATCTTTTTTATTGGCCAAACAATTGTAGAACATTTTTGAAAGGTTGTGAAGATGGTTTAAAAGCAGTTTGAAAGAATTTTGTTGCAGAGACTATGGGATTTAGTGAAGAAAGTCTCAACCCCTATTCAACCAAGTGTTTTCTTTCTTGTTTCTCTGTTGATCACTTTTGTTATCACAAATTTTGTTTAGTTAGTTTATCTTAGTTGTGATTATGTCCCTATTAAAGAGTTTATGTTTATTTGTTGACTCTAGTTACAGTCCTCCATTCGAGTCATTGCATTGATGGTTAAAGGGTTATGGAAAATAATACATAGATTTTTTTTAATATGAGCTTCTTCTACTCTATGTAAACTTTTTCTTATTAGGGCTTAGTTAAAGTCATGTTTGCATTCAAGTTAAGGGTTTTTCTATTTAATTGCACCAAATCCAAGTTAGGTTTGTGTTTTTGTAAAATCAATAATGGTGTTGTTGTCTATACCTATTCTATATCTATTTTGTTCGAAACCCTAGTTGACAGTTCTTGATTTTACATTAGTTTTCAATAAACCCTTGAGTTGGGTCTACTCTAATTGTCATAACCCGATGTCTGTGAGCTATGTTTATCATGTGTTTTGGGTCTTTATTTTGAAGCCTTGCTTAAAAAATTTGTTAAGTTTGATCATGTAGTAAAGAGAATACATTATTGAATTAGTGATTGTAAAGAGAAGAGGAGCTAGTGAGGCACTTATAAAGACTAGAGTCCATGAATTGAAGAAAGATTTGTGATCCTTAGATAATCTTTATTTTCAAAGCATTTTTTGCATTCATAGCTTAGTGGAGATCATTTTGAAAGACGGTAAGTTGGTATCAATGGTTTTCATGTTGGTATTTTCTTTCTATAAATTAAAACAAGGGACATGCCTATAGTTTGCAGTCTTAATGGATGTCTCTCTTGGATATATATGATATTCATCCTTTCCAATTAACTTCCTAAATTCAAAGAAATCTCAGGTTATCTTTTGATATTATATTTTTCTAATGTTAATTTGTGCATGTATATGGTAATTAATATTAATGTTGAATGTGATTTCCAGTTCTATCTCTAATTTTGGCTTCGTTAATTTTCTAAATGGCTAATTTATATGTTAATATGTTAAATGATCTAACATTCTTTGAATTCAATTCATATTATTGGTTTTAGATTCATATCACTAGTAAATTTTAGCTTGTTTTTCGATGAGGTGTAATCGATTATTAGATGCCAATTGGTCGGCCAATCGACCATAACGATCGTTGAAGTTTTTTGGTCGATAATACAACACATCAAACTCCGTTGCAATTATGACATCAATAGTGGTTGAATTATCGATGGAAACGATGTCGAAATAATTGCTTCAACTTGGATGAATTGCTAGCTATAACGTTTATCTCTACGACCAATATTGGTCGAAATTGTGATGCAAAATCATCAAAATAAAGGTCGAATGTATAGCACTCTTGTCGATATGTCTATTCTTTGTTTGTCAAAAAATTGAAAGAAAATTTAATTTTATATATATATATATATATATATATATATATATATATATATATATATATATATATATATATATATATATATATATATATATATATATATATATATAATCAAATTAAGCACATCAATATTATGTCGCTGTTGTTTACTGTTTACAAATAGTCACACATTTTTTGTCTTATTTCACACAAACATGTTCTTTCTCAAGGTCATTAACCTTGACATTCATAGGAGACGACTAAGCAATCTACAACTATGCCAAAAATAATACTTAAAGATTATATCTAAAACCAATCTCCCAATTTATTAGCCAGTTGGCTATTTGCCTTCTTGTTTGTGGGGTTGATTTATCAGGCGATGAGAAAGAGGGGGATACTTTGAGGATTGAATGGGTTGTGGGAGAGTTTGGGAAAGGCTTTCTCGGACTGCCACTCTCAAATATATGCATACTGATTAAGGTGAGTTACAAGAAAGAATAACTACCAAAGGGACTATGAAGAATGATAAGAGAGAATAGATCCACCACTAATGTCCAACCCACTCATTTTTTTCAATACTACAGAAACTAAGATAAAGATAAATCACTTTCTTGACATCAAACTTTTCATATATCCAAATATCACAACGACACCAAAGGCTTAATAGCATAGTTTGATATGATATGATTTGAACTAGACTGAGAAATTAAGTCACAACAATATTGAGTCTAAAGACAAAAAAATTCTCACCCTTGATACCATGTGCAAAAAATTCATAATGGATTAGTTTAAACTACTTGAGTGCACAATGTCCTTTCAATAACCAATAATTGAGTTTTATACCCAGTCAATATGCACAGAATTGTTAAGAGGACATATTTGTGAAGGTTTTATAGACGTAGGTTACTAAATCATCATCTCTGCACTGGTACTCAATCTGGAAACCCTTTTATATAGCCACTCTAGAAAATCTCCACATCGAGAAAATCTCCACAAAAATCCCTTCTGGCCTCCACTGCATATACGTCTTCTCAGAATCTAAAAACTCCAGTCCATCATTGATTCTCATCAATGTACCAATTTGGATAGTAGGTCTAATTTAATTTGTTAGTGGACTGAGACCTTAAATTATTGATCTTCTCTTTGTTTCGAGAAGAGTATAATATTCTCTACTTAACAAGGCCAACCATGTGAAGGTGGAAGCTCATCTGGCCCCTCCTAGGAGCCTCTTATGACCCTTTACGACATTTTAAGACCTCTAAGATGTATTCTTAGGGATCGTAAATGGTCGTAAAGGGTCATAAGGGGTCCTGGGACACAATAACTAAGAAACATAATTATAGGCATCATGGTCACAATTTTTTGGAGACAACGTAATTGAGTTGTATATTCAAGTGATAAAGAGCAACTTCTACACCTTCGATTCCAAGTTGACACTGTGAGATCCAAAGACCATATATAAGGAATAACTTTAGAGAGCGGAGGAGGGCCATAATGAAAAAAATAATATAGGAAAAACCTCAAGTTAAATGAGCTGGCAACTGCAAACATTTTAATAGATTTTTATTATTAAATAATGAAATTTGCATATACTAGTGTTCTAAGAACCCTCATTACATGATTTATTATTGTAATCCCCCTCTGACTTACGCATCTAGAAAATGAAACTACAACCTATTGGGATTGAGACAAACCTTATAGAACAACAACAAATAGGAAGGATCGCTCGCCTACATTTTTTTGAATACATCTGTTGGAGGACCTTGTATTCATGAGCTACAGATGTATTCAATAGATGTTGGCAAGCGATCCTTCCTAGCTATTGTTGTTCTTTGCTTGATCAGTTCCAATGAATTATAAACTATCCTCTACTCTACATCCAGCAAATACAAGCTCACAGCTTCCACAATCCTCTTTCACATGCCATCCATACTACATGTCTTTTCAAAAGAAAAGATCTTACATATATACCTTATTACAAAATAAATGATCAGGTTGGCCAATTAGGATTTCCTAATATACAAATAATTACATAACCCCTTTCCAAGCTACACATGGTATCTAGAATAAGTATACAATAATTACAAATCAATAATTAAGATCCAATATTTATAATCCATGCTCACAATCCATAATACACACTACAATTATAAAGTCAGCCACAGATAGGTCTCCTCTAGAACACACACCATAGCTGGTGTCATCATGCATCCCATGACTTGCTAATATCAATGAATATTCCTCAGTGTAAGATATACTTAAAATATAGAGACTTACTTTGTCAACTTCTACTGTCACAATCTAGTAACCAGTCTTCACCAAATCTTCTATAACTCAGCCAATACACAATATTACATCATGTGATCTTAGATATAAGATCACAACACCTTCTTGTACACACAACTATGTTCGCACGTTCTGAATCATCCGTACGACATTCGTACACTATAATAACCAACATGTTCTTCTCCATATAAACATATGTTGACATCAGTGACAAAACATGAATGACAACAGTAGTTATTCCAACATCACTCAATCAGGTCACCGATGTTGTGTAGTGATTAAACATATTAAATGCATCAACAACATCCAACACATTGGTATCTCAACTCCACAAACTTCTGCACATAACTCCCCGTTTGCACCGATCTTTAAAAAGTTATCAGGATTGTCCAAATCTATGATTTTCTACCAGCTGGAAAATTTTACATCATCACATGATCGATAGAGATTATCGAGCGTCATGCATGTCAATTTATGCAGCACAAAATATTCTACAATAAACATAATTCTTTGTTGGGCCTTTTCATTATATTTATCATTTCCTCAAGCATGGGGAGAATACCTTCTAATGTTAAGAGTGTCTCTACATTACTTAACATTCGCAGAAGTGCAGGAAATTTCGGTAGCCCTACTTTGTCATGACTTGAGTTAATTAGACCAAGTAATGATTGATATTCTAAAAAAACTCGATGCGTTGGTCCATCCAAAGAGATCCATCTGGTATCATTATCCTTAAGAAGCTTTTTGTTGTCGGTTAGTCCTTCAGCAAAGTATTGAAATTATCTCAATCGTTTCAAAATTTGACAGAATTATTGGTAGAGCTCCTTGATTAAAAGTTCAATTTTTTATACTGGAGCATGCTTGCTGACAACCCCAAAAGCTAGATTCATTCTGTGGGCCATGCAATGAATGGGAGTAACGTAGGGTACACAAGAAGATTGTATCTTTGTGAAAAGACCACCCATGTGGTCTTGCATTACTGAAGATTCATCTGCTCCAACACACACCAACTTTTTGGAAATCATCATGTCATTTATACCTTCATATTCAATTAGAGAACTCTTTACTAGTTTAAATAAATTTTCTATTGTCACATTATCCTTCATTTTAGCAATATTTAGTAGATGAGGTTGGCGGACAAAATTGTGTCTAGTATAAACATGCATACATACCCAGGAAGTATTATCTGTTGTTGTAACCTCATCTAAAGACAATGCAATAAAATTTGGCTCTTTAATTTTTGCCTTTAGATCCTCTTTTTCAACCTCGGCAAGACAACTTGCCCATTCCCATCCACTATTTACTGACCAGTGACTGTTAGGATAGTTAAGAACTTTCAGAAAGTATAATAAAGCACTCAATGATGGGTAGTCTATCATAGGACACCTTTTTCTCAAAATATTAAAGACAACACTTAACTGAATAGATTTTCCATTAGTTATACTTCCAACGCTTTTCCAAAATAAGCTTCAATAGAGCCTTTAACTTCACCAGGCTTCGTCTTTATATTCTACTAAAATTTATATAATTTTGCATTCCTAACATGTTGAGATTCCTCCTTTGTTTTCCATCTTATCACTAATTTTTGAGCCGCATCTATGGTTTTCTTTTCGTAAACTTTACCCATATGCTTCTCTATGGTGTCAATTTTTAGTTGCAACCTCTTTTCCTTCTTATTTATCTTGGTGCAAATCTTACATCTGTATTCTAATGGAGGCTCACCTTCAATTGGATTGTCCACTGGTTCAATGAATGGATACTTTGACACCCATTCTACTTGAAAAATCCTCCACAGATTTGACATCTGATCTTTTTTTGATACTCTATCATTCTTTGAATTGTATTTTATTTTCTTCTTCCCCACACCATCATCTTCTCTGACATTCTCAATCTCATCCAAGTCGATTATATCATTATGGCTACTCTGGGTAGTTAACTAAAAATCTTCTTCAAGTTCATCATGATCTGAGATATCAAGTTCGTTGACTTCTTCAATATGTCGTGTAGGTTTAGGTTGTGAATCTTGAAAATCTTCTTGTGATGAAGTAGCTTCCCGATTTTGGGAAGAAAAATTTCCAACCCCATGACCAAAGTATGATGATAAGGTTCTATTTTTTTTTGGCCTCTCTTGGCTTTCCCCATATGCAGGAGCCTTACCCTTATTCTTGTTTGACATCTTGATTCTTCAATGAAATAAAGGCTACTAGCCTACCAGTGCAAAAAAAAAATGTTTACTTGTTGAAGAGGTGACAATAGAGCTATAATATATATAAATATGATTCATTGACCCTTAAAGCATGTCTAAGACTCTGAGATCTCCCTGGTCACCACTATTCACTAACTGGTTCCCACTAAACTAAATAAGAATGAACCCAAAATTACATAGTCGTAAAATAATAATCACTTACCTTTGTCTCAAATTCAATTGTAGTCGCGACTCACCAATGCAGTCAAGACTCAACAGTCTAAACTTCGCTATCAATCAAATTGAACCAAACCAAATTGTGTACAATAACACCAATCTATGAATGTATTTATACTAATCTATTTTTGGTGAATTCGGTGGGAGGTATTAGGTCTACAAATATTTCGTGAAGCTCACATCATTATAACATGTCTTGTGTTATTTTTGAGGTGATTATGGGTCGTCTAATACCTTCGTATGATTAATAAAGTTGGAAAAAAATGCGTCGGTTTGAGACACATGTCTACAAAATATTAGGCAAATTTGGGGCCACCTATAAATATATATGTATAAAACTATTGGTGAATATAGGTCGTCCATTTGGGGTCGCTTTGAAATTATAGGAAAATATTTAAAATTTGAGGTGTCCAAAAATTATATTCCATCGATGATAATGTGAAAGAAATGGAGAAAATTAAATAAACTGATGGGCGATGGGTTTGGGCATTGGACCCAATATGAATAAATCCTGAGCCATAAGGTTAATCCTGTTAAATTTTAGATACAGATCTAATAACTTACTAATAAGGAGATAAATGCAATAAAACACAATGCAAGCACAACACAAAGTTACCCTGGGAAACCTCCCTTGTGGAGGTGAAAACCCAACAAATAGATGAATCAATTAAGTTTATCTGCACCTTATACTTGATTAGCTTCTAAATACAATTTCTCAATAATGAATTTGATCTAGAAGGAGGAGGCTAATTGCTCTGGTAGATAACTGCATGTTCCTCAAGACAGATCGACAACACTTGTTGCAGCAATGAAGCAGTCACATTAGTGTTCTCCAAGGAGAAGAGTTGTAGATCGCATATATCTCTAATATGTTGACCACTATATGTGAATCGATGATGACCAAATGAGTGTAGTTAGCAGTCCCTGAATGTTGAATCCAAGAGAAGTAGAGGTTCAATTTAGATCGGATGCCTGGAGATGATCATAGTCAATCAAGTAGTAGAGCAACACTTCGCAGGTGTCTTACAAAGATTAGATCACAGATGATATGATGTGTGTCATGTGTCTCTGATGCTAGATGAGCCCTCCATTATATACGAGATGGCAAGGGTATTAAGCAGGCCGACCCTTGCATAGTAGGGAAAGACTTTTGGCGCCAAGAAATGAGTCGGCCCACACAGGCCCAGGCAGATTCGATATTTAAATTTTAAATTAAAGATATAAAATTTAGATGTTTAATTTATTAGCTAGAATTGACTAACTAAACATTAACACTCCCTCTTAGCTAGGAGATGCCTAGATATTACCATATCTTTCCATCATGCATACTCACAGAGGATGAGTCCACCATGCATTGCCCATAGAGGGTGGGAGAGGACAAGCCTCAAAGATCACCTTGCATTGCCCGCAGAGGGTGGTGAGGAACCTTGCCACCTTACATGGCCCATAGAGGGTGGACTTTAGAAATTATTACAATACCATCTTGCATTTCCCGCAAAGGATGGACAAGGAATTTTGAACAATTACAATTCCACCTTGCATTACCCGCAGAGGGTGGTACATATATCTTCTTTAAAGAAGATTTCAAAAATATAATTACAGCACTCACCATGCATCTCTCGTAGAGGGTGGTAACAAACATCCTTTCTTAAGAATATCAAGATACAATATACATCTTGCATTGTCCGCAAGAGTGGTATAATACATACACATCAATGAAGCTGAGACTCCCTCTCAGTGATAGCTGGAATCTTTACAAGTCCAAGCCTTTCCTTGAAGTATTCAAAATTCACCCTGTTAAGTGGTTTGGTGAGAATGTCTACCACTTGTTCTTTAGTGCTGATGTACTTTAGCTGAATGGCACCTCTCTAAACCATATCTCAAATGAAGTGATAGTGAGTTTCCACATGTTTAGATGTGTCATGAAACACAAGATTTATAGACATCTTTATACAACTCTAATTATCATAGTGAATAATAATAGAATTCAGTGGTTGACTAAATAGACCAATGAGGAGCTTTCAAAGCCACACCGCTTCTCTAGATGCAATGCTAGCTGCAATATACTCAGCTTCAGCCGTACTCAAGGCAACTGAGGACTACTTCCTGCTAGCCCTGGAGATCATGGTTGATCCCAAACTAAAGCATAGACCTGAAGTGCTCCTTTTTCCGATGACATCTCCTACGCAATTTGAGTCACAAAATCATGATCCCCACTTCAACCTCTTTCATCTCTTTCACCTCTTTCATCTCTTTCATCTCTTTCAAAATTTTAGCTATCATTTCCTTAGTTTCCTTCTATATTTTATCTATTTCATCCTTCTCCATGACCATAAGCGTGTTTACTCTTTTCTTGGTTATAATTTATTGAGCTTGTCTTTGGGATACTTTTACCTTTTCCCCTGCAAAGATATAAGGTTTTTCATCGTCAAGAGATTTTTATATGTGATCTTCATCCAACTCTATTGATTTTTTTGTCTTATCTCTAAGGGAATCAACGAGGCTCTTAGAGATAAGAGATCAAGGCTTGAATTTGGGGAGTGGGATGATGTGTAAGAAGCCATGAGTAGGAGACTAATATTAGAGATTAAGAAGAGTTTCCTTGCTAAGCCAAGCTTCTAAAGAGGTTATTCTTAAGAGAAAAATCTAATTATGTTACTCAAAGATCATTGGTAAATAAGGATAAAAATACCAACGATCAATAAAAGTGTTGTATTTACTAATGTTAACAAAAAAATTCTATGGATTCTTATAAAATTTAAATATGAAGACAAGGTTCAAGTTATCAAAAAAATGGTTGAAAGGATCAAGTACCTACTAAATTTGACACGACATATCTCTCAATTTGAAATGCCTACAAGATCGACCTTTAATATCTAATTTATGTACATCAAATTCTAAAACCAATTTTTTTGAAGCCAAGAATTCAATAGTGAGCTTAGGTTTTCTAAATGAAAATAGTTTTAAAAAATAATATAATAAAAAATTAATATTATATGAAACACAAAAGTAAAGAAAACATACAATCATTAAATATTTGCTTCCCTTGAATGTTATTTAATGGTATCATGATCCCCACTCTTAATGGACTTTTCTTTGGCTTTGACTACTATGTCCAAGAGAAAATAAATAATCCTAAAAAATAAGGAAGATAAAAGCTAAATGAAATATGTCTAGACGAGTTCCATTATAAATCATTTTTATATGTTCCTAGTTGATCAATTTCTAATTTTTTGTATCAATTTTTCTAGATACGATGGAATAAATATATAGAAATATTTATTTATTAGTGGATTTGGATGAGAATACAAAATCTATATGTGAATATATAGATTTTTTTAATAATAATTTAAACACGCTAGCATCTACACTAAAATAGATCTTTAGACTCGTTACAGTTTTTTGCATATTGAACTATGATTCATAATCTATTACACTTTTTTAAGTTGATTTATTTCATATTAATATTGTTTCTTAGATAAACACAATTTAATTAGGTAGGAATAAATACTTATGAAGTCAACATGTAATGTCTATAGAAGATATTTGATTTCCATAGTCCATAGCAATTAGAGTGTAGGTTTATGGATTCAACTGTGTCAATTTTATTTGCATCAACATTTTAGATCATACTCAATGATCCATCATCAGGATGAAAGAGAGTTTCATGAAGATGATAGATTGATTCTCGACATCTCAATTTTTTTAGCCTTGAAACATAGTTCTATACCATAAAGGGTTTTCAATAGAAGATATTAGATGTCCATAGTCCATAGCAATTAGAGTATATGTTTCTCAATTCAAATGTGTCAATTTTATTTGCATCAACATTTCATATCATACTCAATGATCCATCATTAGGATATTCACGTTTCTCTCTTTCATCCTGATGATGGATCAGAGAGTATGATCCAAAATGTTGATTCAAATAAAATTGACACAATTGAGTCCAAAAACATACACTCTAATTGTAGTATCTAATTTACATACGTTTGATGTTATCAATTCAATAATGAACTTAGATTTACCATATGAAAATAGATAAAAACTATATATAATAAAATAAATATAATTACTGTATAACACAAAACTAAATGAAACATGAATCTATTAAATTATCATTTATCTCTTTGAAGTGACCTAGGGCTCCAAATGGTCCTATTGCTTATCCTTCAGTTTGGAAGTTCTTCATGATTGTTTGGAACCCTTATTAGGGCTCGAGAGGGTTTCTTTTCTTTTGGACCCCCTCTCTTTGTTTTTGTTTCTATTGTTTCTTTCTTCTTAGGGCATTGTTTGGTGTTCTTGCAACGGGCTGACCTTGTTTTGTTGTTCTTGGTAGTCTTTTTGACCCTTTGTTGTCTTTTGTTGGACATTAATAAATTTATATTATCTTATCTATCTCTCTTTTTAAATTATTGCTTCTAATACCTTATAATAATCACCTATAAAACCTAAATAAATATCTCAAAGAATAATTCCTCTAAATTATAGATTGGATATATGTTTATCATACTTACATTAATAACTATAAAATATATTTTCTAAGGTGATCACAATTATTAATGAACTTTGCTTCGACTTTGACTTCTATGCCTAAGAGAATACAAAGAGTCATGGGAAAGGAGGAATAAATATTAAACAAAAACTTTCTCAATGGGTTTAATGCAAGAAAAAATTTCTTAACAAGTTCAATTCAAGAAAAACTTTATCGACGAGTTCAATGCATATCCATTATTATACACAATATTAAATATCTCTTTGTTAACTATGATAATAAGAAATATTATCCCATGTCAAAACCATTTAACAAAGATCTAAGTGTTGTTGTCTTCTCCTTATTGGAAATACCTATATGGTCACGAAAGCAACAAAATTATCAGGATTGGACAATTTAATAGAAGAAAAAAAGAAATTTAACTATGTGTTCATTCCTATTCATTGGCATTCATTTAAAATACCTCTCTGGATGTACCCACATGACTAAGAATTGAATGAAATATTTCTAGATGAAATCTATTATAAATCTTTTTATAAATTCCTAGTTGATAGATTCCTTATTTTTGTATTACTTTTTCAAGATATGATGGATAATTGAATATATAATTTTTTAGCATATTTGATGACAGTTAAAAAACCTATATGTGAATATTGTTTTTTTTATAGTAGTTTGAGTGTACTACCATCTACACTAAAATGTCTTTACATTCATCATACTTTTTTCATATTGAACTATAATTTATAATCTATTAGTTTTTTTAATATTTATCTATTTCATCTCAATATTTATTTATTTTTTGATAAAAATGGACAAAGCCATTGTATTTTTTTATTAAGAAAGCTACTTTAGTGAAGCTCCAAGAGGAAAGAAGTAGTAAGAAAACCTCCCTTCTCAGCCAAGAATATACAAGTATATACAAGTGATGCCATATCACCAAAAGATCGTAATTGCCACAAAAATAATTTGGCTTACATTCGTAGATGTGAGAAAATAGTCTACCACCCCTGGACAAAAACCACATAAGCCCACAAAACCCTAACATCGACAGACCCACCAAAATTCTAAGAAAAAAACTCATTGGGAGCCTTGAACATGGCAAGAGCACCTGCAGCTGCTTGAGGTAGAAGCAGAGGTCATGGCCTCAGAAGAAACCGATGGGTCCTCAGGGGTAGCACGACTGTGAGGAGGTGAGTTTACCAACCCATCATCCTGGGCATACATCAAAATCACCACCATGCAGTCGAAGATGTTGAGGGCACGTGCCTAAACTGAGACAGGGATGAAGTCCATCAGAGCTGACATGGAGTCTCTGAAACCCACCTTATCCTTATGAGAAACTCCCAACTTAAAGGCATCAAACAATTTGACGTATTCCATGTCCTTATCTAGGAACGTTGGAGAGAAAATATTGCCCGCCCAAGCAAGAGAGGCCCTGAGATTATAGTGAGTAACTGCATTGTGAATGCTTTCTGACGATGCAAAATCCTCTCTGACAAGCTTTGACACCACACCCATGAACTACATATAGTCTTGAAGTAAATCAAAGAAGTTTGAAAGAAACATAGAGAGGACCTGCGAATGGAAGAGGCACCTTGGTGAAGAAGGAAGCAGCACATAGTCCCCAATTATTTTCCGCATAGTGTTAGCCACCTCCACTGGCATGGGCTTGAAGACCACCCAAAAATGTTGAAGGAGGTAGTCCCCCAATATCAGACATTCCCAATTTTGAATTAGCATACTGATACAAAGATTTAGAACCCTATATTCCATGCTTGACATTTCCTGTGGAAGTCCAAAGATAGCGGAGATCCAAGAGAAGGTTGCAAGAAGAACACAATGAAGAAGCCTGAAACAGGGACCTATTTAAAAAACCAAGGGCAAAAAAGATGACGCCAGTCCACACAAGCTTACTGTGTGGGAAGATATGTAATCTGTACTTGGAGGCCATTACACAATTTCCCATAAGTGATCACACATGTTGAGAGGAATGAAAAGTACCGGCACTGAGAGAAAGAAGACCCCAGAAAAGAAAGCTCTCACCCATGAAGGTATTTTCATTTAAGCTAGCCCAGCCGCCGAAAATTATCCCCCACCTCAGTGAGAAAGATCCATGTCACCCCAATTACTAATTCGGAGATGCTAATTAGATATGCTGAGTATTTAACTCCTTAGCAACCCAGGCAGAGCCATGGAATTTGAGTAAGGATGTGATAAGATAGTCATTTTGCCAATGTACATCCCCCGAATGCAGGTTTGCCCCATTATTCACCAACCAATTAGCTAGTCCATTTGCTTCCCTATAACAATGGGAGATTTTGTAATCATCAAAAAGTGGAAGGAAAGCCCAAACCTCTTTAAGGATGTATTGGATCTCCCAACTAGAGGCTTTCCTATTAATCATTGTTGAAATGATGATTTGGGAATCACTCTCAATAATGATTTTCTTAATCCCCAAAGATCTTGCCAAGAGGACTCCCATGAGCAGAGCCCTAACTTTAGCAATGTTATTCGATCCAAATGGGAGCCTGGAACACACTGCATGAATGAGGGAAGATTTATAATTCCTAAGAACACACCCAACTCCGAAAATACTTGGATTACCTCTAAATGCACCATTGAAGCTGAGTTTGATAAAGGGCTCATCTGGAGGGTCCCATTTGACATCTTTCCTTTTCTCCTTGCTTGATGTTTTTCCAATCAGGACCCCTTTAAAGGGGATGACAATGAGGGGCCATGAATTCATAATCTTTGAATCCTATGAGTTGAAAGGTGAGGATAATGACTTTGATCTCATAGTGAATGCAAATTCATCATTTATGAAATTGATTTTTCCACAACCCCACACACTTGCTCAGATGAGCTCTTATCCTTCCAGAAAATTCTTTTATTCCTCTCCCACCATATGGACCATGTAACATTCGTTGGAGACACTCTCCAAATTTGTGCACAAAAGGAATCTGATTTGGGGAGAGGCCATTGTGAGAGAAGGTCTAACAATCTTGTTGGCAGGGGGGCATACCAACCCATTTTATTCAGAGTCCAATACCAAATACTTTGAGAAAATGGGCATGTCACTAGGAGATGATTAGGAGACTCACACATGACACACTGGAAGTTTATTTTAATACATAATCTATCAAGACAATGACCAGTGAGGATCTGATTTAGTATTGCCAACCATAAGAAAGACCCAGCCTTAGGCAAAACCACAGTGTGTCAATAGAATCCAAAGATGTTCTTATTGGGAGACTGAGTCTTTTTGGTTAGTTGAATATATCCTAACTTAACTGAGTACCTACCATTTGGGGTTGTTGACCAGATTAGCCTGTCTTGGCTAAGATTAAGATGAAGGGGTCTCTGATGGAATAAAGCTTGAAGAGACTCAAATTGATCCTTGGGGAGACCCAACTGAGAAATGTCTTTCCACTCCGATCTAAGACCATCACCTATTAGGGTTAAGGTAATATAGTCTTTCACCTTAACCCCCCACCTCGATTGCAATACTTGAATGATTGAGGGTGAAATGTATGTGGACGAAGTGATGGAAGGGAGACCGTTCCAAGAATCTTCCTGAAAATTAGCCTGATCCCCTGAATTTACAATCCAAGATAGTTTTGGAAGAATAATTTGTCGACATTTGATAACAAAATTCCACATTACCGAGTATGAGGGAGGGTCCTTGATAGTGAATATCTGGGTAGGGTCATCTGAATCCAAATATTTCATCCTGATGATTCTGGCCCAAAGTGAAGTTGGGTTCTCATATAGTTTTCAAGATAATTTGGCCCCCAAACTAATATTCCTCTCATATAAATGGTGGAGGCCTACACCTCCACACTCTTTGGGGAAGGCCATCTTATCCAAGGCCACAAGGGGGATCTTAGAGGAATCATCCATATTGCCCTTCCAAATGAAATCTTTGATATATTTCTTGATTTTATCCATAACCGACTTGGGGGCCAAGAGGACTGACATGATATAATTTGGGATGGAGGAGAGTATTGATCTAACAAGAAGAATCTTGCCCACAAAAGATAACCATCTAGCCTTCCATGAGGCAATCCCATCTATAATTGATTGGGAAATCTTCTCCCAAAAGGAGGCTTTACATGAGTCTTGAAAGAAGCAGATACCCAAGTACATGCTTGGAGCTTGGGCAATCTCAAAGCCCAAAAGATCACTGATTGTTGTTTGAGTCCTCAAGGGGATGTTAAAAAATAATATTTTGGATTTAGAGATGTTGACATTTTGACCTGATAGAGAGAAGTATTCTTCCAAGGTTGCCTTAATTACTTTCACTTCTAAAAGTGAACCGTAGCCAAACAACAAGGAGTCATCTACAAACAAAGTGTGAGTGACTGAGATTTGAGAATGATGAAGGGAGATGCCACCCCATATACCCTGGATATTTTTAAAAGTAATCAACCTACTCAAACCTTCTACCATGATAATGAAAAGAAAAGGAGAAAGTGAGTCTCCCTTCCTAACACCTTGAGTGGCCGAGAAGAAGCCACAGGGGGACCCATTAATGAGGACTAAGAATTTAACCCCCTTGATACAAGCTAGAATCCATTTGATCCACTTTTTGTTGAAGCCCATTTTAGTCATATTCATCCTTAGGAAAGACCAATTGACTCTATCATAGGCTTTCATCATGTCCAATTTGAGGACCATTGATTGAAGCCCTTGGGATTTGATTGAATGGAGGACCTCATGTGCAATCAAAGCCCCTTCAACAATATCATTACCCAGGACAAAGTCTCACTCTTGATCTAAAATAATCTTGGGGATAATCTTCCCAAGTCTAAGGGAAATAGATTTTGTAATGATCTTGTATATGGTGTTACATAAAAAAATTGGCCTGAAGTCCATAAAAGATGAAGGGCTAGAGCACTTGGGGATGAGTGTGAGGAATGTGTTGTTGAAAGGTTTAAACATGCATGAGTGAATCCTAGATTCTTCCACCACTTCTAAAATATCCTGACCCATGAAGTCCCAACATTTCTAGAAGAATAAGGGAGTGAGGCCATCTGGACCAGGAGCATTGTCCGTACCCATGGATAAAACTATTGTTTTGACTTCCTCCAAGGTAAAAAGTTGCATCAGCTAAGCATTGTCCTCCTCAGAGACCAGAGTGGGAATAAAGTGAAGAGGATTAGAAGATCGGATTGAGGGAGAGGAGCCTTTGTAGCTGAAGGATTAGCCAAGAGGTCCTTCTTGAATATCTTTTTCTGAGTTAAGAATACAACCATTAGCATCCTTAATTTGAAAAATTGCATTCTTTTGCCTCCTAATTTTAGCTAAGATATGGAAAAACTTGTATTCATGTCCCCTTCTTTGAGCCATAACTCTCTAGATCACTGTCTCCAATACGTTTCTTCCCTAAGAAGAACTTCCTCAAGTTTGTCTCTTAGATCTTTTTGAATCTCATAAACTTGATGCGAAAGCCCATGCTGAATGATATGATCGTTCCAACTCTCTAACTGGCTTTGAATTTGGGCCTTTTCTGCAAATATGTTACCAAAACAGAGTTGATTCCATTCCTTAGTCTTTTCTTTCATAAATGATAATTTTTTGAACAGCTGGAACATTTTGTACCCATCCTGGGGGGGACATTGAAACCACCATTGGGATAGCAAAGATAAGAATTTCTTGTCACAAAATCACATGCGCTCAATTTTGAAATAAGATTTGGCTTTGAAAGTGTTTGAGACCAACATAACCTCAAGGCAGATTGCAAATTGGTTGGAGCCTATAAGACTGAGAATGGAGGAGACGCAATAGCATGAGCAAGGATCCAAGTGGGGTTGAGGAGGAATCTGTCTAATCTAACTCCAACAAAAGAGGAACCTTTTCTCCTATTAGACCAAGTTATTATCCCTTTATGTAGAATACAGTCGTAAAGAGCTTGGCCCTCCACAAAATTCTTAAAATCTTGAGTGACTTTAAAAGAAGGATCTGTGCCTCCCATTTTGTCCATATCTCCCAAGGTTGCATTAAAGTCCCCTCCAATAATAAGCTTGTAATCCCCAATATTAGAGATAATCTGGGACAACTGGACCCATAATCTTTGCTTTCTTGAAACAGAGACTGGACTGTAAACATTAAGAAGAAAAAAAGAGACTACAAAAATTGAGACTTCTGCCAATAGCCAATTTGCTTTAGTTGAAACTAGTTCCAATTTTCATTTTGAAGGATTACATAAGATAGCCAGGCCACCCGAAGCACCCAAAGAAGGGACATGAAGGAACTCCCAATATTTCCAAGATCCAAAAAGACTCTCCCCCTTTTCCTGAGACATTTTAGTTTCTTGAATTAGAACTATGTCTGCTCGACTTACCAAGATCTAATCCTTGATGAGTCAGGATTTGTTGGAGGCATTTAGGCCTCTAACATTCCAAGATATAATCCTCATTGGTGATTCAGAGATCCTATTTCCCTCCTCCCCTACTTCAATTGTTCGGATATTGAATTTGTAGCCTCCTCCTTAGACTTTCTCAAAAATCTTTGAGAAAGGGATGACTGATTGAACTCCTGCAGCAATCTCCTCCTGAATTTTCTTCCCTTTCACAGGATGACCCCTGGTTTTTTTAGAAGATACACATACTTTGATTTTGGAGAGATCTGCTCCAATTTGCAAGATTTCACAAGCATGTAGAGAAGGAGAGAGCTCCTCTACAGGGCCCAATGAATCTAAACCTACAATATTTCCAATGGCATCTCCTTGTACATCCACCATATCTTCTATAGGGACATCTTCTACCACATCCCCATCAAACTTCTTATCAACTACATCTAAAACCAAATTATCAACCATCCCATCTAAATCAGTTTCTAGGATGTCACTTGCTGCAAGATTATCCAGGACCAACTTATGGTAGATATGCGTAGGAGGGCTGGAAGAAATTGGATCTAGAAAAGAGGGATTAAAATCTTGAAGAAAATATTTCTGAAGATTTTTCCTAATGGATTGTAGAGAAGATACCCCTTCCAGCACATCTGGGGGCAAAAGGGTATTATCCAAAGGCCATTCAGGTTCATATTCCAAGTGACGGCCAGAGATTTCCATATTCTGCAAAGAGATGGTAGGATCAGCCAGAATAGCTACTAAGCCAAGAGAAGTTGATGTGGATATAAGTTCATCTAAGGATTTAACCAACTGATTAATCTAAATTGTGGAGTCTAAAACCAATAAGGGGAAAGTCACACTCGGAGATTGAAAGATGTCCCGGTGCAAGATGTAATCACAAGATATCTTGATGCCCGGACTCTGACCTGGGGAAACTGCCCGAAGAGTCTTTGAAACTTCCTGAACTGAGGTGGGAAATTTTTTTCCCTTGTGGACTAAATCCTAATGTGGACTATCAAAAAACCCCTCCACTGTATGTTCCATTTGTCCATCCTCAAGGGGAGAATGTGAAGGGGGCTGATTAGAGACCATTTGGTTACAAATGTTTCATGGAGGATTAAGATCCCAATCTAATAGACCTTTTTGGGGAGGAAGAGATTTAGGGATGTGTAGAGATTCCATAAAAAAATCTATTCCTTTGGGGGAAAAAAGGTTGGCAAAGGTGCCATTGGGATCCCTTTGGAAAAACTTTACCCCACCAAAACTGACAATTAGAAGGGATTAAGCTACTATCTTTACACACCTCATGACATGTGAGGGGCATCCTTCGACATTAAGAGGTAAGGTGTCCAAGAGAGTTCATCTTGTTTAGGATGAACTTGGAGCCATCTAGGGAGATGCATTGTTCATGAGAGCCAAAAGTAGATTCCAAAAAAATATTTGAAGGCCAAGTTTTAGAAAGATCCCAAAGGAGACATACCTTGGAGGGGAGATTGCAATCCTCTAATGAAGACCAATCATGACATAGGAAAATGCCCAATTATTAGCCAATGCTTCAAAAATATATGATTGCCTATATTCCAATGGTAGAGCTGGGAAAGAGATCCATAATGGAAAGAATCTAGTATGGCTCTTATCCGACCAAAAATTTGGATACCAAGGATGCGTATGCATACCCCACCCATCCATAAACCAACTTTTACAATGATGGATTTTGTCCCTACTAATTTTGTCAAAGAAAATAGCTATGAAGAATCCCTGACCATTATCAATTAGGAAGACCTTATGCAAGCCCACCCAATTCTTAAAAGCCCAAGTTGATAAGTCATCATGTGAAGGGGTGAAGTTCCAGATCTTACCAATTAAAGCCCAAGTCCGCAACTCCAGCACTTCTTGAGATGTCATTGTGGGTGAAATGAAGAGTTGACTTAAGTCCCACAAATCAGCCTGTGAATGTCTCTGAAAGGACTCTCGGTGATCCAGAAGCGAGGGTTTAGAGCTCGGGGGTGGATTGAAGGGAGGTCCTCTGGAAGCAGAGAAGTATTCACCATGAGTTTTAAACTGGGAGCCCTACTCCTTGAGGTGCTTACAAAAGGTAGTGTCATTATCTAATCGAGATGGAGAGATAGTGTAATACCCAAAAATTGGCACCTAATAACTTCAATCAATTTTGGTGCATTTTCTTCAATTTCACATCTTCAAAGTCCTATTTTACTAGGCAATTTTCTCTCTCCTACCTGACTTTATTTGGACTTGATGTCAATTGCAAAAACCCCAATTTGCATTAATCTCACACTATTATTAATTCCTAAGTCTTGGACTTTATTAGCTAAATAATCCCTATGATAAATTAATTTAATTCTAAAGTCCTAAGTGCTTTAAATTAAATTAAAATCTACCCCTTTAGCTAATACCCATAAAAGGAATTAATAGATTGCTTGATTATTTGAATGGACACTCTTATTTGAATTCATAATTCAAAATAATCGAAAGGTCACCCATATGTGGCAATAAACATTCTTTTAATTAAGTAATTCATGCCTTTTTGTCTCAATTGGTAATGAAGGGTCAACCGTTTCGAATCAAGAAACTCTTCATTCCTCTTTTGGGTTTGTCTATTTATTGAACCTTCTCCTTCATTCGAAAAGGGAGCAATTTGAGAGCACATAAACTATAGCAAAATTTTGTCTCATTTATTTTCATGTTTTTCAAGCTTATTGCATAATTAGTTTACTTCTCATTTTAATATACTTGCATTTCCATAGTAGATTAATTTGTTCATTGCTCTTAGTTTAATTTGCATCTCCATTCTAGATTAATTGTTGCATCTCCATTCTAGATTAATTGTACTTTGCTTATCATTCTAGTTTTCAAATCCTCCATATTAACTTGGTCTCATGGTTGTTGGCTCTCCAATCTGAGAGTAATTAAACAGCCTAATTAATTAGGAGGCAATAGGTCACTTCACCATGAATTTTGAATTGAGTAATCCATACTCATTCTCATAATTCGTTTGTGTGAGTAATGACTGTGTTGCATGTGTAGTTGGATTAGAGTTCCACGTTCAACCACATACATTTTGGTGCCCACCATGGGGTAGAAAAGATCAATTTCTGGCCTCATTTTTTATTTTTCTGACAAGAAATTTGAGCTCTATCATGCATCCATACTTTCCTATGTATGGATTCTCGTGCGAGAATCTAGAGCATACCGCGTGAAGTTTCACTCTCAGTAGCACTCTCTCACATGAAATTTTGCATCCTCGTGTAGCATCATGTGCTTTCTTCTGTGTTGTGGACTACTTTCTTGTGCGAGATTTGGTTCCAGTTTTAAAAAAATTTCCAGTCTCTGTCTTTTTTGTTACAAATTTCTAACAGTTTATGTTTGCTGTTAATTTCCATTTCTCTGTTCTTTTCACAACATAATAGTTTTTTGCAGGACGTTTATCGAAGAACATAAAACATGCTAATGGTTTGATTGCAGGACAATTGCCAAAGAACAATTAAAAGATTATGTTTGTTTTCTTGCTTTCATTCACATAGTCTAATTAGGGCTCCGTTAAAATTTCTTGAGAATTTTGATAGTGGGCTAGGGAATTTGGCTCTTCATTACATGGAGGTGATGACCATGAATGAATCCAAAAACCCAATGATCCTACTAATATGATAGATTCTTGGGGAAGCAAGGAAAGGTAGTGAATCTTTAACACTTCTACTTACCAGGGGATTATGCTCTTCTCTCTTTGAGAGAACCAGAAACCCAAAAGCTTATGGATTTGGTGGAGTGAAGCTAACTTAGTGATGAATTTTCTTGATGTGTTTGGGTGAAGTGATGAGGTAGAGAAGTATGCTTTCCTCTCTTTGAGAGAAAAAAAAAATCAAACCCACAAATCTAAGCCAAGTTGTGTCACCTTTAGAGGGCTTGCCAGAAATTGAACCTCTGGGAATGACCCAAGTGAGTACGCACCTTTCACCGGTGGTTCCACCTCCATAAAGAACACTTTGTTGAGTCTAAAGACTCCAAAGCCATATTAGCTTTCTTCTCATGATTTTGACTATCATCTTGAGAAGGCCTTATTTTTTGTACTGAGCGGCGCCGCTCCTAGCCCTTCTTGCGGGGGTCTATGGCTTTCAAGTGTTGGTGTGGTTGCGAGGCCCTATCCCTATATCAGGGGCATCAAAGGTTAGTATGAATGGAAGCCTATTAAGAACCTTCCTTAGCTAGTGGCCTAACCGGTTCACCTCCGAAAGGAGGCATAATCTTTGCGCAGGGAGGGGGAAGAATCTCTCCTGTAGATGCCCACCATAGGAATACACCTGGATGCTTGAAGGTGATATACGACACTAGCCCCTACCACAAGGGTAACCTTTGAATGTATACTATTGAGTCCTTCGAAATACCAAAAACATGGGCGCCCTCTAGGGGATGACACGGCTGTGTGAGGTACATGTATGCGCATAAGCAGTGGGGTAAAGGTTTTGTCTTCTCACCATTTTTTTGGTAGGGATAGCTATGTGTTTTTTATCGAGTCTTAAACATTGTCCAATCATGATCAAACAAAGACTCCCCTAATACCATCAAGTTGCTTTATCCTTGATAGGTCTTTTAATGACTACTTCTTGTATCACAACTACTTGATCTAAAACTTTGTGTCTTTAAACGAATGCTTGAAACCTCAAAATGATATTGTTGACTAAATTGTTCTTCAAACCTATCAAAAAACTAGATTTTCTATCAGACATCAATTCAGGTTGTATCTCAAAATTCAACTTTTACCTCGAAAACTATGTCAAACTGTCAGACTTTAGATCTTTCCCGCACGAAGTTTCACTTTTTAGAGCACTTACTCACGTGAAGTTTGGTGTTTTCTCATGCGACCTGGTATTCTCTCACGCAAAATTGTAGCCCAATTTTCAAAAATAAAGACCTATTTCCCGTTGACTGTTTGACTTTTTATCTGATCTACTTTTTGTCTGAGGTTTGTTTTTCTATTTTCCTATTGTTCACTATTAGAAATTGGTTGTCCTGAGTTGGGAATCGATCGATCTTTTCTTTGACTCATGTTGTCTCTCATTGGTTTACCTTATCTCTTTATGCCTTTTGTACCTCATGTTGCGATAGTCTTATCTTAGCTATTCTAGCCACCTCTTTTGATGATTTGTACCAGGTCCACCTCGCATCTTGGATGTTCTAGTCTTTATCTCCTTTGCATTGTTCCTATAGATGGAGTCTAGCATTATCCCAAGTCTTCTCTCATTTCATCTTCATCTATGACTGTCATGACTCGAAGTGGAAAAACTTATCCCATTTAGAATACTGGTCAAGGTAGAAGCGAACCTCGTAATCAAGAAATAGATCATCCCGAATTCATTTTGAAATCTGAACTTTGTGAGGAATCCTCAAGTTCTTCATTGAGTACTTTGAAAGATAGCTCATCTCAATCAACTCCAGTGTTCCAAGAGTATTTTAATCTATTGTTTGAAGTGCAACCTAGTTTCTCATTCCAAGGTCAAGACAACTCATTCTTCCAAAACAATTCATTGTTTCATAACTTTGAGAGGCCTTTTCCCCAGACTAATCCTATTATCGTACATGTTGATCCTGCTGAGAATAGTCCTATCATTGAACCTAGTGATACTATTGACGATATATTCTTGTCTGAATTTGTTAAATCTTTTGATCCTGTTCATTCACCAAAGGTTACCTTAGTTGTGCCCTTTCAACATGGGGCATATCATTTTACTGAGTCTTCATGTACTGCACAAGCCTACAACAAGATGGGAGAGCTATTTGACTTCCAACCAGGCAAATACTGTCAAACTTTTGATCAATCTCAAAACAACTAGAATTTTGGTCAAACTTCCAATGACCAATGTTATGCTCAACCCCAAAATGAGCAATGCTATGATCAAACCCAAGATGATCAACAACAAGCTCAAAACAAAACTCAAGGTGGTCAACCAGTGTATCACTATCGACCTCCTCCTTTTGATCAGAGTCAAGATCAAGTCCCTAGCATTTATGAGATCCTTGGCAATGATGGTGATGACACCATAACTCAAAATGATATAGATGTTACCAAGGCAAACAAGGGTCTTATTACGATGATGGAGATCCTCCTTCTAGAGGAGAAGGAAAAATACTTTCTTGAGCTAGCTAAACAAGGGGCCAAGTTACCCCCAAACTATCAAGTTGAAATGCTTGTAGCCAAGGAAAAAGAAATTGAGACCAAAAAGTTGCAAAAGATGGTCTGAGACATGCAAGATCAGATTAGTCAACTTGTGAAGAATAAGGACAAACCCGCTCAACAATTCACAATGGAAAGGATCTGTCCTTTCCCTTTTGATATAAATCTTCATATGCCACCTTTTCCCAAAGGTGTAGAGCTCCCTAAATATGATAAATACTTGGGTACAACCAATCCCCAAGATCACTTAAGGGAGTTTGGTGCATTATCTATGGAATTCATGCATGATCAAACCTATCTTATGCATCTATTTCCTCATAGTTTGGGTGGACTAGCCATGGAATGGTTCTCTACATTGCCCAGTGGCATTAAGACTTTTGACGAAATGGCTAATCTATTTCTCCAACATTACTCACATAATATTCAGCATCCGGTCAACATTCAGGATATTTGAAATTTAAAACAACAACAAGGATAATCTTTTCTAACATTTCTCCAATGGTGGAGACAATTATGTACAATGTGTTCTCACAAGTTACTAGAATCCGAGAGACTCGACATTTTCTTTGACAATCTTGTCCCAGACTTCAGATACCAAGTGCAATTACAAGGTCCTCTAACCTTTGATAGCATGATTAAACAAGTAGTGCAAATAGAGTCATTTATGGTTAAGAAGGGAGAATTAACTTTGAATAAGGACAATAAACAATGATTCTCCACGAACAACGATAAAGGAAAGACTGTCTATAAAAATAGGGATGTAGTAAATGATGGAGTGGTGGATAATGTTACCACAAAGCCTACAAAGCCTATTTTTAATCTTACTTCTAGTATACAAGTGGCTAAGGCTGTTGAAAAGACCACAATGAATAATTAGCAAACTTCAAGATTTTCTAAGAACAAATCTTGGGCCTCTTGACCCAAGCGTGAATTCACCTCTTTGGGAGAGCCTATTGATGTGGTCTATAAAACTCTTATATAGAATCAAGTTCTTACTCCTTTGGAAAAGAATCCTTATGACCCACAACCACGACCTCATTGGTGGAATGATAATGCTTACTATGACTATCACTAGAATAAGAGTCACAAGACTTCTACTTGTCTCTAGCTGAAGCATAAAGTTGAAGATCTCATTGACAATGGTGACATCCTTGTGGAGAACCATAACAAGAATTTGGACCACCAAGCTTTTAAGGATCCCTTCCCTCCTCACGAGAAGGGTGAGTCTTCAAACGCCAAGAATACCAATGCTAAAGTCAATTACACATACACTAATGATGACAATGTTATTGGTATGATCGAACCTGTTGAGATAGAGTATTGTGATGTGATCACTTCCAAGGGGAGTGGCGATGCTCCCAAATCTAAGACTCCTTTCATCTTACGTAGTTTCACGTCTCATTCTTTTGAATCTGAACAATCTCAAGACTGTGCTAATGTTGGCACTCGATCACAAGGAAGAGTTGTTTTGAAAGGTCTCGATACTTCTACATCCACTCTGAAACAAACTGCGGATAAGGGACCCAATACTTCCACATCCACTCTAAAACAAACTGCAGATAAGATTATTGTTGGCCCTACCAACAAGAGCATGAAATCTATTCCTACATCTAGCTCAGTTAGTTATATCATCTTAGATCAGCTCCAATGAACCAATGCTCAAATTACCATTTTTGAGTTGTTGAAGATCTTTCCTGCTCACAGGCAGATTTTAGATAAATCCCTCGCTGAGGGAAACGTTCCCAAGGATCTTGATCTCAACCGGTTCCAATCTATGGTGGGTCATTTGACCTCACCTCACTATTTATCCTTCTTTGAAGAAGATGATTACTCTTTGATTCATCCGCATAATGCTCCTTTGCACATAGAGGTCATGATATGCCCTAAATGCATTCGTCGAGTGCTCATAGACAATGGTGCTAGTCTTAATATTTGTTCCACTAAAATGCTCGCTCAGCTAGGTTATGATGAGAATTGTATAGACTCCCACAAAAAGATTACCATCAAAGCTTATGATGAGGAAGAATGCAAGTCCCAAGGCTTAGTTGTGCTACCTATCCACGTAAGACCTATTGAGAGAGATTTTACTTTTCAAGTGCTTGACATTCCTCTTGCCTACAATATCTTGTTTGGTAGGCCATGGATTCATGAGATGCAGGTTGTTCTATCCACATACCATCAGTGCATTAAGTTTCCATTCCATGGGGTGGAAGTCATTGTACTTGCTAATACCAATTACTCTTGCAACACTCTTGCACAATCTGCAGATAGCTTTGTTCCGGCTAATAGAGAGTCCACTGAGTTTTATGATGCTAAGCTAAAGGAAATGGAACAAACTTTGAGACTTAAGGATGTAGGCATGGGAGAATACTGAATTGAACCTGTGCTATCACTTACTGCTCTACCTCCATCTCCATGCTCTTATCAGAGACCTTCTGAAAATAACAAAACTTTTGATGATCCTCCTTAAACAATCTACAATGGTGCCTTTATACGGGCATCTACACCTCTAGAAGATGAGGACAAAGAAAGAGCTATCAGATCTTGGATCTATAAGGGAAAAGAAATAGCTAAAACAACTAATCCACCTCTAGACTTAGAACAAGAGCCATACAGTGATGCCTTCAAAATCATGAAGTGCTTCGGCTATAAGGGGAGTGGTCCTATAGGAAGGAATGATAATGGTTTTTTGAAACCCATTGAAGCTACAGGTCGCCACACAAAAGATACTACTGGCTTAGGCTTTAAAAGGACTCCCTTTCATTTAGGGACCAAGAAATTTGTGTCAGCTCCTGAACCTGAACCTGAACTTGAATGAGAATTTGAAGATACTACTCCAGAAGTAAATCCAGAGGCCAGCTCTGATGAAGACACATTTCCATATCCTATTCCTTCAGAACTTGCTACACTCTTTGCAGAACCAGATGAACCTATTATACCTATCCACATGGTAGAAACTGATAGTGATTCCTATGAGACCTCTTCGGTGCATCGACTCACATATCACCAATGGAGAGAAATACAAATGGTTGATATCAACTCTTAGCATGAATGGTACATACCCCCACATTTCCAAGAACAATTTGAAAAAGATCTACTTTAGCGAGCTATCAATACTGTCAGGGGTAAAGAGGATGATATAGCTAGTTCTAATGAAATTCCCACATCAAGGAATAAGCTCTTTAGCAAGAGCATGAATCAGATTTCCATGAAATTGGCATTGTTTACAAGTCTTGGCATATTGAACAACTTCTTTCTCCATATCCGGCCAGTAGTAGCCAACTCTAATATGTTTTTGAGCTAACATTAGACCACTCGAATGAGACCCATAGATACCTTTGTGCACCTCAGCTAGTGCATGTTTGGACTCATCGAGTTCTAAACACCTAAGAAGGGTACCGTCTAGACCCCGTCTATACAAGTCATTTGCTATGATGACATACTATGAAGCAATACAAATTAGGTGACGCTTTTCATTCTGGGTATATGTGTCAAAAATGATTTGGTCATGAAGGTAGGAATACATATGGTGGTAGCAAGATGAATCATGTCCAATGACTGAATAGATCATTTTAGATTCAGGAATATCACAGGCAGGGTAGTGTAATGCCTCCACCAGGAATTCATGTCTGAAATCATTTTCTGGCATTTGTAACATTGAAGCAAGAGTAGCCATAGCATCAGCTATTTTATTGTCTGCCCTTGAAATTTGCTGGAAAGAAATGTGTGCAAAATACTATTTGAGATCATCCACCATTCTTTCGTAAGGTACTAGCTTGTCATCTTTTGTTTGGTAGACATCATTAACTTGGTTGATGATTAACTAAGAGTCTCCAAAGACCTTGAGCTCATCCACACGCCATTCAATGGCTATCTTCATACCATTAATGAGAGCTTCATATTCAGCGATGTTATTTGTGTAGGGAAACAACATTTTATAAGCTTTGGGTAGTGAGTATCTTTGAGGTGTTATAAATAGAATGTCTGCTCCTGATCCTTGCTGAGTGAATGATCCATCAAAGAACATTCTCCAAGTCTGATGTGTGAGAAGCATGATGGATTCATATAGGAATTCAACATTCAAAGGCTGGTGATCTTTCAAAGGAGCTTCCACCAGCTGATCAGCAATTGCTTTTCCTTTAATAGCTTTTCTTTCCACATACTCAATTTCAAATTCACTAAGTATCATCACCCATTTTGCTAATCTACCCGTGAGGGCAGCCTTGCTCAGTAAGTATTTTAGTGGATCAATTTTTGCAATAAGCCTTGTAGTGTGAGTGAGCATATAATGTCACAAGTTCTGAGAAGCAAATACTACTGCTAGACAAGCTTTCTCAATGAAAGAATAATTCATTTCATAAGCCACCAATGTTCTGCTGATATAATATATAGCTCTCTCTTTGTTGTTCTGATCTTCTTGAGCTAGGAGAGCACCCAAAGATGTGTTCGTTGCTGAAATGTATAGTATGAGTGGCTTCCCATGAATAGGAGGCATCAATATAGGTGGATTAGCAAGATACTGTTTAATCTAAGTGAGTCCCCTGTCACATTCTTCGTTCCACTCATAAGTCACACCCTTATGCAAATTTTTAGTGAATGGTTGTGACTTGTCAGCCAACTGTGAAATGAAGAGTTGGATAGATTATAGCCTTCCCTGTAGTCCCCTCATTTGACTAATATTCTTGGGTGGAGGCATGTCCATAATAGCTTGCACTTTTTTAGGATCCACTTCTATGCCCTTAGCTGAAATGATATAACCCAAGAGTTTCCTGAAAGTTACACCGAATGCACACTTTTTGGGATTAAGTCTGAGACTAAATTGTTCCATGCAGTCAAGTATGGGACCCAAATCTGTGAGATGAGTTCTTCATTGCATGCTTTTGGCTAAAGTATCATCCACATAGTCTTCCATTGTTTTATGCATCATATCATGGAAAATAGTAGTGACAGCTCTCTGATATGTTGCTCCAACATTCTTAAGCCCAAAAGGCATGACATTCCAGCAAAAAGTGCCCCAAGAAGATGTGAAAGTAGTCTTTTCTTGATCTTTTGGTGCAATTTTTATTTGATTATAGCTAGAAAAGCCATCCATCAAGGAATACATCTCATAACCTGCTGTCATATCCACTATCATATCAATGTTGGGTAGTGGAAAGTCATCTTTTGGACATGCCTTATTTAGATCCCTGAATTATATACACACACAAATAGATTTATCATGTTTGGTGACTAGAACAATGTTTGAAATCCACTTTGCATAATCAATAGTTCTTATGAAGCCAGCCTTAAGAAGCTTTTCTAGCTCTTCTTTGACCAAAAGTGCTATGTGTGGATGCATCTTTCACAGCTTCTGTTTAACAGGTTTAATACCTGGTGCAATGGACAAATGGTGCATGATTAGATTGGGGTCTAATCTAGGCATGTCAGAGTAAGTCCATGCAAAGTTTATTTTCTTGCTTTGAAAGAAGCTAGTGAACTCTTCTTTTTCTTTTGTAGACAATGATTGTGCTAGATGAATAATTTGTGGAGCGGCCTCTCTACCCAAATTTACTGGCTGTGTCAGCTCAATCAATACTGATGATCTCTCTTGAAAGTGGCTCAGAAGCGTATCAATTATCTCATCCTTGGGCACCTTAGAGAGGTTTTCACCCTCAGATATGTCTTTTATTTTTACTATTTTTGGCTTTGATACTGCCACAAAGTGGTTTTCACCATCAGAGCATCTATTTTTTCTTCTTTTAATTTTTTTACTAAGATACTTGATATCCACCTCTGTCATTCTGACACTGATTTCACTGGTGGAGGACATCACAGGTTCAATATCATGGAGGTAATAGGCTAAATTGTAATCATTTTGGAACGTTAGGACTTCATTGGATGAGTAAGGGGAGTTCTAGTTTATCAAATTGGGATGGCGGAGTGAAACAGAAGTAGTGACTGGTTCAATTGCGTTCATGGTATAACCATCTAAAGCATGGATGAGCAAGTCAAGACCTAGAGCGATCTCATCTAAAGGAGTGTTCAAATCCCTATAAGACCTTATGTCGGGAGTAGAGGACATGTTAACACCAGTGGCGTCTAATTCATGTGACCTAACGCTAGACCCTTCACCTACTTCAAGAAGTCTTTCATAGGTATGCACCATGTCTATATCTTTATCATAAGTAGCATCAGACAAACATTCAAATTCTTACTCATGTGAGTTAGTACTTGATGTGGGAATTCCATTAGCACTAGTTGTATCATCCTCTTTACCCCTGGTAGTATTGATAGCTCGTTGAAGTAGATCTTTTTCAAACTCTTCTTGGAAATGTGGGGGTATGTACCATTCACGTTGAGAGTCAATATCAGCCATTTGTATTTCTCTCCATTGGTGATACATGATTCGATGCACTGAAGAGGTCTCATCAAAATCACTATCAGTTTCTACCATGTGGACAGGTATAATAGGTTCATCCAATTCTGCAAAGAGTGTAGCAAGTTCCAGAGGAATAGGATATGGAAATGTGTCTTCATCAGAGTTGGCCTCTTGATTTACTTCTGGAGTAGTATCTTCAAATTTTGTTTCAGGTTCAGGTTTAGGCTCAGGAGCTGACACAAATTTCTTGGTCCCTTAATGAAAGGGAGTCTTTTTAAAGCCTAAGCCAGTAGTATCTTTTGTGTGGTGACCCATAGCTTCAATGGGATTCAACAAACCATTGTCATTCCTTCCTATAGGACCACTCCCCTTATAGCCAAAGCACTTCATGATCTTGAAGGCTTCACTGTATGGCTCTTGTTCTAAGTTTGGAGGTGGAGTAGTTGTTTTAGCTATTTCTTTTCCCTTATAGATCCAAGCTCTGATAGCTCTTTCTTCATCCTCGTCTTCTAAACGTGTAGAGGCCCTTACAAAAGAACCATTGTAGATTGTTTAAGGAGGATCATCAGAAGTTTTTTTATTCTCAGAAGGTCTCCCATAAGAGTGTGGAGACAGAGGTACAGCAGCAAGTGATAGCACAGGTTCAATTCGGTATTCTCCCATGCCTGTATCCTTAAGTCTCAAAGTTTGTTCCATTTCCTTTAGCTTAGCATCATAAAACTCAGTGGACTCTCTATTAGCCAAAACAAAGCTATCTACAGATTGTACAAGAGTGTTGCAAGAGTAATTGGTATTAGCAGGTATAGTGACTTCCACCCCATGGAATGGAAACTTAATGCACTGAAGGTATGTGGATAGAATAGCTTGCATCTCATGAATCCATGGCCTACCCAACAATATATTGTAGGCAAGAGGAATGTCAAGCACTTGAAAAGTAGCATCTCTCTCAACAGGACCTACGCGGATGGGTAGCACAACTAAGCCTTGGGATTTGCATTCCTCTTCATCATAAGCTTTAATGGTAATCTTTTTGCAGGAGTCTATACAATTCTCATCATAACCTAGCTGAGCGAGAAACTTAGTGGAACAGATATTAAGGCCAGCACCATTGTCTATGAGCACTTGACGAACGTGTTTAGGACCTATCATGACCTCTATATGCAAGGGAGTGTTATGCAGGTGGCTCAAAGAGTGATCATCTTCTTCAGAGAAGGATAGATAGTGAGGTGAGGTAAAATGACCCACCATAGATTGGAACCGGTTGAGATCAAGATCCTTGAGAACGTTTGCCTCAGTGAGGGCTTTATCTAAAATCTTCCTCTGAGCAGGTGAGATCTTCAACAACTAAAAAATGGTAATCTAAGCATTGGTTCGTTGGAGCTGATATAAGATGCTATAACTAGCCAAGCTAGAAGTAGGAACAAATCTCATGTTCTTGTTGGTAGGACCAACAACAGTCTTATCTACAGTTTTCTTTGGAGCAGATATGGAATTATTGGGCCCCTTATCCGTAGTTTTTTTTAGAGTGAATGTAGAAGTATTGGGACCTTTCAAAACAACTCTTCCTCATGATCGAGAGATGACATTAGCATAGTCTTGAGATTATTCAGATTCAAATGAATGAGATGTGGAACTATGCAAGATGAAAGGAGTCTTAGATTTGGGAGCATCATCGCTCCCCTTGGAAGTGATCACGTCACAATACTCTATCTCAATAGGTTCAATCATGCCAATAACATTTTCATCATTAGTGTACGTCTAATTGACTTTAGCATTAGTATTCTTGGCGTTTGAAGACTCACCCTTCTCGTGAGGAGGGAAGGGATCCTTAAAAGCTTGGTGGTCCAAATTCTTGTTATGGTTCTCCACAAGGATGTCACCATTGTCAATGAGATCTTGAACTTTATGCTTCAGCTGGAGACAAGTAGAAGGCTTGTGACCCTTATTTTGGTGATAGTCATAGTAAGCATTATCATTCCACCAATGAGGTCGTGGTTGTGGGTCATACTTGGACACTTTTCCAAAGGAGTAAGAACTTGATTCTATATAAGAATTTTATAGACCACATCGAGAGGCTCTCCCAAAGAGGTGAATTCACGCTTGGGTCGAGAGGGCCAAGGTTTTTTCTTAGCAAATCTTGAAGTTTTCTGATTATCCATTGTGATCTTTTCAATAGCCTTAGCCACTTGTATACTCGAAGTAAGATTAAAAATAGGCTTTGAAGGCTACACAGTAACATTATCCACCACTCCATCATTTACTACATCCCTATTTTTATTGACAGTCTTTCCTTTATCCTTGTTCATGGAGAATCCTTGTTTATTGTCTTATTCAAAGTTAATTCTCCCTTCTTAACCATAAAGGCCTCTATTCACACTGCTTGTTTAATCATGCTATCAAAGGTTAGAGGACCTTGTAATTGCACTTGGTATCCAAAGTCTGGGACAAGATTGTCCAAGAAAATATCAAGTCTCTCAGATTCTGGTAACTTGTGAGGACACCTTGTACATGTCTCCACCTTTGGAGAAATGTCAAAAAAGATTCTCCTTATCGCTGTTTTAAATTGCAAAGATCCTAGATGTTGACCGGATGCTGAATATTATGCGAGTAATGTTGGAGAAATAGATTAGCCATTTCATCAAAAGTCTTAATGCCAGTAGGCAATCTAGAGAACCATTCCATTGCTGGTCCACCCAAACCACGAGGAAATAGATGCATAAGATAGGTTTGATCGTGCATGAATTCCATAGATGATGCATCAAACTCCCTTAAGTGATCTTGGGGATCGATTGTACCCAATTATTTATCATATTTACGGAGCTCTACACCTCTGGGAAAAGGTGGCATATGAAGATTTCTATCAAAAGGGAAAGGACAAATACTTTCCATTGTGAATTGTTGAGCGGGTTTGTCCTTATTCTTTGTAAGTTGACTAATCTGATCTTGCATGTCTCAGACCATATTTTGCAACTTTGTGGTCTCAGTTTCTTCTTCCTTGGCTACAAGCGTTTCAACTTGATAGTCTGGGGGTAACTTGGCCCCTTGTTTAGCTAGCTCAAGAAAGTATTTTTCCTTCTCCTCTAGATGGAGGATCTCCATCATCTTAATAAGACCCTTGTTTGCCTTGGCAGCATCTATATCATTTTGAGTTATGGTGTCATCACCATCATTACCAAGGATCTCATAAATGCTAGGGACTTGATCTTGACTCTAATCGAAAGGAGGAGGTCAATAGTGATACACTAGTTGACCACCTTGAGTTTTGTTTTGAGCTTGTTGTTGATCATCTTGGGTTTGATCACAGCGTTGCTCATTTCGGCATTGAGCATGACATTGGTCATTGGAAGATTGACCAAAATTCTAGTTGTTTTGAGATTGATCAAAAGTTTGATAGTATTTACCTGGTTGGAAGTCAAATAGCTCTCCCATGTTGTTGTAGGCTTGCACAGTACACAAAGACTCAGTAAAATGATATGCCCAACGTCGAAAGGGCACGGCTAAGGTAACCTTTGGTGAATGAATAGGATCAAAATATTTAACAAATTCAAATGAGAAGATATCGTCAACAGTATCACTAGGTTCAATGATAGGACTATTCTCAGCAGGATCAATAGGTACGATAATAGGATTAGTCTAGGAAAAGGCCTCTCAAAGTTATGAAACAATGAATTGTTTTGGAAGAATGAGTTGTCTTGACCTTGGAATGAGAAATCAGGTTGCACTTCAAACAATAGATTAAAACACTCTTGGAACACTGGAGTTGATTGAGACGAGCTATCTTTCAAAGTACTCAACGAAGAACTTGAGGATTCCTCACAAAGTTTAGGTTTCACAACAGATTCAGGATTATCTATTTCTTGATTAGGAGGTTCGCTTCTACCTTGACCAGTATTCTGAATGGGATAAGTTTTTCCACTTCGAGTCGTGATAGTCATAGATGAAGATGAAATGAGAGAAGACTTTGGATAATGCTAGACTCTCTCTATAGGAACAACGCAAAGGAGATAAAGGCTAGAACAACCAAGATGTGAGGTGAACCTGGTATGAATCATCAAAAGAGGTGGCTAGAACAACTAAGATAAGACTATCACAACACGAGGTACAAAAGGCATAAAGAGATTAGGTAAACCAATGAGAGACAACATGATTCAAAGCAAAGATCAATCGATTCCCAACTCGGGACAACTAGTTTCTAACAGTGAACAATAGGAAAATAGAAAAATAGACCTCAGACAAAAAGTAGATCAGATAAAAAGTCAAATAGTCAATGGGAAATAGGTCTATAATTTTTTTAAACTGGGCTACTATTTCATGTAAGAGAATACCAGGTTGTGCGAGAAAACACCAAACTTTGTATGAAAGAACGAAGTCTAGCATGAGAAAGTACTTTGAAAAGTGAAACTTCACGCGGGAAAGATCCAAAGTCTAACAATTAGACATAGTTTTTGAGGTAAAAGTTGAATTCTAATATACAACTTGAATTGATGTCTGACAGAAAATCTAGTTTCCTAACAGGTTTGAAGAACAATTTAGTCAACAATATCATTTTGAGGTTTCAAGCATTCATTTAAAGACACAAAGGTTTAGATCAAGTAGTTGTGATACAGGAAGTAGTCGTTAACAGACCTATCAAGGACAAAGAAACTTGATAGTATCAGGGGAGTCTTTGTTTGATCATGATTGGACAATGTTTAAGACTCGATAACAAACACATAGCTATCCCTACAAAAAAAAATGGTGAGAAGACAAAACCTTTGCCCCACTACTTATGCGCATACATGCACCTCACACAGCCGTGTCACCCCCTAGAAGGTGCCCGTGTTTTTGGTGTTTCCAAGGACTCAATAGTATAAGTTCATAGGTTACCCTTGTGGTAGGGGCCAATTTCGTATACCACCTTCAAGCATCCAAGTGTCTGCCTATGGTGGGAATCTACGGGAGAGATTCTTCCCCCTCCCTGTGCAAAGATTATGCCTCCTTTCAGAGGTGAACAGGGTAGGCCACTAGCTAAGGAAAGTTCTTAATAGGCTTCTGTTCATACTAACCTTCAGTGTCCCCAATACAGGGCTAGGGCCTCACAGCCACACCAACACTTGAAAGTCGTACACCCCCGCAAGTAGGGCTAGGAGCGGCACCACTCAGTACAACAAATAAGGCCTTCTCAAGATGATAGTCAAAATCATGAGAAGGAAGCTAATATGGCTTTGGATTCTTTAGACTCAACAAAGCATTCTTGATTAAAGTGAGGTGGAATCACTGGCAAAAGGTGCATACTCACTTGGGTCATTCTCGGAGGTTCAACTTTCGGCAGACCCTCTAAAGGTGACACAACTTGGCTTAGATCTGAGGGTTTGATTTTTTGTTTCTCTCAAAGAGAGAAGAGCACACTTCTCTACCTCATCACTTCACCCAAACACATCAAGTAGATTCATCACCGAGTTAGCTTCACTTCACTAAATCCACAAGCTTTTGGGTTTCTGGTTCTCTCAAAGAGAGAAGAGCATAATCCCCTAGCAAGTAGAAGTGTTAAAGATTCACTACCTTTCCCCGCTTCCCCAAGAATCTGTCATATTAGTAGGATCATTGGGTTTTCAGGTTCATTCATGGTCATCACCTCCATGTAATGAAGAGCCAAATTCCCTAGCCCACTGTCAAAATTCTCAAGAAATTTTAATGGAGCCCTAATTAGAGTATGTGAATGAAAGCAAGAAAACAAACACAACATTTTAATTGTTCTTTGGCAATCGTCTTGCAATCAAACCATTAGCATGTTTTATGTTCTTCGACAAACATCCTGCAGAAAATTGTTATGTTGTGAAAAGAACAGAGAAATGGAAATTAACAGCAAACAAAAACTGTTAGGAATCTGGAATAGAAAATACAGAGATTGGAAAAAAAATTTAAAACTGGAACCAAATCTCGCGCGAGGAAGTACTCCACAGCACGTGAGAAAGCACAGGATGTTGCGTGAGGATGTGAAAGTTCATGCGAGAGAGTGCTACTAAGAGTGAAACTTCACGCGGTATGCTCTGGATTCTCGCACGAGAATCTGCACACAGGAAAGTATGGACGCACGATAGAGCTCAAATTTCCTATCAGAAAAATCAAGAATGAGGCCAGAAATTGATCTTTTCTGCCCCATGGTGGGTGCCAAAATGTATGTGGTTGAACGTGGACCTTTAATCCAACTACACACGCAACATAGTCATTACTCACACAAATGAATTATGAGAATGAGTATGGATTACTCAATTTGAAATTCATGGTGAAGCGACCTGTTGCCTCCTAATTAATTGAGGTGTTTAATTACTCTCAGATTGGAGAGCCAACAACCATGAGACCGAGTTAATATGGAGGATTTGAAAACTAGAATGATAAGCAAAGTACAATTAATCTAGAATGGAGATGCAAATTAAACTAAGAGCAATGAACAAATTAATCTGCTATGAAAATGCAAGTACACTAAAATGAGAAGTAAACTAATTATGCAATAAGCTTGAAAAATATGAAAATAAATGAGACATAATTTTGCTATAGTTTATGTGCTCTCAAATTGCTCCCTTTTCGAATGAAGGAGAAGGTTCAATAAATAGACAAACCTAGAAGAGGAATGAAGAGTTTCTTGATTCAAAACGGTTGACCCTTCATTTCCAATTGAGACAAAAAGGCATGAATTACTTAATTAAAAGAATGTTTATTGCCACATATGGGTGACCTTTCGATTATTTTGAATTATTAATTCAAATAAGAGTGTCCATTCAAATAATCAAACAATTTATTAATTTCTTTTATGGGTATTAGCTAAAGGGGGTAGATTTTAATTTAATTTAAAGCACTTTGGACTTTAGAATTAAATTAATTTATCATAGGGATTATTTAACTAATAAAGTCAAAGACTTAGGAATTAATAATAGTGTGAGATTAATGCAAATTAGGGTTTTTGCAATTGACATCAAGTCAAAATAAAGTCAGGTAGGAGAGAGAAAATTGCCTAGTAAAATAGGACTTTGAAGATGTGAAATTGAAGAAAATGCACCAAAATTGATTGAAATTATTAGGTGCCAATTTTGGGGTATTACAGATAGAACCACAAATATCAAAGATAACTTTCTTCTCCAGGAACCTCCTATGCCTACCATGAAAATAATGTGCCTTCCCATTAAATTTCCCCCTGTATCGAGGCAACCAAGGGGTAGGGTGAGTGTTGTCAGGGGGCTTGACATCGTTCATGCAAGCTTTGTCAATCCACTTCCCTGAGTGGAAAACCCATTGAGAAGTTCCATTTGAGGCCACAGGTGGGATTCCTCGACCCATCTTCCTGACCGAAAAACCCATTGTGGGACATGGGGAATTGGTTGGTTAGAAACTTTGTTCCAAAGATCCTGAATAGGAAAAACCATATCTACTTCATCCCCCCATTTCTCCTTCTGCAGCAAAAAACTGTCTGCCCTCCTCTATTGCGTTGAGAACACAGGAGCTGAAACCCTAGCTAGACCTTCTCTCGCCTGTGCTCCTCCCATCACGTTCGATTCAACTATTTCATCTCAATATTATTTCTTAGATAAATATAGTTTAATTAGGTTTAGATAAATACAATTTAATTAGGTAGTCTAAATAAAAATTTATGAAGTCGATTTCTAATATCTAATTCACATATGCTTGATGTCATGAATTCAATAGCGAACTTGGATTTACCTTATGAAAATAGAGAAAAAGCAAATATAATAAAATAATTATAATTACTATATAAAATACAAAAACTAAATAAAATATACAACCATTAAATATTAATTTCTCTTTTTTTTAAATCATTACTTCTACTACTTGATTACTTTGTATTTATATGAATATCTCAAAGAATAATTCCTCTAAATTATAGATTGGATCTATGTTTATCATACTTAGAATAATAACTATAAAATATATTTTGTAAAATGGTCAACATTATTAATAGACTTTATTTCGACTACTACCCCAAGAGAATACAAAGAATCCTTGGGAAGGACGAATCAAAATCAAACAAAAACTTTGTCGATAAGCTCAGCGCAGGTATATTCGTATACACAATATTGAATATATATTCGTGCACTACGATAAATAGAAATATTATACCAAGTCAAAAACGTTTGGCAAGATCGAAGTAGTGTTGTCTTCTCTTTGTTGGCAATACCTATAAGGTCACCAAGGCATCGAAATTGTCAGGCTTGGACGATTTAATAGAAGAAAATAAGAAGATAGCTATTTGTTCCTTCCTATCAGTTTGTCATTCTTTTAAAATATCTCTGTGGACGTATCCAAATGGCCGAGAATACTTGTTTTCTTACTTTTCTAGGTTTACAAGCTTATGTGCTCCCGACTGAGTCCATGATAAATACATCTAGCCAATCAACCAGTTTAGCAGGAGAAGAATTTGCAATCGACCATGGATAGGAGAGCAAAATGTTTAGGGCTGTTGGGCGCGTATGGAATTGGTGGAGAGGCCTACAAAATCGTTGATTCTCAAGCTAAATTACTGGGGAAGATCACCCTAGTGTTCATTCTGCCTTTAGCTTTGAAACACTATATCATAGCCAAGATTCTTCTCACTGAGATTATACCCTACGTGAGTTTTGAAGAGCTGAAGCTACCCTTGAAGGAGCTTTTATTGCTGGAAAGCGCGTACCCATTACTGTCTTCTCCTATCTTGATGGCATACATGGCGGTATACACCGTGGCCAACCACAAACCTTCCCTGGCAGGGGTAATGAAAGTCGTGCCCACAGTGTTGAAACGGATGATGATAACTTGCCTGTGGTATTTTATCATTGATTTCCTGATTTTAATGGCTTTTGTTTTCGCTTGTTGTTTACTAGCATTGGGTTTGGTACTACTCGGTGAGTCGTATGCGGTCGCCTTATTCATTGCATTGTTTATTGTTTGGGTGGTGTTATCGGGCATCTCGTTGCATGTGGAAATGGTGTGGAAGGTGGCGAGTGTGGTTAGTGTTATGGAGGAAGAATATAATGGGTTGGAGGGCATGAGGAGAAGTCGCCGTCTCTTGGAAGGAAAGCGCTCTAGGAGGGCTATAAGCATATCTTATTTACTAATTATTTGGTTTCTTGGTGACACAGCCTTTAAGGGGTATGTATATGTCGTGAGATTATGGGCAAGAATAGGGTTTAGAATAGACTGTGTACTGATATGGGGTGTGGTTGCTTTGATGGGGATGATATCGCTTGGTGTTCTCTACTTTGTATGCAAGGCTCACCAGTACGGGGAAAGCATAGATGGAAATCTCGGTGAATATGAGGCTGTTAACAAGGACGTGGAGAGTGTACACCCTTTGAATAACTAGAGCCGGCTGAAATGGCATAATGGGTTATTTGTTGTTCTTTAGTTGGTATCGACTGAAATAGTTAATCTGTGTGTTCAGTTTCAGCATGCAATTGTGTTTCAAGAAGATATTGTGTTATACATGACATGAACCAATTATTAAATAGTTTCGATCACCTGCCAATCAATGAGATTAGTTTGATTTAAACTTTGCATTTCAATATCTATCTATCTATGAGGGTAGTATTAATTTATAAGATTAATTAAATGGTTAAATATAGAAAACAATTAGATTTCAATTAATGAGTTCGAGATAGAAATGTAAAGACTTTATGGTTTTGAGATATTTTTTTAAAGTATTTAAATGGTATTTTTTACAAATGTTTTGGTGACAAGACTCTTGTGTTAAGAAGGATAACCTCCTTACTTATTAGAGTTTAGATAATTGCGGGTAAAAGATCAATGTAGCAATAGCTCTAGCATATTATTTTTTGTTTTTGCTCGTAATTTTCAATGTTGTTTGGAAGATGGGATATATATGTGTGTGTGTATATACACATATACATACGTACATACATATATACATACAGATATATATAGAATTCTTAGAGATTTTATCTAAGTCTAAATCCTTTAAATTGTGAAATGCAAGTATCATTTTTAGTTACACTCTTACTTTCCATATCCCACAAACCTTATAAACTTATCATCAATGCTTTTCTTACTTGAAACTATCTAGTCTAAAACAAGATTTCACCTCATTTTCTTTACACAAAGAATTTGAACATGATCTTACTAAACACCCGTGATAGTTAATACCCAAAATAACTTTTCATTTCTTCTTCAAACACTTCTATGCCCTACCTTTCTTTATTTGAGGTGACTTATCCTCCCTATTTTCTTGATCCTAGTACTCTTGTGCACACTAGAATTAAAAAGAATTGGAGTCTACTAGCACATGCACCACCTATATTGATAATCTATGCAATCAATACGTACTTTTTATGTTTGGTTGTTAATGTTCCTATATGGTGAATAATATTTACCAATACAATACACAATTTTTTTAATATATTTTTAGGAGGGTGTTGATCCTCTCAATTGAGAAAAAAATTTCATTTTTACTCTCTAAATTCTACTACTATTATCTTGTTTTCTTCTATATTTCTTTATAATCCTCTCTCCTCTTATCAACTTGATTTGGGCATGTTTAATGAGTAAGGATACAATTTTTTTTATTATTGTACTAGTAAATTTAATCATAATATAAGATTTCAAATGAATCTTTATATTCGTGTATGTTTATTTAACCCATAGGCTATTTGGGGGAGCTTTGCTCCCTAACAATTTATTTTTGTGCCAAAAAATTATCAGCCTCATCGACTATCACTTTTTTCCAATCAAGCTTTTAGATTAGATACTACCTCTTATCTATTTTTTTCCACTTTTATTTCTATTTTTTTGCCATTATCTCTATCTTTGACTTATTTTGCCCTATAAAAAAATTATTTTAATTTATAATTTTTTATATTTTCTTAATTAATACAAAATATAATTTATTATTTATTATTTATAAAAAAATTAAGATGTTTTTTTATCTTTTATTTTAGAAATTGTAAGATATTATTTTCTCCATTTTATTTAAATAAAAAGAATTTTTATAATATTTATTTTAGTATAATATTATATTTTCAACTTTAAAGCTAACAAAATTAGTTAAAGATGTTTCTTTTATTTATTATTTAAAGATATTATCATTGTTAATTTAAGATGATTATTTATTTGTTATTTTAGAAATTTAAAGATATTATCTTTGTTAATTTTTATTTATTTTAAAAGAGTTTTTTAATAATATTTTATTTAAAATATATTAATTTTAAATTTTAAAGCTAATTGAATTAGTTGAAAAAAAATTATATTTTTAAATTTTTAAATTTAATATTTTTTATTGTATACCGTTGTGGTCCCACAACCATGCTCCCCTTTTTGGCAACTTGGTTAAGGGCCCCCCTTCTTTTTTTTCTTGTTTGTGCCCTTTGCGCTTCTTGCTTGTCCTTTCTAGTTATGTTTGTTGTCTATCCCCTATCAGAGGCTTTCTTTGGGAGAAACTTCACATTTTTGCTCTTTCACACTTTCAAAGATACCCAAGCACCGAAAGCCCGAGCATCTAATTTCTTTCGAAAAATAAGCTTAGTTGATTTTCGGCCTTTCAGAGTTCTCGTAATTACGGATCTCCAAGAATTTGAAAGTTTGACTCCTTCAAAGGAGTCCGGACCTCTGGAATTTTGATGTTTCGGAGGTCTAGTATTCTCTGGACCTCTGGACTTTCAGTGTTTCAGAGGTCTAGTGTTCTTCAGACCTCTGAAACCTCGAAGCTTTGAAACTCTAAAGTCTAGAGGGTGACTGATGTCACCCTATCCCACGACCTATTTAAAGTGTGTGGGTGACCTTTTTGGTCACTTGTGCATCTTGTGACTTAGCGATTTCAGAGCATTTTTTAAGCTTTTGAGTGATCAACGACTTCCATCTTTTAGTTTTCTTCATGCTTGCTCTCCTTTGTGTTTCTTTCATTTGCTTTTGAGGTAGGGTCTCTTTTTCCCTTGTTTTATTCGGCTTGCAATTATTTGTCAGGTTTTTTTGTTGTCTTCTAAGGTTTTTAGGTGGAAAATTAGGGTTTTTTAATCTTGTCTGAGTTTTCTTGTCACCTAATGGCCTCAGATTTGTCCCTTTGGGCCCTTTTGAGGTGGGATCATGGTCGATCTCACCTTAGGCTTGATTTGGAGATCACACAATGTTTTTCTCCCTTCGACTCTTTGTCAACCCTATTTGTTTCAAAGTTTCAGACTCTAAGATTCCAGAGCCACCAATGAAAAACCTATCTTAATCCTTGACTTTGAACTTTTGATGTTTCATACACCAACATTAGAAACCTCACTTCGCACGCTGAAAGTCTAAAAACTTTACATCAATCACAGTTCACAAACAAACCAAGTCTTAAACCAAACTTCACAACTTTGGCATTTCGGACACCGACAAAACACACATTTTCACTCTCTGAAGGTCCAAAACCTTAAAATGAGAAAAACCTAAGTGCCCCATTTTCGCCATTTCATACTTTCAAACATATACTTCATTTTGCATCTCCAAAACTCTGAAAGTCCAAAAACCTGAAGAATAGCATTGAGACCCTAATTTTGCCATTTCGGCCTTTCAGAGTGAGATCACTCTATCAAAGTTTGAACCTCTGAATCCTCGAAAGATTCCTTTTACAAGCCTTTAAATGCCTTGGTCTTATGATTTTTTATTTTCCTTATGTTTTTTTCTCTCTTTTATTGTTCATAGTGGATTGATTGCTTTTTATGATCGTTACTGATTTATTTTACTTTTTGCAAAATGTATGAGAAGGTGAATTCACCAGCCATGAAGTACCAATTCAAAGGGTGCCATGCACCATCCCAAGTGGGGAACCTCCACGATGAGATCACCAGCACTAACATAGGGAATGTCAGTTGGAATGAGTACCTAGTAAAGTGTGCCCAGCCAGTGGGCCCATCTGAGGACTACAATTCATTAGTGTATTCCTGTCTCATGAATGCGGTGACACATCCGGTGTCCATCCTCTCTTTTGACCTTATTGTTACATTGGAAAACCATTATGTACTAGATGAGAGGTTGGTAAAGAACATAATGGGAGAGGCGGTGTTGGATCTTAGGCCTGATAATATTGAAGATGTCTTCCACCTACCCAAGGGGTTAAACAGGTACTATGAGTTTTCCATAGACAAGGGCATGAGCTTTTATAGTTCAAGGATATTCAGTTGTCTCATGAAATTGTGAATAATGACTACCTGATGCAACCCCTACCAAAGAACAAGCTTGAGAAAATATATATGAGGAGGAGATACTTGAAGGAGGATATCTAGGTAGTTGTAACTATGATCACTAGGGTGTATAGCCTCTAGAAATCAATCCAACTTGAGCCTTGGATGATTCTTTTGATTGAAATAATAAAGGGGAGGATGTCAAGATTTGATTGGGCCACCATTCTTAGTGACAACCTAGATAGGTAATTAACCTCTATGAAGAATGACCCCCATTTTTATATGACTTCCTATGTTGTGTACCTACTGGCTGCTAGGATAGTATATCTAGGGTTAGTTAAAGTTAGCATTATGGGTCAGCCAAATGTATGGCCCTTTACAGTGTACCCTCAACTGGTGAGGAAGGAGCACCTTGGAGAGGATAGCTCATAGTTCAAGATCATCAATGATGCCTTTATTTTTGCAATCATCCACTCCATAGAAGGTGATTATGCTAAGAGACTATCTGAGGAAGTTGCCACAAAGGTGAAAGCCCTAGGGGCTTATTACATCTAGTTTAAGACCTTTACATACATTAGGGTGGATAGAAGTACTCTCACTCCTAAGAAGTTTCCCAGGTACCTTTCTAATAGAGTCATCCTACTGGGTATGTAGATCTGAACTTCGTCGAAAAGGGTATCTAGATTTGAACTTCAATTCATTGTCTTGTACCTGTACTTGCAAGAAAAATGGTTTTTGTTGTTTGGATGGAGGGTTTTCCTTAGTCAAACCCCAATTTAGGAATTAACCTTGAAATTGAATTAAAATTGTTGGAATAAACAAAGTAAATGGAACAATTCACCTTTCTTAGGTTGAAGTCCTTGTCAAGGATTTGAATCCCTAAATCCACGAGTATGGATGCTCCAAATGAATTTATAAATATGTAGGATGTCTCAAATCAATGCCATTAGATCTTCAACACCAATCTTGAATGTATCTTTGCATAGGGAGAGGCTTGGATGAATGTGGATGGAGAAATCTTCAACAAGAGGACTCCATAGAGATTGAATCCTTCAATGGCTAACAATATATCTCCTTGATGAATACTTGAATGCTTGAATGCTTGGCTTGAAGATGAATGAATTCTTGCTTTCTTTCCTTCTCCTTCTTTCTTACTTGCACTTGAGATCTTGAGAGATTATGAGATGAGATTGCTTGATTGTTGATGTGAAAATGAAAGAGGAATGCCTCCTTTTATAGTGATCTAGGGCACAAACTTCTAGAGAAGCCTGACATTGGAGAATTAAATCCCAATTAGCCTTAACCCCTAGAAATGGACCTGTATTAAATGCAATTTAAGAGTTTACCATTCTGAAACCCAAAACAGTAGACCCGGAGGTGGGAAAATAAAACTTTTCAAAACTCGACATCCTGAAACTTTCGAAAACTAAAATTTGGACCTGGGGTCAAGGATGAGGTAGTCTCTACCCTAAGTTAGGGTTGAGGTCATCCTTGACCTAGGTCAGGGTCTAGGTCGTCCTTGACCCAGAAAGTCAAAGTCTTTAGATTCTCATAGAAAGTTTGTCAAAAAGAGGTTGGAAATAGGGAGAGAGAAGCAGAACAAGGGGAAAATAGCTAGATCCATGTGCAAAGACCCAATCAAGGTGCTTGACATGACCCTAGACCACTTACTCAGAGGGCTAAATGCTCTTATCATGGAAGTGCTTCCATTTTAAGATGATATAGTGTATAAATATTTGGCTTTTCCTACAAGTAAATAGTGATACTAGTTACCAACATACCATGATGGGCAAAAAAAATACCAAGATTATGATTAAAAGGCCAAGTTAGATAATAAACTTCCATAATCTGCTTAAAACACCAAGTTTCACTGATGAATTCCATGATATTTATGATCCTATTATCCATGGAAAAAAGGGAATAATGGAAATTAGATTTGCACTTGAAAATAAGTGGAACGATCCAAATAAGGGTTCAAAATTTTATTCATTTAACAATATGATAAAGGCAATGACAAATAAAATTACATCATGGGTTGCTGGGGTAGCACGCATGGTGTTACCTCAAGTATTCCCTTGCCCAGAAATTGTCATGGTCTGCACTGAAAATTATGATGAAAATAGAAAAGCAATTGTAAATAAAGATACTCAAGAGGAAATTTTGTCCATAGCAGAGAGTGAATTTGCTAGTCTGTTGGACCTAGGGTTTGAACATCAAAACTCAAACATGCACATAGACTTGGGAACGCTGGCAGAGGATTATGAAAAAATGGATGCAACACAAAGAGATTCATATATCAGAGGAATAACAAGTGGTTCTAGTCTGAATCAAGATCATAAGCCTCCTTATGATTATGATATTTTTGTGCAATGGGTTCAAGATAGTATTTCCTTGCTAGCATTTTGTTTGGGATTGGATAGTAACAAAGAAGTGGGTGCCAATATTCTTGAAATGCTTTTTCGTACTTACTTTAAAAATGGACCAGTAAAATATTATTTTATTGAGCACATTGTTCATTGCATGCAATAACAATTACTAATAATTAAAAGAGGTTCACATAAGAAATTTAGATTCACAAACTACTTGTGTTATCTTCTCTTAGCAAAGCATCATGCAATATTTTAGACAAACATGATTTGTAGTCAGGGCCAAAATCCAATATATGAATGGACACCTCAGATAAGGATGATTGATAATAGAAGGAACTACAACAATTTTGTAGACTTCTTTTTGGCACCAATGTACCATAAAATTGCAAGCACTCCAATGCCTAGATTGCATGTTTCTTGTAGAGATTGCATTCAACTTGGAAGTCAAATACAATTGGCTAATTGGTACTTCATGGAAGAGTACACTATGTTAAGGTTTTACGGTTCAGTGGTAGAACCCTAAAAACTTCCAATACATGTGACAAAGAGGTTATTTGCATTGGAATATGTATGGAAGATGGAGAGAATAGATGTACTCTTTAATGGTCAGCAAAAGAAAATGGTATTTCCTTCCTTGCCTTTCTCATTTGGAGGGTTCACAATTGAGAGAAGAGGATTCAAAATGGCACATGCCTTTTTCAATTTTTCACTTTGATGTTATCAGTAACTGGAAATATGATCCACTCAACATAATTGGAACAAAGCTTAGAGAGAATAGGAACTTTGCAAGCAAATGTCAACATGAGAGTATGCCATTGATAGAAAAATTTAAAAACATGGAGTCCTGGGACAAGGTCAAAAAAGAGATGGAGAAATATGTCACTAAAAATAATATTTCAATACAGGAATTATCATCACAAAATATGGCATTGCACAAATAGAAAGGAAAAGTGCAGCCCATGACATCGTACAATTTCTCCCAAAAAGATGCTCAACCATCTAGAAAATCTATTCCAAAAGACCTAGTGGATGAATGTATAGATGGTAATTGGACTTGAACCAAAATTTCTGATTTTTGGGAAATGAGGAAGAATCTCGATGAGCCAAAGACCTCTACATATCTTTATGACCTGGAAGAGGATAAAATATTTAGCGAATTATGGAATAAGGAGCATCCAGCTAAAGCATATCATGACGACGATGATCATCCAGGTAATGAGTATGAGCAGGATTATGTGAATCCCACATCCACTGAAGTATATTTAATTAGTAGAGGAGTTGATGTGTCCACAAAATAAAAAAATATACCAAAGGGGTAGATATTGGAAAAAAAAATGGGCTACCCAGGTTGGGGTGGTTTGGGTCCTAGTGGACAAGGACCTTGGTCTCCACTTGACCCACCAGTTCCACAAAAATATGGTGAGAAACCATGCCTTGGAGTTGAATCATCAGATTCATCAAAAAAAATACTACTCAGTCACCAGCTTCAAATCTAGTCCCACCTATTCCAAGCACTCAAATTCAATCTGAATCAAGTGCCTCCCATAGGTGTGGATATCATGGGTAGAACTAGTGGTTCAAAAAGGACATTATAGGTGGACATGGGATTAGTGGATCCCATAGATCAAGGTAGTGTAAAGAAGAAAAAGGTTATGACAAGTACAACAATGGCAATGGTGACTGTGAGTCCAACAATTGCCACGCCTTTAGGACAAAACCCTCAGAATAGTCTAAAAACTCCACTTGTAATGGTTCAAGGTGTTGCTAATCCTCATGGTGAAATTAGGAGAACCACATGCAATATAGGTGGAAGCTCATACATCACTGCAAGTGCTATTTCACCTTTCAAACATTCAATTGTGTCAGAAAATCTTGATTTTTGTTACAATGATTTTGTAACTAACTTTGAACAATCAAAAAATAGGAATAGACAAAATATTAAAACATTGAAGATGGATGCAGTTGTTGCATCTCGTGATGTGTAACCTATATCCAATAGGTTATTTCCCACATTTGACCCAAAGAAAGAAATGATGGAGTTCACAGTTGTTATGCCCCCAGCTAGAGATAATAATCCACCTCAGAGTCAGTTAGATCCATCTGAATTTCAAGTTAGCACCCTCCAAATGGATTTATCCAAAATTCAAAATGTGGACAAGATAAATGTGTCAAAAATGACCAACCAGGTGGTCTATAGTTTAGTGATTAAGTTGGAGAGAGTGAAAGGAAAGCTTCATGGCACAATAGATAAGTTAAAGGCAGACCTGGAAAATAAAAATGCAAAGGAGAAAGTAGTAGACAATAGGTGCAAAGAATTAGAGAAAAGGATAAAAAATTCATCCTCTAAAGAAGCAATTGGATAGAAGAACGTATGGACGAAGAACTGAAAATTTTGAGGGGAAAATTACAAAAGAGCAATAAAAAACTTGAGGATGAAAAAGTCTCTTCATTTAGTTTATACAAAAGCATTGAGAATGCGGCATAGGCAAACAATAACTTAAATAAAGAATTGGAGAATGAGAGGGTAAAAACAAAACAGTGGGAAGAGAAAGTAGAGAAAATAAAAAAACATAGTGAACACCAGTTCTCAGAAATGAGAGAAGACCTAAAGAAGGCAAATAATACAATTAAAACTCATGAAAATAGCTTGAATGACTGAGTAAATAATAGAGTCAAGCAAATTAAAAAAGACTTTTGGGAGCAAATAAAGGTATCTACTAATAGGTTGTGTGATTGGTTTGAACTGAATGAAAGTCTTAGAGATTTTTTGGGAAGCTAAAAGAGCACATTGAGAAGAACAAAAAGTTTTGTCAAAGATACAATACTGCAAAGAATATTTTGCAACAAATCAACACAACCAGTGACAAGCATTTGGCAAGCAAGGGAATTTAGGACAGCGTTGGTCCATCAATAAAGGCGAACTCTATCTTTCAAAAATGTCAGAAACTAATAGAAGGAGATGAAACTCTAGCCTTATTTGGGACAAAGCTTGTCAAGATGAATAAGAAAACAACCAAAATAATAACTCTTGGTTTGTCGAGTCCTAGTCCTAATTACTCATCAATGAATTTCATTGGAAGAGAAGCTTACAAAAAAAAGTTGGAGGACACAATGACGTCTGATTTAGGTAAGCTTACTCAGGACACAACTGATGAAGGCATTGCAAAGTGCATCAAAACATTGTCAAATGTGAATACAGTATTGGAAGGATCATTTCTTTCAACTCACTCTTCCAAGTATGGATTGTTGACGAGGTTGCGGGTTATTTACTATAACATGACAAATATTGACCTTCCAACCGATGTAGAATGGAGCATACTAAAGAAACTAATATAATCATCTTGATCTCATCAGTCATAGTATGTGAAAGTACTTTTAGTTTCAATCATCTCTATATTTTTTTCTAATTGCTTGAATTGAGTTTAAAGTAACAAGTTTGAACTTTGTTTTTTGAACAGTATCAATGTTACAAATGCTATTGCCAATGCTAATTTACTAAATTGGCCTGTCAAATGCAGAAATGTACAGTTGTAGAGATGTTGTAGTTGTCTTACTGATTTTTATTTTGAGACTTCACATCAGGAAAATTGACCTGAAGCTTTTGTTGCTTCCTTGTTTCTATAAAAGGGAATTCAGGGTCATTGGCTTAGGGTGATGAAATTGAAATTGGGCAATGTGCCAATGGGTATTGAGTCATTGACTTTTGTAAATAGAATCACAGAGTTGTGTTCTTACTAATATTAATGAATGAATTATTACATTGTATCATGTTTGTAATTAAATTAATGAGAATCAATATTTCTAAGAATTGTAATATATGAATTTCTATGTTGTCCAAAAAAAATAATGAAAAATCTACAAGAATTGTACCATATGAGCTTAATAATGCAAATGAAAACCATTATTAATTGTAGAATTGAATCTTGATGACATTAATAACCACATTCATGTTTTTGACATTGGAATATGCTATTATGCATGATTGATGATGAGATACAGAAACTAACAATAGACTATAGAAAAAAGTATAATAAATACCTAGTACCTGCTACTTCTACAATGGTTCAAAATGCCACATCATATCATTATCAAGATCCTTAGATTCATTTCCATCAACTTCATAGCTTCCTTGGTTCTTCGATATGTTTTTTTCACTCTACATGCCTCTGCTTAACTGATGTTCACCGCTAGCAGTACCAGTACCAGTACATGAGTCAATGACATCATTGTCTCTAGCACTCCCACTTTGGTTTGAAATGTTTCCCAACCCTCTTCTCTAAAATTTCTTCCTCCACAATTTTAGTGCCCTTTCGTAAGGAAAAGTATTCACTTCATACATGGATGTATAGAGCCTCAAGCAATTTTCCAAATTCTTGTCTAGTTTGTTTCTTAGCTTTGAATTTAGGAATTCCAAAGCACCGAAAACTCTCTCATCCTCCACTGACCCCAATATCATGGTCAGACATAAATCAACAAGCTTGAAAAATTCTTATATTGAATAAATCAACATTTTGCTCTCAGCTAGATTTTTCCAAAGCCTTGTTACTAATCCATCTTCATGGGGGTTCTGCATAATATTATATTGTTCCCTCATTGTCAGTGAAAAATGACCTGATTTCTCTCTCAAATGAGATTCATCTAAAATTCCATTTAGAGTTACTCCATTTAACTCTTTGGTTTTGCAAAAATGATCTATCAAAGTTAGTAGCCTAGTTCGAAAATGTTTCGAATTGTTCATTCTCCAATATTGAGGAAACACAATAGCCATGGATTCAAGTAGTTTGACTAGAGGGAATCTTGCTCTAATCTATGAGGAAAGATCATAGGCAATGTGCTTCACAGAATTTGTTACAAACTCAACGATCTTGGTAAATTCTTCCCTTTTAACACTTGATTATCACTTCCTGGGGTTCTTTCCTGGTTCCTCAGACTAGAACCTGGAAAAGTAGTGCATTGTGTTAGGAATAACAATCCACCAATACAACTAAGAGGGGGGGGGGTGAATCAGTTGTAGGGAAGAATATTAAACTTTAAGTAGCAACAATACTAAATCAAATGAACACAATAAATGCCAACACAACAACACAATATTTGTTGTCAAGGAAATCATGTTAAAGGTAAAACTCTGGAGGGAATTAGCACCCACAAGTGATGTACTGAGAGTATTGTATCCCTATTAAAAGATCTAGCCCTATTAGGAGTTGATTAAAATATTATAGTACATAGTCCTTGTTAGAGGACATACCCTATTAGGAGTCAAAGAAAAGAGTAGGCTCACTACCCAAAGAAGGTTATGTCCACCTTCAAAACTCATTGTTCACAATACAAGTGTATGAAAGGAAATACACAATCCTTGAACTGTCTGATAGCAACTATCTTTGCTTGATCAGTTCCAATGAATTATAAACTATCCTCTACTCTACATCCAACAAATACAAGCTCACAGCTTCCACAATCCTCTTTTGCATGCCATCCATACTACATGTCTTTTCAAAAGAAAAGATCTTACATATATACCTTATTACAAAATAAATGATCAGGTCGGCCAATTAGGCTTTCCTAATATACAAATAATTACATAACCCCTTGCTAAGCTACACATGGTATCCATAATAAGTATACAATAACTACAAATCAATAATTAAGATCCAATATTTATAATCCATGCTCGCAATCCATAATACACGCTACAATTATAAAGTCAGCCATAGATAGGTCTCCTCTAGAACACACACCATAGCTAGTGTCATCATGCATCCCATGACTTGCTAATATCAATGAACATTCCTCAGTGTGTTATCTATCATTCCTTAAGCTCGCATACACTAGATCCACATCGCTTGTAAGATATACTTAAAATACAGAGTCTTACTTTGTCAACTTCCACTATCATAGTCCAGTAACCAGTCTTCACCAAATCTTCTATAACTCAGCCAATACACAATATTACATCATGTGATCTTAAATATAAGATCACAACACCTTCCTATACACACAACTATGTTCGTACATTCTGAATCATCCTTACGACATCCGTACACTATAATAACCAGCATGTTCTCCATATAAACATATGTTGACATCAGTGACAAAACATGAATGACAATAGTAGTTATTCCAACATCACTCAATTAGGTCACCAATGTTGTGTAGTGATTCAACATATTAAATGCATCAACAACATCCAACACATTGGTATCTCAACTCCACAAACTTCTGCACATAACTCCCTATTTGCACCGATCTTTAAAAAGTTATCAGGATTGTCCAAATCTATGATTTTCTACTAGCTGGAAAATTTTACATCATTACATGATCGATAGAGATTATCGAGCATCATGCATGTCAATTTATGCAGTGCAAAATATTCTGCAATAAACATAACTCTTTGTTGGGCCTTTTCATTATATTTCTTATTTCCTCAAGCATGGGGAGAATACCTTCTAATGTTAAGAGTGTCTCTACATTACTTAACATTCGTAGAAGTGCAGGAAATTTTGGTAGCCCTACTTTGTCATGACTTGAGTTAATTAGACCAAGTAATGATTGATATTCTAAAAAAACTCGATGTGTTGGTCCATCCAAAGAGATCCATCTGGTATCATTATCCTTAAGAAGCTTGTTCCTGTCGGTTAGTCCTTCGGCAAAGTATTGAAATTACCTCAATCATTTCAGAATTTGACAGAAGTATTGGTAGAGCTCCTTGATTAAAAGTTCAATTTTTTATACTGGAGCATGCTTGCTGACAACCCCAAAAGCTAGATTCATTCTGTGGGCCATGCAGTGAATGGGAGTAACGTAGGGTACACAAGAAGATTGTATCTTTGTGCAAAGACTGCCCATGTGGTCTTGCATTACTGAAGATTCATCTGCTCCAACACACACCAACTTTTTGGCAATCATCATGTCATTTATACCTTCATATTCAATTAGAGAACTCTTTACTAGTTTAAATAAATTTTCTATTGTCACATTATCCTTCATTTTAGCAATATTTAGTAGATGAGGTTGGCGGACAAAATTGTGTACAGTATAAACATCCATACATACCCAGGAAGTATTATCTATTGTTGTAACCTCATCTAAAGATAATGCAATAAAATTTGACTCTTTAATTTTTGCCTTTAGATCCTCTTTTTCAACCTCGGCAAGACAACTTGCCCATTCCCATCCACTATTTACTGACCAGTGACTATTAGGATAGTTACGAACTTTCAGAAAGTATAATAAAGCACTCAATGATGGGTAGTCTATCATAGGATGCCTTTTTCTCAAAATATTAAAGACAACACTTAACTGAACAGATTTTCCATTAGTTATACTTCAAATGCTTTTCCAAAATAAGCTTCAATAGAGCCTTTAACTTCACCAGGCTTCATCTTTATATCCTACTAAAATTTATATAATTTTGCATTCCTAACATGTTGAGATTCCTCCTTTGTTTTCCATCTTATCACTGATTTTTGAGCTACATGTATGGTTTTCTTTTCGTAAACTTTACCCATATGCTTCTCTATGGTGTCAATTTTTAGTTGCAACCTCTTTTTCTTCTTATTTATCTTGGTGCAAATCTTACATCTACATTCTAATGGAGGCTCACCTTCAATTGGATTGTCCACTGGCTCAATGAATGGATACTTTGACACCCATTCTACTTGAAAAATCCTCCACATATCTGACATTTGATCTTTTTTTGATACTCTATCATTCTTTGAATTGTATTTTATTTTCTTCTTCCCCGCACCATCATCTTCTCTGACATTCTCAGTCTCATCCAAGTCGATTATATCATTATGGCTACTCTGGGTAGTTAACTGAAAATCTTCTTCAAGTTCATCGTGATCTGAGATATCAAGTTCGTTGACTTCTTCAATATGTCGTGTAGGTTTAGGTTGTGAATCTTGAAAATCTTCTTGTGATGAAGTAGCTTCCCGATTTTGGCCAGAAAAATTTCCAACACCATGACCAAAGTATGATGATAAAGTTCTATTTTTTTTTGGCCTCTCTTGGATTTCCCCATATGTAGGAGCCTTACCCTTATTCTTGTTTGACATCTTGATTCTTCAATGAAATAAAGGCTACTAGCCTACCAGTGCAAAAAAAAAATGTTTACTTGTTGAAGAGGTGACAATAGAACTATAATATATGTAAATATGATTCATTGACCCTTAAATCATGTCTGAGACTCTGAGATCTCCCTGGTCACCACTATTCACTAACTGGTTCCCACTAAACTAAATAAGAATGAACCCAAAATTACATAGTCGTAGAATAATAATCACTTACCTTTGTCTCAAATTCAATTGCAGCCGCGACTCACTAATGCAGTCAAGACTCAATAGTCTGAACTTCGCTATCGATCAAATTGAACCAAACCAAATTGTGTACAATAAAACCAATCTATGAATGTATTTATACTAATCTTTTTTTGGTGAATTCGGTGGGAGGTATTAGGTCTACAAATATTTGGTGAAGCTCACATAATTATAACATGTCTCGTGTTATTTCTGAGGTGATTATGGGTCGTCTAATACCTTCGTATGATTAATAAAGTTGGAAAAAATGCGTCGGTTTGAGACACATGTCTACAAAATATTAGGCAAATTTGGGGCCACCTATAAATATATATGTATAAAACTATTGGCGAATATAGGTCATCCATTTGGGGTTGCTTTGAAATTATAGGCAAATATTTAAAATTTAAGGTGTCCAAAAATTATATTCCATCGATGATAATGTGAAAGAAATGGAGAAAATTAAATAAACTGATGGGCGATGGGTTTGGGCATTGTACCCAATATGAATAAATCCTGGGCCATAGGGTCAATCCTGTTAAATTTTAGATACATATCTAATAACTTACTAATAAGGAGATAAATGCAATAAAACACAATGCAAGCACAACACAAAGTTACCCTGGGAAACCTTCCTTATGGAGGTGAAAACCTAGCGAATAGATGAATCAATTAAGTTTAGCTGCACCTTACACTTGATCAGCTTCTAAATACAATTTCTCAATAATGAATCTGATCTAGAAGGAGGATGCTAATTTCTCTAGTAGATAACTATATGTTCCTCAAGACAGATCGACAATACTTGTTGCACAATGAAGCAGTCACATTAGTGTTCTCCAAGGAGAACAGTTGTAGATCGCATATATCTCTGATATGTTGACCACTATATGTGAATCGATGATGACCAAATGAGTGTAGTTAGCAGTTGCTGAATCTTGAATCCAAGAGAAGCAGAGGTTTAATTTAGATCGGATGCCTGGAGATGATCACAATCAATCAAGGAGCAGAGCAACACTTCGTAGGTGTCTTACAAAGATTAGATCGTAGATGATATGATGTGTGTTGTGTGTCTCTAATGCTATATGAGCCCTCCATTATATACCAAATGCCAAGGGTATTAAGTAGGCCGACCCTTACACAGTAGGGAAAGACTTTTGGCACCAAGAAATGAGTCGGCCCACATGGGCCCAGGCAGATTCGATATTTAAATTTTAAATTAAAGATATAAAATTTAGATGTTTAATTTATTAGCTAGAATTGACTAGCTAAACATTAACACTCCCTCTTAGCTAGGAGATGCCTAGCTTTTACCATATCTTTCCATCATGCATACTCATAGAGGATGATTCCACCATGCATTGCCCGCAGAGGGTGGGAGAGGACAAACCTCAAAGATCACCTTGCATTGCCCGCAGAGGGTGGTGAGGAACCTTGCCACCTTACATTGCCCGCAGAGGGTGGACTTTAGAAATTATTACAATACCATCTTGCATTTCCCGCAAAGGATGGACAAGGAATTTTGAACAATTACAATTCCACCTTGCATTACCCGCAGAGGGTGGTACATATATCTTCTTTAAAGAAGATTTCAAAAATATAATTACGACACCCACCATGCATCTCTCACAGAGGGTGGTAACAAACATCCTTTCTTAAGAATATCAAGATACAATATACATCGTGCATTGTTCGCAAGAGTGGTATAATACATACACATCAATGAAGCTGAGACTCCCTCTCAGTGATAGCTGGAATCTTTACAAGTCCAAGCCTTTCCTTGAAGTATTCAAACTTCACCCTGTTAAGTGGTTTGGTGAGAATGTCTACCACTTGTTCTTTAGTGTTGATGTACTTTAGTTGAATGGCACCTCTCTGAACCATATCTCAAATGAAGTGATAGTGATTTTTGACATGTTTAGATCTATCATGAAACACAAGATTTATAGACATCTTTATACAACTCTGATTATCACAGTGAATAATAATAGAATTCAATGGTTGACTAAATAGACCAATGAGGAGCTTTTGAAGCCACACTGCTTCTTTAGATGCAATGCTATCTACAATATACTCAGCTTCAGCCATACTCAAGGCAATTGAGGACTGCTTCCTGCTAGCCCTAGAGATCATGGTTGATCCCAAACTAAAGCATAGACCTGAAGTGCTCCTTTTTCCGATGACATCTCCTGCCCAATCTGAGTCACAAAATCCTTCCAAAGAAATTGAGGAGGAAGAGTACTTCAGCCCATAGTCAACTAAGCCTCGAAGATATCTGAGAATGTGTTTGGCTACAACAAGATGAACAATTTTGGGTGTGTTCATGAACTAGCTGAGAGAACTGACATCATAGCATATATCTTGCCTGGTGTTGACTAGGTACATCAATGATCTAATCAATTCTCTATATTCTGTAGCATTAGCAAAGTCAAAATTTTCTGCACATTCACTCAACTTTTTAAAATTAGTCTCCATGGGTGTAGACATAGTTTTGCATTCCAACATTTTAAATCTTTTCAATATATCAACAATATATTTTCCTTGACTTAGCATAATTTCATTAGTGCCTTGCCAAACTTCTAAACCAAGAAAATAATGCATGAGACCTAGATCCTTCATTTCAAATTCAAAGGCTAACTCTTTCTTACATCTAATGATGAGATATTCTTTCCTAGTTAGAAATAAATCATCAACATATAGTACCAAAGTCAACATCTCATCATCAAGAGTTTTAAAATAAATATTAGAATCAACATCATTCTTACAAAATCCTAATCCTACCAGATACTTATCAATTCTTTCATACCATGCATGAGGAGCTTGTTTCAAACCATAGAGAGCTTTCTTCAATCTGCATACATGTGTTTCCCTATTGTGTATCTCATAACCTTCAAGTTTCTCAATGTAGACTTCTTCCTCAATGACACCATTGAGAAATGCAGTCTTGATGTCCATTTGATGAAACTTCCAACCCTTAGCTGCAACAATGGCTATTATAGATCTAATAGAAGTATATCTAGCTACAAGAGCAAAAGTTTCTTCATAATCTATTCCTTCCTTTTGAGAAAAACCACAAGCAACAAATCTAGTTTTAAATTTTTCTATACTACCATCAGCAGAGTGTTTAACTTTAAATAACCATTTGGAAGACAACAGACTTGCCTTTAGGATGGGGCACAATCTCCCAAACATTGTTCTTGATGATGGACTCATATTCTTCATCCATGGCATTCTTCCATTCATTTTGTCCCATAGCATCCTTTGCATTGGATGGCTCAATCTCGGTAAGGTTGCACATCAAAGCCACATAGTTGGAGAAAGCATGAGGTCTCCTATTTTCTTGAAAAGTTCTTGGAGGAGCAGTGAACTGTTCAACTTCTTGAATGGTTTTTTGCACCCAGAGTGGCCTCTTCTTACCCCTAGAGGTGATGCTAGGATCTTCAGAAGGTTCTAGAGATTTGTTGTGGTTGATAGGTTTGGGCAATCCTGAAGACTCCGTTAGAGACTCAACATTGTTATCAATATTCATCTAATGATTTTTGTTAGTAACATTTTCATCTTCAATCAAAAATATTTTAGATTTACTCAAAGAAATATTTTCTTCAAAATTAACATCTCTACTTACCTCAACATTCTTTTTCCCTAGAATATAGATTCTAAATGCTTTAGAATTTTCACTGTAACCAATAAGTATACCTTTCTTACCAGATGCCTCTAATTTGGTTCGTTTCTCCTTAGGAACGTGAATGTAGACAGGACTTCCAAAAATCCTCAAGTGACTGATGTCGGGCTTTACTCTAGTGAAAGCTTCTTCCAGAGTCATGTCTTTCAGAATGCTACGAGGACATCAGTTCTAGATGTAGACAGCAATCCTAGCAGCTTCAGCCCAAAGGAACAACTTTAGGTCTTGATCATGAAGCATGGCTTTGGCTGATTTAATAATAGTCATGTTCTTCCATTTAGCAATACCATTTTGCTATAGGTTGTAGGGAACACAGAACTCCCTCTTGATCCCTGCTTCTACACAATAGTCATGAAAAATACAGAGGTGTACTCACCTCCATTGTCAGATCTGAGTACCTTAATATGTTTTCCAGAAAGATTTTCAACTAAGGATTTAAACTCTTTAAAATTGGCTAAGACGTCATCAGACTCTTTAGACCTTAAGAAATAAATCCAAGTCTTTCTAGAAAAATCATCTATGAATGTAACATAGTATAAGTAACCACCAGATGAAGTAACAGACATAGGACCACATAGATCAGAATGTACAAGAGCAAGTTTTTCCTTAGATCTAGATTCACTCTTTTGAAAAGAATTTTTAATATTCTTACCTATAGCACAACCCTTGCATACATCATCATGAATATGACTAAGTTTAGGCATACGTTTTCCCATCCTTTCAAGATTAGGGAGAGCACAATAATGCAGATGACCAAGTCTCCGATGCCATAAATCACTAGTCTCAGTTGTAGAGCTGATAACAGCCTAGAAGGGACGTGTTGAAAGATTGTAGAGACTTTCAAACCTTCTACCAATGACTCTTGTAGATTTGATGTTAGACTTCTTGGGCCAAGCTAAAACATTACCCTCAAAAAATGCAATTTGATAACCCTTATCTTCTAAAGCAGAAATTGAAATTAAATTCCTTTTGATACCAAGAATGAATAGTATATCAAACAAATGTAATGAAATACCAGAATCCAAGTTAAGGGTATAATTACTGAAACCTTTCACGGAGTATTGAGAATCATCACCTATGACCACATGAAGGCTAGACTCCTTCTCAATCAAGTCTGTAAGCTGGTTCCTATATCCTGTTATATGCCTGGAAGCACCACTATCAATCAACCAAGTGTCATTGTTAGTAGGTACATTACTAGATAAAGTAGAAATAAGGAGAAATTATTCCTTGTTTTCTTTATCATTAACTTCATTGAGGTTGGCTTCTTGGAGGCTTAGATTCGTCCTACATTCTTTGGCATAGTGGCCAAACTTGTCACATATGAAACATCGGATATGAGACAGATCTCTAGATCTCTTTCTTGGATCATTGTTTCCTTGAGTCCTGAAGTTGTCATTCCTTCTTAAATTTCTTTTCTTCCAATTTTCACCTTTCTTAAAGGATTAAGGTGCAAGAACTTGGTTATCTAAAGATGAAGAAGAACCTTTAAAACCTCTAGCATCTAAATGGGATTCTTCTTGAATACAATCAGCTCTAAGACAATCAAAGGAAGGAAGGTCACCTCTACCACTCAAACCTTGAATGAAGGGTTCCCATGAAGGAGGTAGACCGTTGAGAGCAAGCATGACTAGATCTTTGTCCTAAACTTCTCCTTCCATAGTCAGAATTTGGTCTCTCAATTCAGCAATTCTCATGAAGAAGGCCATCACTGATTCTCCCTTGTCCATCTTGATTTGAAGTAGTTGTCTTCTTAAAGTTAGAGCCTTACTGAGGTTGTTGATTTCATACATTCCTTCAAGCTATTTGAACATAGCATGAGCTGAAGGTAGCTTGGAGATGACTGTAACAAGGTGATCTTTGACTGAATCTATCAGGATCTTCTCAGCCTTTAACAACTTCTTTTTGAAAAGAACCAACTCATCCACATCAGAGGATTCCTGAGGTTCTGTCCCTTGCACAAATTGAAGTACATCATTTTCTTCTAAGGCCAATAAAACATGAACCTTCCATGCAGAGAAGTTAGCTGCCCCTTCTAGCCTGTCTTCAACTTTCACACCTGGAGCCATAATGAAAGCAACAACAAGAACAAAGAAATCTGGAAGCTACTTGTTAGATTTGATTAGTTCAACAACCTGGCTCTGATACCATGTTAAATTTTAGATACAGATCTAATAACTTACTGATAAGGAGATAAATGCAATAAAACGCAATTCAAGCACAACACAAAGTTACCCTAGGAAACCTCCCTTGTGGAGGTGAAAACCTAGCAAATAGATGAATCAATTAAGTTCAGATGTACCTTACACTTGATCAGCTTCTGAATACAATTTATCAATAGTGAATCTAATCTAGGAGGAAGCTAATTTCTCTGGTAGATAACTATATGTTCCTCAAGACAGATTGACAACACTTGTTGCAGCAATGAAGCAGTCACATTAGTGTTCTCCAAGGAGAAGATTTGTAGATCGCATATATCTCTGATATGTTGACCGCTATATGTGAATCGATGATGACCAAATGAGTGTTGTTAGCAGTCATTGAATGTTGAATCCAAGAGAAGCAGAGGTTCAATTTAGATCGGATGCTTGGAGATGATCACAGTCAATCAAGGAGTAGAGCAACACTTCACAGGTGTCTTACAAAGATCAAATCGTAGATGATATGATGTGTGTCATGTGTCTCTGATGCTAAATGAGCCCTCCATTATATACTGGATGGCAAGGGTATTAAGCAGGCCGACCCTTGCACGGTAGGGAAAGACTTTTGGCACCAAGAAATGAGTCGGCCCACACGGGCGCAGGCAGATTCGATATTTAAATTTTAAATTAAAGATATAAAATTTAGATGTTTAATTTATTAGCTAGAATCGACTAGCTAAACATTAACAAATCCAATATGTACAATATATTTGCCAAATCCTGGGTTGCCAACATGCAACATTCACCAAATTGTGAATAATCACCACTAAAGTTTTCGCTGCTCAAGGGGCTTTCTAATGAATAGTTCATAAGGAACAACACTTATTAAAGGTTTTGTAAATGGGGTTACAAGTAGAAAGGGCTTAACTGTGGAGGAAACTTTGTAGTTAAGTGCACTCGAGATGGAGTAGTACTTGTATGGTGACCTCTCTTAAAGTCCATGTACTTCACCTCTGTGAGCATCACCTAGATGCAATGAGTTCTAAGTATAACATTCATTCTCATTAGTGATTGGTTCTTGTGAAATCTTAAGAGCATGAAACATGGGTCAATGAGTTTGTCTAAAAAAACTACATAGTTGAATCCTAATAGCAATATCATAATTTGACTTGCCATAAAAAATATCTCCTACTTATCAATTAGTGAGCTCAAGGGAATTTATAATGAATGGTTTTTAAGGTACAACACTTGCTAAAGGTTTTATAAATGGGGTTGCAAGAAGAGTGGGATTAACCGAGGAAACTTCATAGTTAAGCATGCTTGAACTAAAGTAGTACTCAGATGTGTGACCTCCTGAGAAGTCCCAGTACTTCACTTCTATTAACATCACCTAGATGCAATGATTTTTAAGTGTTCCATTCATTCTCATGAGAGATTAGTTCTTTTGAACCACTACATTGTTGAATCTTGATAGAAATATCATAATTTAATTTTTTGTAGAAAGTATCTCCTACTTATCAATTGGTGTGATCAAGGGGATTTACAATGAATGTTTCATAAGGTACAACACTTGCTAAAGGTTTTGTAAATGAGGTTGCAAGAAGAGTGACTTAACCATGGAGGAAAATTTGTAGTTAAAAGCACTCAAACTAGAGTAGTACTAGGATGGGTGACCTACTAAGAAGTCCTAATGATTCACCTTTGTGAGTGTTGGAACCATTTATGAAAATTTTAGGGGTTATGTCTACATAAGATGGGAGGTTATCTTGTCACTTTTTTGCAAAATGACTATTGTGAGAATTTCAAAATAGCAATGTCTCTATATCGAAGATTGCATAAATTCGTAACTTGCAAAATAGCGATAACACTGCTATTTTGTAAAGCTTGGGTTTGAAGATTTAGCAACATGGCACCATACTTACTATATCACATCATCAATGGTAAGGTTGCACGAAATGGTGATCCATTTTTCAGGAAGGAATTGAGGTGATGTGACTGTAATAATTCCATTTGGATTATTGCAAATGCACTTTTTAAGATCAAAGGAGTTAATAAAGATTATTAATGGTCTGACAACACATAAATCTAAAGGGGAAATTTAAGAAAAGTTATAAAAAAGATTTAAATATTACAGAGTGTGAATTATGATGTGATGTGATTTATTATTTTCATTTCCAAGGTGCAATCACCTTGTACAAAATATCCTTTCAACATTAATTTGTTATGAAATCACTAATTGAGAACTTCTTTATAAAGGAAAGTTTGGCAGTCATCACATACAATACAGAGCGCTTTCTAAATTGTGATAACAAAATGGGTCTTCTAGTAGCTGGGGGGTCATCGAATGAGAATTTGCAGCCTATTCTTCAACCAAATTTGGATTTCAATGAAGAGGACCAACATGATGTTCTAAAAGGTCTCATGTCTACAGTACGAGATCATTCTACTAGCTATATTGGCTATTAAAGTAATATGTTTGAGTTGGAGAAGGACAAGGACAAGGTTGAGTTATAGGTTGTTTTTGAAGAAATTGGGTTTTGATCATGAATGGTTTTATGATGACATCCAACAAATGTTCAACTGAATGCACATAGGCATTTTCCCCTTTTTTAAAAAAATCATTGAATAACAACTTCTTTTTGGCTATTCTAACAGTTAGGATTGTGTGTGGCCTAAAATTGGTACTCGAATAGAGGAGAAACCAACACTCAATAAGCCATTATCTCAAGAATTTAGCTATAGGAGGCCATCTTAAATGAGCTAACTAAATCCTCAAAAGTGGCTTATTGCTTCCTAGTTAAAGAAAGTTTAATCCTTCTCATGATGCTCATCAAATTGGCATAGAGGATTAGTGACTTGACTGCTCCAAAAATGGAAGATTCAAATTCAAATGCAAATCTAGAATGAAACTAGAATGAAAGATTTAAGATAGAATGAGAGTTTAAGCTAGAATGAATGCAAACAACTAGTTTTCTAGAATGAAGATGCAAGATCTATTCTATGAAACAATGCAAGAAAGTAAACTAGATTAACAAATGCAAGATTACTCTAAGAAATGAAGTAAACTATGAGCAACTAAGAATTTGAATTAGCAAGAGTACTATAAGAATGCAAGAAAGAAAGAAAGAAACTAATATGATCTAGATGAAAGATAATAAGATAGAACCCTTGAGCCAAGGAAGAGCTTCCTTTTAAAGGAATTGCCTCAAGAATGGAGGGCTAAGATTAAGAGGCAAAATAATGAGTGATTGAGATGAAGAGGAAAAAGTAGAATGAAGGAGATGCAAGGTTAGGTAGAAATGAGTGGTGAAGATTAAGAGGCAAAAGAGATGTTAGGTAAGATAAGACAAAATAGCAATTTTGAAATCACATTTCCTTTTTAATTGTTAATTAATCAAGATTCAGTGTGTGCACAAATGTGAATGTGTTCTTTTAATAAAAGTGTAGGAACTTTATATTAAAAGCAATGTTATAGCAATTAAACAAACATGAAAGCTCTAGAAATTAGACCATAGTATAAGCTTGATGTAAGATTTTTTATTTTTTATTAATTATGCAAAGGGCATTTTCAAGGATAGTTTGCACATTTATGTCTAGTAAATATGCCTTTGAGATTTAGGATTTAATTTGAGGCAATTTGATCAGAATCAGGGGCTTAGGTCCTACAAGACAAATTTTAAGTGATCACATTTTTCCCTCTTTGAATCGATGTACGAGCAATGCATTGATTCAAAGAATAGATAGTAGCTAGATTAGAGAACAACCTAATGTGAAGCGATGAGACTATTTCTGATAAGGAGAACCAAATCTAAACTTGATCGAACAAAGATCAATGAGAGATGTAAGCTCTAGATTTGATTGAGTGAAGAATGATGAGTGAGACAAGAGTATCCAGACAGATATGAAGCGGTGTGACTTTATATCTATGAGAGAGCTTTTTGAGATAATTGATTCAACAAGGATCCTAAAGAAGCTAACCACCTAAGAGACAATACCAGATTGATATGGGTCTTGATGAACTTGATATGTCCTAAGAGATTGAAAAGATGTATGTTTGAGTGAACTGATATGAAGCGATGAGAACACTCTTTTAGAAAGGAGATGTGGATAATTTCAACTTGATATGGTTCTTAATGAAGTTGGGATGCCCTAAGGGATGATATTTTAATCATTGATTGACTTAATCAATAAAGATTTGGTTCAAATACTAGATTTGTAGATTAGGAGATTTGAAAAAGATTTTCTATATTGTCATGCCCCCTTTGGAATCAAAATAGAAAGGAGGAAAGAAAGTGGCAGTGAGCAGGAAGTGATAGTGTCAGTGGTCAACTGCATTGGACAATTGAATAATCTCATATTTTGATTTGATCTTGAAAATAGGATAAAAAAATAAGGATTTTCAATTGATTGTCTTAGTAGAGAGAAAGGAAGGATGAAAAGAAAGCATAGCTCAAGGGAGACCAGTAATGCACAACTGCATGTAGCCCTAGAATGAAATGTAGCCTAAGAGATGAGTCAAGTCACTGATCATGTACCCATTCATTTTTCATCATTTGAGCATTTGGGACATCAAAGGTCAGTACAACCTTCTCTAGTGTGAGAGAGACCATGGAGATATGAATACAATCCTATCAGATAAGATGTAGGAAACACATGCAAGCATCAAGATGACATGAACATGGTGTATGCAATAAAAATATGGACCTATTTTCTACAAATTAAAAATACCAAAATATCAAACAATCACATTAGATGTCAGTAATTTCAAATGTAACAAAATAAGCAACTTTCACTACAACCTCAATGAGCTGAAACAAGGGCACCCAATAACCTTATTTGATTTGTTCTTCAATATTATTGTGATTATGCTCTCCTAACATAAATGAAATGCAATCTAAATGCAAAAATATGAGATGCAAGATGAGGGTTGTGGAAATAAATATGAGAAACTTGCCCCAAATCTCACAATGACATGCAAGTGCAAGATCTATGAAGAAGATAGTGCACAAGCAAAATGATGCAAGATATTTTGATTATTTAGAATAAGAAATGAAATGCAAGCTAACTGTGAATGAGAATGCAAGATTCAAACTATGCTATGAAATAAAAGTTACTCTATGATGTAAGAATTGAAATCTAAACTAAGAATAAAGATGCAAATAAGTTATGCTAAGAAATTGAAATGCTACAATGCTAGATTGTTGGAATGCTAGAATGCTTAAAATGCTATTAATATTATGTATTCTCCATTACTATTAGCTCTCTTATCACTATTAGCCTACAAATGAGAGAGAGACCTTCTTTTATAGAAATTGCAAAAGGATTGGATGGTGGAGATTAAGAGGCAACATAATAAGAGGCTAGGATTAAAGGTTAGGTAGGGTTTGAGAGGATGTTAGGCAGGATTTGGAAAATTCAAACTTCATTTGAGAGAGAAAAATAGATTTGAAAATGATTGGTGGAGAAAAAAGATGGAGAGGTCGCCACCTTGGAAAAGGTGATTGTGCACATGTTTAAAGGTAATCCACCTTTTAATTAAGATGACAGGAATATTAGAAAAAGGTAAGTTTAGGAAAAGGGGAAAGGGGGTTAAATTAAAATGATTTTTAATTTAAACATAGTTTAGAAAAAAATTTAGCTAGTGGATGAATAAAATACATAAGATTTATTTTATAAAGGGAAATGGAGGGATAATATTTTAAATTAAATTCAATATATTATAGTATTTAAATAGAATTTAAATACAAAGGGAAAATGAATTTCTTTAATTAAATTAAATTAAATTAAATTAAATTAAATTAATAGAGGAATATAACAATATAGTTAATTAATTAAAGTCAACTATAATGTTAAGGGCAAATATTAATAAAAATTAATATTAGAATGCAAATGAAAAATAAATTTATTTAATTTAATTAAATAAATAGAGGAACATAACAATATACTTAATTAATAAAAATCAACTATAATGTTAAGGGAAAATATTAATAAAAATTAATATTAGAATGCGAATGGACAATTTTAGGTGTCTACACATGGTTTCCAAGTTAATATGGTAAGAAAACACTCATACCGAGACACAAGAAACCAAGATAACTAGGAGTGACATCATGCATGCTCTACACAAGCAATACACAAGGAGATAATTCCAACCTCACCTAAGTTTCCAAATAAAGAGGGTTGAGGGATGTGCAATGTTCCAATCGCAGTGGATGCTCTTACCACAAAAACTCATTTTATTAGACAACTTAGGATCATTGAAATCAAACCACAAGTAGAAATCAAAGAAAACATTGGTATACCCCCAGTCGTGAATCTCTAGTCAAGTACACATCATCGAGAAACCTTAAAAGACATAGCAAGAGAAAGTTAATGATAACACACGACACACAAGAAAATATTTTAGCCTATATTAGTCATTTTTAGTTTTCTAGGATGTAGTTTGTGTTGGGTGTTAAGGAACACCTTTGTGCTAGTGTCAAAGTGCAAGTGCACGGTGAATAGTGCAAGATCCGATGTGTTAAGAAAAATAGCGATGTCCAAATTGGCAGTGTTAAGAAACATTATAGGATTAGGGTGTTGAGAAACAATGAGTAGTGTCAATCCTAAATTATCCATCGAAAATGACTGATAAACTGACTCAAGTTAAGCTCAAAAGTTCAACCAAGTGATAAAGCATTGACAACTCAGATAGGTGTACGATTGCCCCTAGATGGCATATAAGAACCAAGGACGAGACTAAGACTAGTTCCAACCCATGATGATACAAGGAAACAAAAAGGGAGATGGATGTAAGCACAAGGGCTCAACTACGCATTGATAGATGGAGCGTTGATTACAAGTGACGTATGTTTGCTAGTTTTCACCACTTGGGAATATTTTATTTTTTCTATCAAAGCACCTATTTCTAGGTTTTCATCAAGGCACAATTTTTCTCATTTTCTAATTTTTTAGTTCTTTTCATTTTTTTGCTTTTTTTGTATTTTTTTTATATTTGATTTTTTGTGGATACATCAAGGCGCTTGTTTCCAAGTTTTCACTAGGATGATCATTTTTTCAGGACTTTTTTACAATTTTAAGGATTTTTTTAGAATTTTATATACTTTTTAGATTTTTTTCAGGGTCATAGATTATTGTACATGAGAAGAATGTCTAGATATAGAATTACTTTAGGTGCAGAGCATTGAGAGGCTCTCTGAGAACATCACCTTCTGGAGTAGCCAACTGATAAGCTCCAAAACCAAATGTTGTAGTGATAACAAAAGGGTCAAGCTAGTTGGGTTCAAATTTGCCCTTCTATTCTCAATGTTGTTGATTCTTTGGGTTCTCTCTCAAAAAAAGATCACCGACCTAAAATTCTTGATGTTGAACCTTCTTGTTGTAGCCTCTAGACATTCATTTTTGATAGAGCCTTAGATGGTCAAATTCTACCTTTCTCATTCATCAAGTAGTTCTAGCTCTTGAAGTTGGGAGATTATATAGCCCATGTAGTGATACCCTAAGTGAAGGTATCTTGACTTCAATTGGAAAAATAGCTTTAGAACCATAGACCAATGAGAATTGGGTAGACCCTATAGGCATTCTTATGCTTGATTGATTAGAAAGTGCCAATTTTGTCTTGATTTGTTGATTGTGCGATGTAAGATCTTTAGGATTATCTTGTTCAATGTTTTTGCCTATCCATTCCCTTGAGGATAGTAGATTGAGAAGGAATGGTGTGTAATATGAAATATGTCACAAAGCTCATCAATGTCACTATTTTTAAATTGGCCTTTGTTGTCTGTAATAATTGAAGATGGGATCATGTATCTACAGATGATGTAGTTGAGGATAAATATAGTGATTTGCTTTCATGTTGCATGGATGAGAGGAACAACTTCAACCCATTTAGTAAAATACTCAGTAGTCATTATGATGAACTTGTGGTCATGAGAGGATGAAGGGTGGATGTGGTCATGAGAGGTCAAAATCCCATTGTTGAAATGGTCAGTGAGTGATAAAGGGCAACAAGTCTCGAAGAGGAGCATGAATAAGATTCCCATGGACTTGACATTTTTGACATGTCTTAACAAATTGAATAGTATCTTTTTCCATGGTAGGCCAGTAGTATCCATCTCTTAAGAGTTTCTTAAATAGGGAAAAGACCATTTAAATGAGACCCACAAATAACCTTAAGGAATTCTCTTAATACGTTGTTGGATTCCTCGTGCTCTAGAGACGTAAGGAGAGAACCATCTAGAATCCTCTTAAACAAGTCATTAGAAATGAGTAAATATAAGGATGCACTTATTATGAGGTTTCTTTTTTCATTTTTAGATAGGCCTTCAAGAATGGTTTGGTGTCAAAGGTAGTGATAGATTTGACTATAACAAGAGTTATTAGAGGCAATGATGGTGTAGATGATCTAGGAATCATGTGTGCCATAGGAAGGAAATGGGAGTTCTTCCACAACAAAGTCATAGAGAAATTGGTGATACTCCTAAGAGTTATTTTGATTGTCATTAGTTATAAGGAATTCATAATGATTGTTAAATTCATTCAATAAAGAAGGAAAGACAAGTTGATAAAGCACAGAAGCAATTCAGTAAAGGAAATAAGGGAACATGTAATTTTGGTAAAGGAAAAGAAAGTTTAGACACTGAGCAAGATAGAACCGAGCACTAAGAACTAAGTTGTACCAAGATACAACATCAACCAAATTGAGAAGATGAGACAGTTATCGAGCTAGAGGAAAATGTGTTACCAAGCATAGAAGGCTAACATAAGGAGAATATTTTGAAACATTGAACTTGGACACCGAACAAAAAATGGTTTACAAATCTCAAGGAGATTGTATGACAGAGCATTAGAGATTGAAACATGATGATTACACATGATTACAAGGTGAGATCTATGAATGAGAATTAAGTATGAAATATGCATTGGAGGAGTAACCAATGCTAGCACCGCTTCAAGAGATGATTCTAGAACATCTAGCACCGCTTCTAGAATTGTATATAAATGGATCAAAGTGTGAAGATCATGGTGGTATGCATGCGTGAGAAGGAAATTGCATGTATGAAGCAGAGACTGTAGAGAAGGTGATGAGAAGAGAAGCTACCTAATAATAGAGAAGTAAAGAGGAAAAAGTGACTGTGATTCAGAATTGAATCTATGGAGTACTAAATTGATATTGTGAAGAGGTACATAGTATGAGGTACTAAGTTAGTGAGCATAAAGAGTCTTATATGCATATGTTTGATGCAAGTTTAACAGACAAGTTTATGTTTCTAATCAAAGAGTAATCAAAGTTGTAAAATTCTATTAACCGAGTAGATCCTAATAGATTGTATATTGTAAATCCTTTAACCAAGTACAATTATTAGACTAGAATTGTAAAATCTTTTTACAAGGTAGACTTAAAAAGTCTTAAGACTCCTAACCGAGTTAATACTCTTAACAGGGTAAGCTATCAAAAATAGCTAACATTGTAGCTCTAACCGAGTAGACTTTTTACTATAGTAGTGAAGTTTTGTGGGTGTCATCCCCACCGCAGTTTTTATCCTTTGACAAGGATTTTTGCGATACCAAAATGATTGTGTTATGAGTTAAATGTTATCTTTTATATGTTCTATGTAATGCATGCAAAAGCTATGGATTCAGTAAATGGTTAAGGAAGAAAGTTTAATTAGTTTAAAAGTATTTCAAAGTACTAATTCACCCCTCCCCTATTAGTACTTACCTTTCCATACATAATCCAACAATCGGTGTCTGACCTTGGTCTCTTATCACTTGAGAGGAAAGATCTGGAAAGATGGAAAGCTACAAGTATGAAAGGGTGATTGAGAACATGGACATGGAACTGAAGATGGCTAATGAGAAAATTGATGAATTGAGAAGAAAATTGTAGAACTCACTCAATAAGAGAAAAGAGCTAGCACAATAATTGAAATATACACAAGATGAGGTGGATGAACTTGAAGAGCAATCAATGGGAAGCATGTCTAATGAATTTGATGCTATAATATTATAACTATTTGAAAAGAACAAGATCCTTGTTGATAAGGTGAAAACACTTAAAAGAGAACAAGAAATCCAATTGGTAAGGATGAGTGAAATTATTGAACAAAAATGTAAATTTGAAGGTGACAAAAGGATGGCTGAAGAGGAGAGAAGAGATATGAATAAAAGACTAGATGAAAAAGACATGGAAATACTGAGGTTAACACAAATTCACTACAACTCGATAGACCAACTAGTCAGTGCAAATCAGGAAATTATAAGGAGAGTTAGAGAGATTACTGACCTGAGATTTGAGAATGAACATCTAAAGAATGAACTAAAATCTAAGAAAGATGCTAATGAAGTTTTTAAAAGAAATGAAGAAGCATTGAAGATTCTAGATGAACAACTAAGAAATTGGAGACAACTGAGAGATATTATTGGACTTGGATACAATGCAAACAACACCACTGAGAAGGGTGAGTCCTCAAAACAAGCACCCAAATGAGATAATGTTGCCAATCCACCAAAGTCAAAGAATCCTACATGCTACCATTGTGGAAAACTAGGACACATAGAAAATGTTTGCAGGAGCAAAAAAGGTAATCCACCGAGTACTCCTAAGTTTAATGGTCATTGTTACAATTGCAATAAGTATGGTCATAAGGCTTTTGAATGTAGATCAAGAATGGATAAAAATCCAAGGAAGCCAAGGTTTGAGGGTTATTGCAACAACTGCAAGAGATATGGTCATAAATTAAAAGAATGAAGGTCATAGAGAAGGAATGAGAAATGGGTTCCTTACCGATAGAATACTAAAAACAACCGACAAGGACCTACTATACCATGGGACTATAATACAAGAATCACTTGTACTACATATGGAAGACTTGGTCACATTGCTGAAAATTGCTTTAGGATGCATGGTATGAACAACAAGAAATCATGGAGAAACTCTAGAATGGATTGTTTCCACTGTCACAAGGTCAGACACCTGGCCAAGGACTATAGGTACCAAAGTAAATCCCCAATTGAAGAATAATCAAGTGAAAAGACTCAAGTTAATATTGATGAGATAAGAGATCAGATGAATAGGAATTGGAGAAGGAAGTCTCAAGATGATGGAACATAACTAGGAACAACTAATGGCACCACATCTTCTGGATTAGGTGCACTTATATTTACTTAATCAATCAACGGTATGTGTAGGAGCTGATAACCTAAATTATATCTTAAATTAGTTCCTAGAATTAGTACAAAGATCCACATTAGCATACTAAGATGCATTTGGATATAAGTTGTGAAGTTAATATTTCATGTGTTGATCGGTAAAGTGTATGTGTTGTTTTACTCCATTCGGTGAAAGAAAGAGTATTTTGATTATTGGTGAAATGAAGTAGGTAAGAAGCATCTAATGAAAATTTTATAACCATTGGAAGCCCTAATCAAGGAAAAAATATAAATAGAGGTCATGATATTTCATTTTTACCTTACATCTTCATGAGCACTTGAAGCATTTAACAAGAGAAGAGATCACCGAGTGATTCCAAGTGATCTTTTGAGCATTCCAAATAGCATTTAATGCATTCAAGGTATTTATGGTATTTACCAAGTTGAGTTCACAAATTCAAAGTTGTAATTTAAGTGAAAACGTAGTGTTTAAAGAACATTTCTAAGATCAATATGACACCTAAGATACAAAAACAAATCATTGTTGAGAAGATTGACCCAGTGAATCCTAAGTACAAGCTACCTCCTACCATTGTTGTGTAAGTTGACAAAATTGGAGACTTATCATCGATCCCGCCAAGGGTAATTCTGATTAAATACATTCACACCTTCATTCACTACAAGATTAAAGATATATGCTAATAGAAATTGACACATCATACAAGAATCTCTGTATTGATGGGAAACTCAAAGACGATCACACACATTTGCAGACTAAGGGTTTGGTCCATGCTATTTATGTGCCAATAGTTTTCAAGAATGAATGGATGAGGATAGTAATTATCCCAAGTATATGATCATTTCATATGGCTCGATGGACCAGTTAAAATCACAAAGGATATTTTTCACATAGTCATTGGATTTCTGGTCAGTGATAGACATAGGTCATACAAGAAAACTGATAAGAATAATCTATGTGAGATTACACAAGAGAAATGGGATGGAAGAGGATTGAATTTATCTACCATTGATGATCCTAAGTTGAGATTTGCAAGTAATATCATATCATACATAATCTTTCAGTCATCTTGGGTAGATAGTGTACCCTATAGAGTAGTTGATATAACATATAAAATTGTTAAGAAGGATATGAAGATACACCTTTGTGAGATATTGATGAAGCATTTGGATGATAATATGAATACCATCAAGAAAGAAAAATAAAATACATTGAAGTTAGAACCATAACTAGTATGTATTTTCCTCTATTTTTCAGAATTTCTTTCCTATAGTTGGTGAAGTAAATTGGAAAGAAAACAAACTGATCACACACTAGATTAATGTTTATATTCAAAGCATGTGATATAATTTTGATTTGGTCCTGAAAGACTATTTTGTTAAATTTCAAGCAAGAATGCATAAAAGATTTGGGATTCCACCTCAGTTAGTGGAAGAATATAAAGATGAGATATGTTTTGAAGTTGATACCTACACATGTATTATAAGTGTTGTGGAGCCTAGAACCGAGTGGCTGCCACCTATGGGATATGATATGAACATTGATGATGCCTCTATTAAAATTAAAGACTGTTAGATAAACCATTTGACATAAGATCAACTTGGTATGGAACATTTGAGGAAGTTAAAGAGAAAATTAAGTTAGGTATATTGTTACCTAAGGAAATTAGAAAGACAAGAAGAATGAAAAACACATTGTTTGAGAATCTAGGTATTACCACTAAAGGTGAAGAGGTTGTTGAACCATCTGAGATTAAGGGGAAGAAGACAAGAGTAAAGAAAGAGACCCCTAGTCCAATCAGTGTTAGACTATCTACAAGGTCTTCCTCCACACCAAGAGAAAATAAGAAAGCAGATGTAGAACCGGTAAAAACAAAAACTTATATTAGAGAAAATAAGGCTACTGGAAGGCCTAGAAGGAAACTAAAGTTGCAACAAGAAAGTGACACAAAGTCTGAAGACCAATCACAATTTAAGTTTTTACAAAGTAAAGTACCTAAGGTGAAGAGTCTTGATGCATTACTCAAGACACTTGAAAAATATGGAGGATATTTGGTATTGAAACAATTAAGCTATGGAAAGAGAAATGAAGAGACAAATAAAATTGAAGAGGCTATCATAGTTGATTTGCAAAATTTGAAAACAACACCTATTAAAGTGGCACTGAATCTTGAAGATGGACTTTATCAAAAAATTGATGCTAGATGGAAGTATGCTCTAGCAACTGAGAAAGAAATGAGGGAGAGGTCCCTAGCAATTACTATACTAGACCTAACAAAGAAAGGAATCAAAGATACATTACTAGAATACTCAAAAAGATTCTGAGTAAAAAGAAGACCACTAAACATCATGGTCGGTAAACTAGAAGAAGTGGAGAATAACACTGATGATCTTTGGAGAAAGATTTTCTCTATTGATCAACCGACTATTGAAGAAGTCAAAGATTAAGTAGGCAAGTTAGATAAAATTGACTTGATAACAAATGAAAAAGAATTTATAATTGAGGACATAACTGTTCAAGACCCTGATGAAACAATAAAAGTTGATGAAGACATGATGGAAACCGAGGCCATAGAAACAAAGGAAATGGATGTTGATGGTTCTGCTAAAGCAAGATTGATGGCATAAGATCCTATAATTGAGAAAGTATTAATTTTTCCTGAGATAGAGGAAGTTATCTTAGAGGCAACAAGAGATGTACCTGCTGATGTTGATGCTCCCATCGAGCCAGCACAAGAGACTACCACAAAGGAGATTGAGGAAACAAAAGAGACCGAAACTACACAAGGTCAAGATCAAGAATCGACAACTCTTACCGAGACCACCGAACAAAAGCAGGAACATGAAAAAGAGAAAGAAAAGGGAAAAGATGAAGAGAAGAAAGAAGAGAAACAAGAGAAAAAAAAAATTAAAAGAATATAAGACCGAGGATACATCTGCATAATCTGATGCAACTAAGGCATCTACTTCTAAGGGAAAATCCAAGAAAAGGAAGTATGAAAAAGAGGTTGATGTAATCCAACCTACAGCTACTCCTAAGGTTGATATTACAACCATCAGTCCAAAGGAACTCTTAGAGTTCAGAGAACTATTGAAGAAAATAGTTGCACAAGACAAGTTGATAGCTAAGAAGCATAAAACTGATGTTTTGGAGCAAGTTAAAGGAATATTAAATTAGATTGTACCTGAGGCAAACATAAATGAAAAAGGTAATATATATAGTCAGTTAAGAGAACTGGTAAGTAAGATAAACCAACCTAGTACTGACACATCCAAATATATGATGCAAGTACACAAGAAGGAAATGGAGACAAAAGTGATTGAAGAACTCCTTCAATCAGTTGCATTAGATAAGGTGACTCTTTTTGAATTATTAAATGAGTTGGAGAATGAGCTAAAAAATATTCTTTTATTATTTAAACAAATTTTATTAATTTCAAATTTTACGAAGGATATAAAAGAGAAGGATAATAACGTGGAAAAGGAGCTCATCGAGGAATTATCAAAAGTTTCCACTGAGCCTAAGTCTAGAAAGGAATATTATGAAAGGCTGAAGCACTTGATGGGAGTGCAATATGAGCTAAGAAAGGAGGAGAATCATATCATGATGGATCTACTGGAACTCCAAACAATTTTGATTCCACAAGTTGAATCATTGTAGAAACAGGTACACAAGGCCAAATATTTAGTTAGCAGGCCAAATATGGACAACATGGTAAGCTTAACTGTTGATTTAAGTGAGAAAATCATAGTATTGTAGACATTTAAGGATACATGGAAGGCATCATTAAAGGATGTTCATGACAAGTACAAATCTATTTTTGACAAGATCCCCACACTAAATAAAGAGTAAGTTCTTATTTTGACATTTTTGTTAAAAAAGGGGGAATATATAATACAGATGAAAATATGTAAAAGGGGAATATAGTATATGTATATAGAAGAAGGATGCATAGATATGTTAAAGGATATATTTAAGAAGTAATACTTCAGGGGGAGTAATATGTTTACCGAGGAATGAATAATTTTGAGAAGGACAAAATTTTGGTTTTTTGACGACTTTGAAGGTTTTTAAAAAAGATACCAAACTAATACCAAAGGGGGAGATTGATACTCCCAAGAGTTATTTTGATTGTCATTAGTTATAATTAAGTCGTAATGATTGTCAAAGTCATTCGGTAAAGAAGGAAAGACAAGTTGGTAAAACACATAAGCTATTTTGTAAAGGAAATAAGGGAACAAGTAATTTCAGTAAAGGTAAAGGAAGTTTAGACACTGAGCAAGACATAACCAGGCATCAAGAACTAAGTTATACCAAGCTACAACATCAACTGATTCGAGAAGATGAGATAGTTATTGAGCTAGAGGAAAATGTATTACCGAGCATAGTAGGCTAACAGAAGGAGAATCTTTTGATACATTGAACCTGGACACCGAACAAAACATGGTTTATAAATCTTGAGGAGATTGTATGAAAAAGCATTGGATATTGAAACATGATGATTACACATGATTAAAAGGTGAGATCTATGAATGAGAATTAAGTATGAAATATGCATTGGAGGAGTAACGATGCTAGCACCACTTGAAGAGATGATTCTATAACATCTAGCATCACTTCTAGAATTGTATATAAATGGATCAGAGTGTGAAGATCAGTGTGGTATGGATGTGTGAGGAGGAAATTGCATGTATGAAGCAGAGATTGTAGAGAAGGTGATGAGCAGAGAAGCCACTAAATAACAAAGTAGTAAAGAGCATAAAGTGATTGTGATTCATAATTGAATCTACCAATTATTGAATTGATATTATGAAGAGGTACACAATATGAGGTACTAAGTTAGTGAGCATAAAGAGTTTGCTATACATATGTTTGATGCAAGTTTAACAAACAAGTTTGTTTTACTAATTAAAGAGTAATCAAAGTTGTAAAAGTCTCTTAATTGAGAAGATCTTAATATATCTTATATTTTAAACCCTTTAACCAGTTACAGTTCTTAGAATATAATTACAAAATCTTTTTACAAGGTAGACTTAACAAGTCTTAAGACTCTTAATTGGGTTAATACTCATAATAGGGTAAGCTATCATAAATAGCTAACATTGTAGCTCTAACCGAGCATACTTTTTACTATAGTAGTGGGGTTTTGTGGGTGTCATCCCCACCATAGTTTTCATCCTCTGACAAGGATATATATGATACCAAAATGGTTTTGTTATGAGTTAAATGTTATCTTTTATATGTTTTATGTAATGTATGCAAAAGCTATGGATTCAACAAATGGTTAAGAAAGAAAGTTTAATTAGTTTAAAAGTATTTTAAAGTACTAATTCACCCCTCCCCTCTCAGTACTTGCCTTTCCATACCTAATCCAACAATTGGTGCTCTTCAAGTTGCAAGATTGAGGCTAAGGTAGCCATGACATCTGTTGCTTTTTTTTAGCACATGGTAATTGCTAAAAAGTGATGAATACAAAGTATTTCTTCAAATCATCAACCAATCACTTGTAGGGAAAGAGCTTCTCATCTTTAGTTTGGTATTTATCAGTCACCTAGTTGATTACCAGTTGAGAATCGCCAGACACATGGATTTCTTTGATTTTCCATTCAATAGCCAGTTTGAGCCCATTAGCTAATCCCTCATATTCTGCCAAATTATTTGTGGATGGGAAAATCATCTTGTATGTTTTAGGGATCTTGTAACCTTATGGGAAAATGAACAATAAACTAGAATCAACTCCTTTTTGTGTAAATGAGCCATCAAAGTACATCTTCTAGGGACTTTGAGTCTAGTGTAAGATGTACTCATCTAGAAATTCAACGATAAGAGGATGTGTATCTTGTAGAGGTGCATCTACTAAATGATCTGCCAAGGCTTGCCCTTTGATTGATTTCCACTCCACATATGTGATGTCAAATTCACTGAGTATCATCACCCATTTAGCTAACCATCCTGTTAGTGTTTCCATGTTTAGTAAGTACTTGAGAGGATCTAATTTTGTAATCAACTATGTTGATTAGGCCTGATTAGGCCAACATATAGTGCCTGAACTTCCGAGAAGAAAATACTATTGCAAGACAAGATTTTTCAATGATTGTATAGTTGAGCTCATAAGAGCCCAGTGTCCTAGTAATATAATAGATAGCTCTTTCATGTCCTTGATCATCATGTTGTGCAAGAAAGGCTCCCAAAGAAGAATTAGTGGTAGATATGTAAAGAAATAAGGGATTTCCAAGAAGAGGGGCCATTAGAACTAGAGGATTGGCTAGTTCATGATCAGTGTCAAAGGATATGAGTTACATAGACTCAAAAGGACTCCAGTAAATTAACTCGAGATGGAGAAGGGATAAAGCTTCAATGGGTTCAAGTGCAAAGACACCAGTATCATCCTCATCATTCATGAATGTCCCCGAGAGGTCAAGAAAGTTATCCTCCATAGAGAATTGTCACTAACAAGTTGCCTTAGAAGCATTAGAAGAGTTTAAAGGAGTATTATGTGAATCTAACCAAGATAGTCTATTCCTAGAACCAAGTCCTTCATTTTGTTCCTCAATAGTTTGTTGTTCTAAAAGTGTGCGAATAGGAATCATCTCAATACTAGACCTCCCCGAATTCCATATTATTGTCGTAGGATGAGGTCTAATATACTCATGGTTTTCTTGATTAACAAAAGACATCCTTGAAGGCGTGATAATGATCTCCATAGGAGGGTTTAAGGAATCTTCATCATTAGTTTGATCTTGAGAATTTGAGCTCTCTCCTCTTTCAAAATTTTTAGCTATGGTGTATCTGTGTATAACATCACTCTAAATCTCCACTGTAGCATCTGATAGGGAGTCCCATTCATATTCATGTGAATATGTAGCATCATTAAAGTACTGTATGATGTAGTCAGCTAGGGTTATTGTAGGAGGGAGATCTTTATTTCACTTTCTTCTATCTCAGGAGGTGTGGTATCAACAACATGAGCTTGTTCAGTAGTAGTAGCAGTAGTAGAGTAGTTTAGATAAGTCCAACTTGTTCAACCTTTGATTCATATTTTTTTTGATAGGTTGAAAGTTTTTGATTCATGCTTTTGATAGGTTAAAAGTTAGCTTAGTTTAATTAATATCTGAACAAGGAGTCTAGCTTTTGATTCATGCAAAATTTGATTTAAAATAATCATGCTTAAATATCAAAATTTTGATTAGAAATGAGATCATGCTTTGATATCAGTACTTTGATAATTTCAAATCTATATTTCGAAATGGATTTGGGAAAATGTGTGCGAATTTGATTGTAGACTAAATGAGCCATCAGTGCACATCCTAAAATGCCTAGAATTTTGATAAATTAAAAATAGTTTGTCTTCAAGAAGAATCAAGACTAATATCTAGAGGATCAAACTTTAAAAAAGACCTTCAAATATTATACTCCCAATCAAGAAAGAAGGACGACTTCAAAAGAAAAACTCAAGACAAAGGAGATAGAAACTTTAGGAACAAAAGAAAGAGAGATTGTTAAAACAAGGAAGAAGGGAACTCTAACAATAATAGATGGAGAGGGAGAGACTATCAAAATAACAGATTTCAAAAGAGAGATCTATCCCATATACAATGCTATAGATGTGACAAATTTGGTCACAAGGCACTAAATTGTCCTAATCGAAACTATATTCAAGCCTCTATTGCAGAAGTAAAAGAATCAAGATCTAAACGTTTTATCCTTTAGTCTTCACCTTGAGAGGAAGTTCATATATGGGCCTTCCTGAACATTAAAAAGTATTTCTAATTCTTTGTTATATTTTAACATCACTTGTTGATATAACTTTACATTGAGAATATGATTCTTTGTTATGTTAAAATTATTATGTGAGTATTTTGTTATACTAACATATTTGTAGGATATTTGAGCATTGAGGCTCATGCACCTTTTGAGCGTTGAGGCTCATGCACCTTTGAGCATTGAGGCTTGTGCACCTTTTGAGCATTGAGGCTCGTGCACCTTTGAACATTGAGGCTCATGCACCTTTTGAGCATTGAGGCTCATGCACCTTTTGAGCATTGAGGCTCATGCACCTTTGAGCCTTGAGGCTCTTGCATCTTTGAGCATTGAGGCTCGTGCATATTTGAGTGTTGAGGCTCTTGCATATTTGAGCACTGAGGCTCTTACATATTTTTGAGCATTGAGGCTCTTGGATAGAATTACCAATGGAGACTATCTTCTGAGAGCTTGTGGATGGAATCTCTTATGAAGGAGATTTACACTTTGAGGTTAGTGTTTTATTTTTTGAATTTATATCTTGTGAAGATGCTTCCATTATTAATGTTTTGATGATGCTTCTTATGATTACAAAGATCTATTAAAGATATATTGTTATGTTGATTACATAGATTTGAGATCTATTATTTTATTTTTTGATTACATAGATATGAGATCTATTATTGAGATAATGCTATGCTTAAAGATGATATCTATAAATGATTATTGTTTACATCATGCTTCTTACCTCTCGTTACATGTGAACGATGCTTAAATAACCTTACATATTGTAGTAGATGACATTACTGAGGTTGGGACATCTTGATGATGGCTAATCACATTGATTACATCAGGTATGAATACATGATGAATATATATATGTTTTGTTTTCTTTAATGGTTCCATATTCATTGAGAATAAAATCTAGAGTGATAAAAGCTTGTGATTACATTATGAGACTAATTTGATCTTCCCTCAAGACCAAGAGGGAGTGATAGTATTTATGGCCTTTTCAGTAAGATCAAAATACTAAAGAAAATAATAAGAAATATTCATCTCATCATTTATTTTAGAAGGGACGACTCAACATTATATATCACTCTTATTATGATATGGGACAACTTGCAAGCCATCTTGCATATTAATGTTCTTTTGGCAAGATAGATGACTTTATGTATATATGGTGAATATTACAAGTTTCAAGGAGGTCAGCATGTCTTGTAATGATTGACTCGCATAATGATTTTTGACTATATGAACATATTTATTAGTACCAACTTGCATGAGAAAGTCGGCCCCCTTTACCTTGTTAAGTGTCTCCTCTTGTTGGCATATTTAAGAAGAGTCATGGTGTGAATTAAAGGAAGTATAAAAAACATAACATACTGCCTTAGAATCCGCACCTTAGTAGCAGTGATCAACAATCAACAATCTCCTTCCAATATGATCCAAAATAATAATTATTATAGCAACACCTTGGTATTAAAGGCATCAGACTTGAACTCTATAGCAAACATTGGAGCAAACCTAGCGGCAGTCCTAAGGAGCAAAACATAGCAGACATAAGGAGTCTATATAGCAGTCCTAAGAAGCGAAATAAAGCAGAATTAAGGACCAGACTTGAGGAATGAATTTGGAGGACAAATAGAAGCAGATTTAAAAGTGACTTACAACTGCTTGAAGGCATCAACAAGGAGATTCTACAACATAATCGGGTATTATCTATTCTTTATTTATCAATATTTTGTTAGGGCATAAATCTTAGTTTTGAAAGATCATCTATAGTTTGAAATTTCACTTTCAAAGTCTGAAAATATTAACATGGTATATTGATTTTGAGTTGTTGCATGTTTTTGATTCAAAAGTGGACACCATATTTTGTTGAAAGTTAGCTTAGTTTAATAAATAGGAGATATTTTTCACAAGTTAAATTTTTCACAGGTTAAATTGCGATATTGCTATCAAGATTCAACCAGGTGCAAGTTTTTGAGTCAAACTCATTGACCCATGTTTCACGAGCAGTGATTTCATTCATTCTTATGATAGATGGGTTATTTTGAACCACTACTCATGAAACATGGGTCGATGAATTTGACTAAAAAAACTACATAGTTGAATCCTAATACCAATATCACAACATAGGTTAACTTAATTATCATAGAATTTCCTTTTATGGAAAAGGTAGGATATCTTATATTAACTCAATGACCATTGGTTATTGATCTTTAACTTATTGAAACTTCATAATGATTATCATATTTTGTATTCATAGATGTAAACGGGTAAGGTGTGGACTATCATTCATTATCTCATGATATGTATATCATTTTATATTTACAATTGAAGTTGTATTCTAATCTTGATAAGTAGACTTGTGGAAATACTTTGACCAATGCATTTGCATGCTCCAATATGCTCTTGCATGCTCTAATGTGCTATTGAATGCTTTTATGTGCATAGATATATTCTTGTTTTCTTTCAATGATTGTTTTATGTGAGGTTGGACGAGTGCCAATATATGGATCAAAGAGAAGGGTAAGTTTCTAGAGAGTGTAATGTCTCTACTTTAAGTTATCTATCAATAGTTGACTAAAAAATGTGCTTTAGCTAAAGCTTAATTAACCTCTTAGTATATGCTTGCTATTTGATAATTATGTTCCATACTCTCTTCCATATCATGACATCGTTACATTAGCATCTAGAATGTAGATATATCAAGTTGCACCAGAATCCATTACCTTTTTAGTTTTGAGTTGCTAGGCATTCTTGTGCAGGGTTGAGTATTTTTTAGTGGAAGAATTATGGGGAAGAATAGTGCTTCATGGTTGGGTGACAAAGCAATTCGATGATGTTCTCACCCGTGGTATACTTGAAAGGATATCAAGAGTAAAATATTCTTGTCAAAATTGTCATCAACTATATACTTTATGTACTCATTGTATTTGACCTTTGAACTCATGTAAAAGAAATATTTTCCTTATACTTTACCTAATCTCAACTTTTTTATTTAGACTTTATATTGTAATCTATAATATATGACTCTATTCTCTTATTATATTATTTATTTTCAATATATTCATAATATTGTAATTCCATTCCATCCATCTTTTACACAAACAAGACTTTAAAAACGTCTCTCTCTAAACTATATAAACTGTATTGTGTTTTTAAATGCATATGAAGTTGTAAATTAAGTACAAAGACCTAGGTAAACAATTTAAGGCCAAACGAGGAAAACAAACCACGGTTGTTTACTGAAGCCTGGGACTGAGGAGCATAACAAGCAATTTTCTATATAAATACCCGAGTAATATTAAGAGACTGGAAAATCCAAAACCTCACAATTTTTTGCATGTGAGCCTCGCTTTTTAATTTTTTTTTTGTCTGTGTGCCGAAATCGCGATACAGAGCAATCGTCAATTTTGTTATATCCCGATCTGATAAAATGGCCCGTCAAGCTGTACGTTTCGGTTTTAAATCGGGTTGTTGATAGGTATATTTGATTAGAAGCGTTGTCGAAGGCTACCCACCAAATAAAACAGTGGCGTTGATAGCATTAGCAAAATGGGGGCCGCAGGCTCGAAACTGGAGAAGGCTTTAGGTGACCAGTTCCCCGAGGGTGAGCGCTATTTTGGGCTCGAGAATTTTGGTAATACTTGCTATTGCAATAGCGTTCTTCAGGTAATTTATATTTGATATAATTTATCGGTTGATTAAAGCCATGAGTTTTATTTTCGCAATTAATTTGGGCTATGCGGGAGTTTGAGATTCTAAATGTTTCGTAGGATTTTGTGGTTCTCGTGTTTTCTCTTTTTGGCTCGATCCGTTATGATGGGTCTAGAAAATACGATTTTGAAAGCCTGAGATTCATGTAAACGTTCAGATCGTTTGTTGTTAATGCGGGTATTGAACCTTATACAAAAGCCGGACCTTTCGTATGCGCAATTGATTTCATGCCCACAGGATTTGGAATCGGGGATTGTCTTTGTTAAAGTCGTTTCTGGATTTCTTGAGATTATCCTGCAGTACTACTTGTGAGTCAGAGAATGTTTATAAGGCAACATCGCTCTGAAAGTTTTGTCAATCGGGATGCAAATTTTGGGATGCTAGCCCTACCTAGTGTTCACGTTTTTAGCATCTAGCAGTGCTCATTTGTTTAGTGGATTCTCTAGCTGTGCCACTTTTACGAATGAGAGTATAAGATTGAAGAACAGGGGAGCTCCTTTTTTGTTTGATGTTGAATCTACCTACTTTATATGTTCCTGCTTTTGACAAGGTTGAGTTAGAACTCGGTAAGGTTTAAACATGCAAATATAGTAAATCAAGATTTCCAGGGTTATAATGACTTGCTTGTGCTCATCAGATACCATTTTCCACCTGGATTTTGATGGTTGTTCAAATGAACTGATTGCTAGTGACGTGAAACTACATATGCACAAGGAAATAGACTTGTTGGCATTAAGTAACAGTCCACAACCCGAGGTTGCAGATGGTGCTGCGGAGGGAAATCTAATAATTCAGCTAGTAAGCTTCTGAGTTATATTGAATGCGTAGCAAGAAACAGATGGTAAATCATTCCACATTTGATAGACGAAGAAACTGTAGAGTAATGTTAATCCATTCAGCAAAACCAAATAGATATGATTTTTATTTGTACAGGTGACAACACGAAAGACATAAGGCTTAGATTGGGGATTCTGTGATCAGATAACTAGGGGAAAACACTTATCGGTTGATTAGTTCAACTTGAATCTCAATCTGTGTCCATCTGTCTTCAAATTTTTTTTTTGATGATGAACAGTGCCTTTTGATATTAGAAATATCACATATAATACACAATTCACATCAAGTATTGGTGGAATGGATTAGCACCCCCAGAAGTCTATGATGGAGATCAAAAAACTAAAAACAGACACATAGCTAAGCAGCAAGAGTCATATTGGTGGGAGGAGGTGAGGTGTCACTGTCAGGGGGTTGACTCTGCCATTTTTGGAGATCTTAGTCACTAGGAATTGGCTCCCAACCCATGATAGTGCTCTCTTTGTTTTGTCTTCTTCTGGATCAATAGGAGCTGTGTAAACAGGGAAATAGCAAGTTCCAGCCAAGAGAACATTCCACTGTCATGTTAACTAGGGAGGCCACAGTCATATTGAGAGGCATAAGACTGTCCACATGGCAGGGGGGACCAGCCATGATGTAGGTGTTGAGGGGATCCTTGCGAACCATGAGAGCCACATGTTGAACAAACACTGTGGCTATGGCCATGATAATGTCCATATGGAGAGACATCTGCGCTAACAAGAGAAGGTGACACAGGAGCAATAATGCAAGGTGCATTGGTGTATTGCTCAATAAGCATTTGCAAGTTGGAAACTTGCAAGACAACTTTATTGGCCATAACCTGCAATTGTAACATAGCATTTGAGTATATAATGGCTTTGGTATGTAAAGTGAAATAAGCATCCACACAAAAGTAAAGTAGTGTTTCAATCATTCCATTTGTTGAACAGAGTTTTCACTTTGAAATCATGTATTGAGTTTCTAGGTACTTGGGCCTATGGGTAAACTAGAAGAGGTGGTTGAGAGTTTTCAAATGTACACAAAAAGCAAACCGGGTGGTGGAACCTTGCTAATTTTCTTGGTTTTTTGGTCCTGTTTAGCCCTACTTAAATATGCTTAATCATCAAAATCCTTAGGTCCTACCAATCACCTAAGGCCCTAAACCCTTTATGTCATAATTCATCAATGGCTTCCTATACTAGTCGTCTGTTTTAAGTCACAACTTCAAGTTGCCCTTTTATTGTTAGTTTACTGGCCGCTTCCCCTAAGCATTGACTTGCCTCATTCGTGATTAATTTTTTGAATTCTATAGTCAGTTGGAGGCTAATGCAATGATGACATGTAGCGGCTGAGCGTGGTTTGTTGGCTCCAAAGGTTAGTGCTCTATTTGAGTTGTGCTAATGTGCGATGCACTGCTAGGCCCATCTCTTCACATGGTGTTGCAAGCACATTGTCCAACTGTGTATCATTTGATTGGTTACATGGTCGTGTGGAGACAAGTGTTAGAGGTGACTTGGCTATGGACTATTGTGGTATAGTGCCACGTGTCCTAGGCCCACCATGGTCGTTGAAGCAAATGGAAAGCTTAGTGTAGCCCTATGGTGTCAAAATGGTGGTAGACTTTCGTGTGGGATTGCAAAACGTCGACCCATGGAGTTGATTGTTTGCTATAGTGTAAAGTGCAATCTTTGTTGGCTAGCTATGATTGGTCTATATCTCTCAATGCACACGAAGGATTTTTCAAATCTGGTTAGATCAATCCATATTATCGATCTTCGCGCAACAAAGTGGAATTAATTGCTTGCATTCAAACTTTCAAATGATGGTTGTAGTTGCCGTGTTTGAGCATGCAAGTGGTAATGATGAGGTGACTGCTACTGGTTCAATTCTTGGCCATTGGAGCAAAATAAAAATTACATCTTGATTGCCACAATGATTACTATTGATTGCATTCAAAAATTTCAAGTGATTTGAGTTCTCTACAAAGTTTGCAGCAGAACTGGGGTTTTCTATAAATGACAAGTGGTCTTTCTATGTATCGATCCATTCAAATTTTTTGAATTTTTAGGCTTTGAGCTACTTGAATTTGTAGGAGTTCAGTGGAATCAAAGGGAATTGTTAAAACCTAATTTTAAAAGAAACCCTAAATCTTTGTAATTGAACAAAATGAGTCATTTGACTGGTCAACCTTCCACTTCGAAGAGAGGGCTTGATGAAGACTTGTTGATTCAGTTCTTTGGGTCATCGAAGAGATTTGCAAATGCATGTGGCCTAGGAGGTTTATTAGATAGACTCATCTACAATTTGGGAGGGTGCAAAGATGTCAACATGCTAGTCAGGGATTGGCTGTTATTTGAGCATTGGTATAGGAAGAGGTAGACCCATTTTTCTTTGGCCAAGGCTTGGATTCTAGATTGGGGAAAACTAGTGGTACCAAATGTTTTTGTGGATACTGACTTCATTAGGGCCATTGCCCAAAAATGCAACATGTAGACAAGAAAATTGTTACCAGGGAATGGTGTTGAGATGCTTAGTTTTTCAAAGGAGTTCATTTCAAGTGCTTTTGGCCTAAATCTAGCAGCTAGTAAAGTCATACATTTTGAGGCCTTAAGGAGAAATTGTATACAACGCTGTGTTGATCTCTAGGCATAGAGTGAAAGGGCCAGACAGAGACCTATTAGAATTTCTTAAAATGAGATAGAGCCATTTAGTCTTGAGACCTTTGAAGACTATTTTATGAAGACTTATCACACCTTGTGCCAAGTGATGGGTGAAGATACAAAATTGAGGATGCCAATTCACCTCATGTATATGGTTGTTGATGTTTAATGCTGGACTTACATTTGGGATTGTAACTGTGAAAATGCAAACCTTGTTGTGTTTGAAGAGCAGTATATGAGAAGGCTATTAGGTTTCTTTGGAGAAGAACGAGTCAAGATACCTAAAGAGAGGATTTCTTGATGCTTGTAGAGAGAACTCTTGACTTGGGGATTTCACATAATTGGGGTGATTGGTTCTTGCATATCTACACCCCTACTTTCAGAGTCTATGGGTGTTTGGTCAATTCCCACATCTTACCTAGGTTTGTTCTAAGGATAATTGCATATCTTGAAATCATCTGGCAGCTTAATGAGTTTGATAAAGCCCACTTAAGAGAAGAAAAGAAATGACCATTCTTCCTACCTTCTCTTTTAAGTTTTCTAATTTTTTGGCAGCAAATAAAGATGTCTTGGAGCAAATTTACCCAATTTTGCAGTCAAATAGAATGGTCCTTGAGTGCGCAAGGATCTTTGATCTTGAGGGTTTCATCCATCATGTGTTAGAATAAGCATTCAAAGGCATTTTTGCATGAAATATTGTATGAGGAGGATGTAACAAGGAATTGCATCACAATTAAGGAGGCGACTGAGAAAAGAAGAATGTGGACGAGCATAATGAGGAAAGAAGAGCATAAATAGAGGTTAAGTCCTGATTAACCTAATGCCTTTGTAGAAGAAAAAGATTTAACTCTGAGGATCCAAAGGATGCTTGCTGATGCTGACATATTAACCCCTCACGAGGAAGATAGACCTATATATAGGAGGGATTGTGTTGCTCCAGTCAAACCATATGTCAAAGCAAAGAGTGAATCAGAGGCTCAAGAGAAATCTCAGGTTGTTGTTGTTCTTGAGGAACAACCTACTAAAAGACGAAAGGCATTGACCTTGAAGAGAAGGGAAATACTATGGAGATTGAGGATGTTGCAAAAAATGTTGTAGAGCAAGAAGTTTTGCAACCAATGTCTTCACCTTCTAGAGTTTTGATGCCAATTATGGCTACAAGCAGGATGAGTGGAAATTTGAAGCACTATAGAATAATACCAATAATATAAGGGCCTTGGCTTGTCAACAAATTTTGGCAGATGATGATTTTGTTAAGACCCAAGAATTTAGAGATTTTGTCACGAGTGTTAAACATGATGAATATCAAAGGAGAGTTATTGAAGCAAAGAATAATGTTGATCCCTCCCAATGGTATGAGATACCCAAATAGGTATTGTAGTAGATGGATATAAAGTTGACAACATGATACTTGAAGAAGGAAGGAAATTAGTACAAGATAGTGGTTTGTTGTTACTCCTTGATTGGGATATCACTACTGCACTTGGTCTTGGTACCCTAAGAAGACACAATCAAGAGACCTTCACCATTGAAGAGTAAGTAGAAAAAGCATTTTCAGAATCAGGGTTTGGCCTTAATTCTAAAACCTTGGCAAATTGGGCCATGGCCACAAATACAAATAAGCCTAGGGTTGTCAATGACATTCAAGAATTGAAAGGAGATATAATAATTAAAAGGGTCTTAGGTACTCTTGCCCCACAAGCTGCATCATTGACAACCAATACTACCCTATTCAGTGAAGCCATAGTGAAAAAGTTGCAAGGGGATTTTGATAACTTGCAGGAGAAGTATATGAATGTGATTGTAGAGAATAATAAATTGAGATCTTGTCAATTGGCATCCACTAGTGCACCAATGACAATAATTTCCAACCCTTCAAGATCATGTGAACCTTTCCCATCAGATAGGAAAGGTTTGCTTTCAGAGATCAAAGAGCTAAATGATCAAATGAAGTGGCTAAGGAAGGTAAAATGTAGATAATTGGTAAATTGGAGGCATATTTGATCAATTACAAATTGTCTAAGATAATGGGCAAGGTTGATGATACATGGAAAGCATTATTGGATTAAAAATCAGCCTCAACCAAGCATGAATTGGATAAGGATAATCTAAAGGCAATCAAAGAGAGGTGGAATGCCAAAAACTTTAGCAATAAGGCAGATTGCTAGATTTGCCAAGTTTGATCCTGAGGCTCTTGCTGAGATTAAGGTAACCAATGAGATGATGGAGATCCTTGAAGATATTGTTGCCTACATGTTGAAACTTTACAAACAGGTCAAAGATAAATTGGGATCGATTGAAGCAATTGAGAAGAGGGTTATGCCAAACATTTTGGACGAATAGGGCCAAGTCAAAACCCTAGATCAATGGAACTGTGAGTATGGTGTAGTAGGCCCTAATCTTTTATCTTCCATATGTGCTAATGAAGATTTGAATATGAGTTTGCTCAACACCGCATTGGATGAGTTGTTTGCCCTAGAGGTAATTTTTGATTGTTTAGTAAAGAAACTAGGGCAGATTAATAAAATATTGTTGCTATGATATGTTAATCCAACCATCTTTTCGTTACAGTATGCAATTTAAGCTAGTGTTTCATTCTAATTAAGAAAGCACAAATTTGATGATGACTTTGATTGTTAAGCTTGTAATGCAATTATGCTTTTATTGTTTTGAAAAGTTTAATGAATTTGACCCAGTTTTGAGTTTGTTACTATGGAATTTGTACTTCTTTTTCAATTGATTTATGAATTGAATATCATATTAAAATTTTAGGTTGAATTTGACTGTTTTTTAGGCTTCTCAAGATGACATCCATAAGTAGTCTTTTATACCATGACATTTTTTTCCATTTATTTTAATAATTACAAGGCAACGAACCCACTTAGCATACTGACATCTCTAATCATTCATAAGTTGGGGTAAATTGAGAGTGAATGCTCATCACTTTGGGCTTTTCCTCCGCTAGTTTCACTCCCCAATTGCAAAGCTTTTGGAGCATGTGATGCATTACAATTGACCTTTTTCTTGCATGTCTAACCACCATGGGATTGACCCAAGTACAATCCAATCATGCATGCATGTGCTAAGCATTGATGGAGTTCATTTGATGCTTAATTACTATTTTAATATGTAGGATTTCATCCATGCATATTTTAACTTGAAATAGAATGAAACTGAGATCCCCCAATACTCAACAAATTCATGGTTATACATGATTATCTCATTATTAGATGGATTGTGGGATTAGTGGGTTCTCATTGTAAATTCGGCAGATCATGATTGCTTTTTCAAATTTCAGCTTCTTTTAGCTGGTTTGAGTTATTTTAATTTTCAAATGGTAATTTTATATATTACAATATAATAATAATAACCGTCCTTGAATGCCGATATTGGCATGTTATGAAGGCTAATTTGTGGTGTTATTGTTCTTGCCATCAAGGTTCAAACCCTATTGGGGTGCTATTGTTGAATGTTTAAATGGGGACAAGGTCTCCCATTTGTAGCCTCACCGGATCAAAGCATTAAAAAAAACTGTTCTTGAGTTTCTGAATTTATTTTGCTGTCCTTGAAATTTGTGTCCCTGATCCTGCAGTCCCCATCCCCAAGGTCTAGAGAAACATCTATTATGCTAGAACCCAATGTAGTCAACCAAAATGTTCAACCATCATGGGATTGACCCAAGTACAATCCAATCATGCATGCTTTGTTTTAAGTATAAAAGGATTTCATGTGCAGTTTAATTACAATTTTAGTATTTGTGAAATTTCACCCATTTGTGTTCTAATGTGAAATAGAATGAAAATAAAGTTCAATATGCAACACTTTTATAACTAACTATATATGAATATTTTATTATTAGATGCTCCAAAAACATCCACACATAATGTATTATTCAACAATAAAAACATTACAATACACTTATAGAGTTTGCATGAATACTTCGTAACATCATGCTCCTCCAATGTATCCTCCTCGTGTCCAAGCATAATGGGTAGCTATGCAACCACACATTCCATTGCCATGCCTCCCATTGTACTGTATAAGAAAGCTTAGTACAAATGACAGCCAGGCCAAACAGCCAACTAGCCAACCCCGACCACCAAACATGTGCTTGCTTTTATAGATTTAAGCTCACATAAAACAACCAAGGTAAAACCATGGGTTCACAAAACCATTGAACCCCACAATTACTTTTTGGTACTAAGTTTTCCCAATGTAAATAACTTTCCATATACAACCCACACAAAATATCTAACCAATGTTAAAAGTTTACAAGTGGGACTCGAATAAATATTTAACATGGCTAAAAGCATCTGCTAAAAATGCACCTCAAATAATATAATGTCCCTTTTTTAAATAAGATTTAATATTAAACAATTATTTAATAAAATTAGAATGTAAAAGAATAAAAAAATAAAATTTAAATTATAAATATAAAAGATTAAACTTAAACATAACACATAACCAAATTTTTGTTAAGTTTAATGAATGGTCAAAAGGCACAAGATGAAAAGTTGAGATTCCCTCAAACATGAGATATATAGGGTGAAGAGAGCTTCATTTGAAAGGGGGGATAAGGATGGAGGAAGGAAGAAAGAATGGAAGATGTAAATCTTTAATGGAAGAGAAAAGAGGAATGAGAAGAAAATAAGAAATTGGTTCCTTCAATAAGCTGAAATGATGAAGGGTTGTGACTCTTCCAAAAGGTGCTAATTATGGAAGGTTGCAACTCTTTCAAAGGGCAACAATGATGAAGGGTTGCGACTCTTTCAAAGAGTGGTAATTTTGAAAGGTTGCGACCTTCTCAAAGGGCATAAATGATGGAAGGTTATGACTCTTTCTGAGGGTGGTAATTGTGAAAGGTTGTGACCTTTGCAAAGGGGCAAACATGGTGAAGGGGTGTGACTCTCCCTCATATTGGAAGATATAAAGGGGAGAAGGTTTCATTTGAGGACATCATCCAAGGGAGATCTATTTGGAGAATAATTTATTATTCTCAAAGGCAACCATGAAAAGTGGTGACTCAATTCTTATGAAAGGCAGTGACCCTTTCACCAATCATGTATAAGAAAAGAATTCATTTTGAAATGGAAGAGAAGGATAAGAATTCATTCCAATGAGATATGTAGAGTCAGAAGATAAAAGGCAGTGAGTATATTAAGAAGAACAGTGAATATGTTAAGTAGAAAAGCAGTGATTATTGAAGAAGGAGAAGAGAATCAGATCACTGAGTAATCAGATTAAGGTGGGATTTCAGAAAATGTATTTATATTAATCTGCAGCCCCTATACTTGTCGTTGGTATGATGTATAATAAATTGTATGATAGTCTTTGGACTTGCATCTGGTAGAAGATGGAGTATTCCACCTTGCTGCTGATATGCATATTATATGTTGTTATCTTTCCTATATCTCTGCTTGTGTATAATGTGACACATATGATGATTCCCTTCATGATTCTGATCCATTGGGCTATTTCATTTTGGAGGGGAGACATGGTACATACAAAGGATTGCAAGTAGCTAGGAAGCCACACCCATAGAGACACCCCGAGTGCAGCTGGGAGGCTGGATGAAGGTTGTCATTTCATGCTCCTGGGCTGGGTGGAATGGCTTGAGGCACCTTGTATGTTCTCCCAACTAGTACCCCATAATGACAATGAGTTGAAGAGATAGAATGTCAAGGGAATTCCATATGTTGAATATTATAGTAGTGAATTAAAATTCTATTTGTGTAAGGTTGGCTTGTATGCTTATTTATCTTGTGATACTAACCTGGTTGCAGGACCTATACCAGGACACTAAAATGACAACTCTCACTCCCAAGCACTATTCAAACCCTAAGAGAAAATCTTTGGGCAGATTGAGTTAAGTCCCAATAGGGGACATTACAAATAAATACTTTTTACGTAATTAAATTAATTCTTTCTTGTGCAAGGTGTACAATGTCCTTTTTCTAACAATTTCTTCTTAAAATTGAAGCTTATTTTAGTTTGTTTCAGTTATTTTAAAAATTTATTTGCATTTTAATGTTCAAATATTAATTTAATATATTATATTAATAGCCGTCCTTGAATTTTTTAATTCTATTTTGCTCTCCCTGAAATTTGTGCCCACAATCCTGCAGATGCCTTCTCCAAAGCTTGGAGGAACATTTCTTGCACAAGAATCCAATTTAGTCAACCAAAATGTGTACTATATATACTTGCAACTGTCCATCATCCAATGTCTTATCAAGAAGGTTTACACTTCTTGAAAATAACTAGCAGATGCTTTCCGTAACACAAATTTGACTTTGCTTTATCAAGCCATTCTACAATTATCTATAACATTCTGCTTCATGGGGATGCAGTAGTTTTTGGACAACGCATATATTCTTGATACTTTACTATCCCATGACATTAGCTACATAAAGATACTGTTTTTTACCAAAAAAGAGTCAATTTATAGAAGCCATAGTAAAATACCCATTACCTATGGAGGTGCAATAGTTGTTTTCTGCTTTACATTAAATGCTATTCTACCTCTTATTTGTGGTTTTACAATGTTGGCCATCATCCTAGTGGCATTTGTTTCTTAGCAACTTGTTGGAAGGAAAATTTGGGCAAAGCCTTTGCACTTGAGGTGAACATATTAATCTCAAGACACTAATATGATACACGAACCTCTGCCAAGAAACCTGATGCTCCATGCATAGGAAGATTCAAAATGATAACATCCATTTTGATTTTCTTGCTTTTCTTGTCTTACAGAAAATCTTTGTTTATGTTAGCAATCATGCAAAATTTTGTCTATGAACACTACATAGAATCATAAACTACACATGAACCCGAGGGCTGCTTGAACATAATCATGTAGTTTCTAGAACTCAATTTAGATAGCTACAAGTGACATTGTATTAAGCACCAAATCTTAGGGTCATTTTTGTATTTGAGACAGTAAAGTCTTGTGTTACAGAAAAATAACTTCTCTTCAGTATAAATCAATGAAAAATTATAGCATATGTTTTGTAGAAAACTTTACAACTTGAGTGCTCTAGAGTCTAGACTATCTTCTCGCATGTTTTGATAAAACTTTTCTAATTTTAGGAATTAGAGGTGTCCATGCTTGAGGCCTTGCTATTTTTTAAGGGTGTACCCAATAGGGTTGAGAAATATCCTTGGTCTTTTGATGATAGTTGTACCCTGTGTTCAAGGAATGTAAGGATGCCCCATTTGGCTTAAGGGTGCAACCATTTTATTTCCTTTTAATTACATTGGTACATTTGCAATGCACAAATAGAAAAAGCAACTAAAAAATGCTCTTCAGTTCTAACATTAATTAAATTTAAAAATAGTCTCGTGAGTCGTAACCAATCTTGATAGAGGAATACTTCCAATCTCATCTTTTCACATAGAGAAATGTGTGTTATGTTAATTAAAAAAGGAAAATAAGGCTACCAGTTTGAAGTAACAAATTTGAGAAGTCAAGTAAGTATTTTTTAACTTGAGAACAAACACGTACAAAAGAGGGAGACATTATATACACAATAATCTTTTCAAGGACAGTTTTATATACAATCTTCTTGTCATATCATGTAATAGAAGACCAATAACTTGAATTTTGAAGTCCCAAACTTCTCAAAACCTAGAACATTTGTCCACATGAGATTCCTGTCCTAACTGTTGACTCAAAAACTTCTTTGCTGGGAAGCTTCTGTTTCATCCTTAGTGTCTTGCTTCAATTCTTTGGGCAATCCCCCACAGTAACCACAAGATGCCTTTCGAAAGTAAGGTTTCCTAAAATTACTTGCTGTATTCCTTAATAGAATCATCTTAGGAATTTTCAAGATACAGAAATGATACTTCATCTATTATCGAAAACTTTCAAAGAGTTTGAAGTAAATATTTTTTAGCCAACCCATCCTAGATACGAGGATCTAGAACAGCGCATCATACATACAAAAATAACATTAGATGGAGCAAAGAAAATCCAAGCTAAGTGCCACTTATACTTGTGGATTTAGGAAAAAAGGGTTGGATCTTTCAATTTGATCCACCAAAAGACGGGACTTAGTATTTTCATCATACACACTTAAAGGAGGAGTTGAATGAATATTTAGTGCCTTACATCTTGACTTTTTGTCTCTTTACTTCTTTGACAGAATAATTCTATTCCAGATTGCTTGGCAGTTGGATTTTGAAATTTGTTATTGGATATCATAACATTCCTAACTTGGCTGATGTATATTATTTGTGTCTTCATTAAGGGGTTTTGATGCTCATCTTTTATGCCCTTGGATCTCATTGCCACTCTTCTGTGAAGTATTTCTCAATATTCTATTTTCTTCTCCCAATTTGAATTCGGACCGGTACACTATTGCTGTTGATATTTACAAAAATCTATTAAGACTTCAAGTTAAATAAAATAATTATATTACAGGGGATAGAAAAAATCCCCAGAGATGAAATTAATCACAAAATCTTATCTATCAACGTATAGATTTTAATGGCTTTGATCTTCCTTTACAGTGGCTGAACTAATCAATAAGTTTAATTTTCCAATTGTACCAATCTCTTCTTACAATGATAATGATCAATAAAATTTGTACTGGGAAAGTACAGTTGAATTTGACTCAACATGTACATGATCCAGAGTAATACTGAAAATTTTCATATAGATTGAATCATAGTGCAAGATCGGATCATAGGTTCCATGTGTAACTAATTGATTATTCTAATGTAAATGAGATCTTGCATGATGATGAAGCATATGTACAAATATCTAAATATCCACTTGTCATCTGTAAATAATCTAATGATTAATTTATCTAATTTTTTATGGGATATTGTTAAGAAATAATGCTCATACCTAGTTATATATAATCCATTTCCTACATAATCCATGAGAGACAAGCATACATTCAAGCTTATAGAATTACCATTATGCAAAAATCGAAGAGACAATTCACAAGATAGCACAAGATATACCTTGAGAAAGCCCTCGTGAGGGAAAACCTAGCCTCCAAAAGCATCCAACTCCATTGTATTACTCAACCATAATGCAATACAAATCACTTACAGAATTACAATGAACACCTATGAAACATCAAGCCCTCCAATGCATTCCGATGTGTTCAAGCATGTATCCGTACATCCCATGCCATGCTTCACAAGTGCAGCCTTCAAAAAGACTCAATAATGACAGCCCAAACCGCCAGCCAACTCAAACCACTAACATGTGTTGCTTTTATAGACACAAAATACAACTAGTGGTAAAGTAAAACCACGCGCCACAAAATCATGTGAACACAATATTATTGACCCCTCATTAAATATATTTTCCCAATATTAAATAATTACAATATAATATCGTGACACCCACATTAAACATAATCCCAATGTTACAATACAACGTAAAGTGGTCCTAGGAATAGAATCTCTATGGAATCTCCAAGGAATCTCTACGTGATGCACGCTCATCTAGGTGCTCCTAGGTGCAACACACATAATAATAAAATATAACATTACAAATATTATGCAAGGAGTACACCACCTTTTCCCAACAGATACTATTTTCTCATGTAATAGTAGATCAAAGATGGCACCCCTTGTTTATACCTTCATCCATTTTCTAGATAATTGGAAACATTAAATTCTCATCATATAGGTAAAAAATGTGACAATGAATTGTTATTTATTACTTGTACTTGGGATTTGCTTTATATATCAGTTATGAACTTTGCATAAATATTATTCAGGCATGTGGATTTTGTTCCTGTAGGTTGAAGAATTCTGTTTTTGTTGGAATGTTAAAACAAAGCACGTGCAAAGTATACTTGATTATATTGCTGCGAGACCATACTTATTCTGGAGGCATATTTAAAGCTTGTAATTTTTGCTATGTGAACACTAGATTTGAGAATGAATAATGAATCATTGGTTGATTCAATGATTATAGATGGTCTCTTATAAATTTGAAATAGAATTTTTTTAAAAACACCTGGAGATTGCCAGTTAATCAAATTTGTTTTTATCTAAGTTTGTACGTATCTGTGTCTTGTTGCAAAGTTCTTTGTCAGAATGAACAAATTCATTTATTCTCCATTTTCTCTTTTGAGAAATATGAAGTGCTAAAATTCTAGAAAATTACTCTTTGAGCAATTATCTGTTGCAAAACCAAGGGGACAATTATTTCTTTTTTGAGAGATTACTAAATTCTAAACAAGTGTAAGAGGCTTCTTAGCAAAATACAACATGGAGTGTTCTATTACAAGATAAATTGAGGGAAAAAGAACTATTTTTTTAATCTATACTTCCAGGTCTCTGATTAGATGTTTATAGTCTTCATCTAATTGTTATTTAGCTTTTAGATAAATCTCTGAAGACAGGCCACAAATAACATAGGCCACAAGGAACTTTTAAATGAATATAGCTTTGATGATGTATGCATCTTTTTGGAGTTAATTTTCATTATATAAAGATACAGCCTAAGACCATCTTAATGTATTTTACCTTCATTATTAATTTCTGAATTGGCGAGTTAGCTAAGAAGTTTCTTTTGTTGTCTAGTGCAGGCTCTCTATTTCTGTGTTCCGTTTAGAGATCAATTGTTGGAGTATTATGGCCACAATAAGCCTACTGGGGAAGCAGAGGAGAATCTTCTAACATGCTTGGCAGATCTCTTTATGCAGGTCAATAAATTCCTTGGTTTTCAGAATAATACTAGGAAGATGGAGATGCAGAATTTCTTTGAAGAGACAGTAGTGTGACTAAAAGAGTAGCATTTTTGTTTTGAACGATGAGTCTCTACATATAAATTGACAGCTCAAATATCTTGACTTGCTTTATACTAGAAAGTGAAATCATAAAAGCCATTTTAAAATGCTCTTAACTGAAATATGCTTGTTTCTTACCCAGCCTTTTTATCTCGAGAGTATCTTGGTGTGATTTTATCAAAGGATGTAGAGGAACCTTCCTTTAGAATAGGGAAGTGGAATGATTGGGGAAACTTCATTGTCTGTTTTTTAATGTTTTTTCTTTGAAAGGGTACTGATTTGCATTTTACTCTGTTATTTGTCCTCTACTTTTTTAATTTGCAATTGCCTTATACTTTATAGGCATATTCTTTGATATATGCCATGGCTGCTTTATTTAAACCGACTGGTTATGAATTAAGATGAGCCAGATAGAGAGTCAATGCACATCCTTACATAAAATCAGTCCGGAATAGAACTGTTAGTGGTGATTGTTAAGAACATCCATAACAAGGGCATACTTGCTTGTTTTTCTTTAAATTCTGTCTTCATACATTTCACAGTGTAGTGTCCCCATCCTTAACTTGTGCTTGGGTTACCATCCACATATTGGGCTCCTATGTAAATTTACTATCAAAGAGCAAAATTGTTTGGTGGTTTTCAGCTGCTAATTAATTATTCCCCTTATGGGTTTGATCACTCTTTATGTTGTCAGACTCCAATTCTGTGAGTTCATTCCCTTGGTGTTTGGGCAATCTGGCAGCCCAACTATATGAATTTATGAGCAATCAGAAATAAAGCCATTAAAGATCCTTACATATATGATCAGCCAATAAAAATAGGCATTGCTTATTGTTCTTGTAGTTTCATCTATAACAAGGCCATACACGGTTACTTTGCTGTGTAGCCAGTTTTGCATTTATCTAGCACATCTGACCGTCAGACTGGATTCTGCTGGTATCTTGTGAACACTGAAAGAGGTTGGTGTTTTCTGCTGCTTATTGAATATTTCCCTGGCCTCTTCAATGTTGTCTGACTAGAAAATATCTTGGTTATCTGTTTGCTTAGCAGTCAACATTCCCTTTGCTGTCCTTAGGCTCTATGCCTGTTTCTGAACTTCCTTTTTGCCTTATCATTACCTAGAATCGGGCCTTAGGTCTAGTAGACTCCATTAGTCTCCCTCAGTGTTTCTCACATCCTATTGTTTGTGTGCATACCGATCCGGCTTACTCTTCTCAGTGCAGAACATCTTACCCATTAGTGGGGCCAACTATCTCCTTTTCGCATGGGCCTGAGAGAGGCATCTACCTTCAATCAGTTGTGGTGCTCAAGATTCTTCTTTCTTTAACCTTGTATCCCTCAGCCTAGTGTGCAATCTTTGAAGATACAAGCAGAAAACTCATCATAGCATACTGATATTGAAAGGCATAGCCTTATCATCACATTACAAACAGTGTCTGGCCTAATAGTAATATATCATGCTTTAGCACCCCTTTTACCTTCCCTACCACTAAACCCTGGGGATTTTGAACAGACATAAGAGTGACAGTGTTGCCACATTGCAATAAATTAAGATTTTCATTCTTCCATGATACCTTGTATGAAAGATGTAATCTCTATTTAAACATATTGTCTCAAACAGAATTAATCACATGCTAGACAACTTGAAGTGTTATCTTATTCATTGCCCTTTTACCTATATAGGTCATGATCCCTCATTCATCTCATTTCCTGTTTAGGTCTTTCACCTAAAAACATTGCATTGCAAGAGATGCTGGATTGACCATCCAGATCTTGGCTGATCATTCTTTTCATATTTCCTTGTACAATTATACCATGCATAATTCCATTAGCTTTAAGGGATCTAAAATTGAATTATTACATAGCTTATTTAACATAGCAAACAAACCAGTCTTTAAGCTTGAGATGACAATTGAAGTTTGTAACAGTCCATTTGCCAAAGATTATTTGGTGTTTTGATAGAATTAATTAAACCTTGTTAGTCATTTATTGACAAGAGATAATCGAATGCGTTACTTGCTCCATAACAATTGTCCCTTTTAATGATATCTTGAATTACTCAGTACGTTTTTGATTGATATGGAAAACTTCTCACCTGCAACCTTGTTCTATAACTGTTCCAATGTGTTTTTAGCTCAGATTCTTTTCAGCCTCTTAACTGTTATGGAGATCAAACATTCACAACTATCATTTTGGTTTTCAAAGAACCTCAAAATGTCTTTCATTCATATTTGGCAAAAATGAAAGTGTCATTTTTTTCCTGAATCTGGCCATACCTATGTGAGTTAAAGAATACTCTCACAAAACTAAAAGAGTGTGTAAGAGCAAAAATATTTTATGTTGTAAGACAAATCTATTATGTGTGTGCTAGATATCTTTGGACAATTAGTGGGAAAATTAATATTGGATCATCATTTCCCTAAAATGTATGATATTTTTTTAGTGTGAATGGGGTACTTTATCTAACTAGTTAATTTCCCAGCTAGTTATCCATTTAGGTCCTTTCCACACTATATCATGTTTAGATAGAGATTTATTGACTATCCCATATTGATTATGTTTTCGGTCGCTTGGGTGGAAAATCCTATATATACCCACCTCTTGCTCTCATGCTCATTCTCACTGTAAGCTTTGCATTCTGTTCGGTAGAATACATTTTATTCTTGCTCATTTATGATTTCTAGCTTTGCTCTCCTTCATTCATTTGCATTCTTGGGTGGCTTTTTAGCCAAATCTTATATGGAATGTGAGCTGTTATATTCACAGCACAAGAGTATGCTCTTCTTTTTCATCCTGGTGGAAGAAAGACCAATTTTGGGGGGGGGTTCAAATAGTGACTTACTAGTTGAAGGCCTTTTCAAGCTTCTAGGATAAAAGTTAGATTTGCCTTTAGTTTTGTCTGAAGCAAACATTGGAGGCCAGATCTGGAAAGGGTTGAAGTGGGAGATTCATTGCTATATCTATTATGGAGCTGTCATTTTGGAGCATCCTGGGTCAAATCCGACCCTATCACTGCGTTTAGGAGGCTTGAGAACCATAAAATCGATTGTCAAATCGTCTTATTTTAGACAAGTGGTCAGGTGAGGAAAATGTTTTGTTGCTCGGAGATGTAGAGTCTCCATGGACGTACCAATATGAGAATTTTAATATTTTTTTTGTGTTTTAAGAAAACACAATTTTTTAAACAATATTCTGAAAACAAATTTTTTGAAAAATAAAAAAATAATCAGAAAAAAAGAAGATATTTTAGAAGGGCAAGGTACCTATACAGAAGGTACCTACTTGCACAAGCCCTTGCTTGGGTGGCTCACTTTGCAGGCCGTACCTAACACAAAGGCTAAAGACTCCTCATGAGTTTGGGGGCGACTTTGGTTCCCCAAACCATCTCTGCAATTCGGCCTTTGGGCCAATTTAAATCACAAAAAATATTTTTTATTATTTTTAAATAAAGAAACTTTTAAGTCCGTTAACAATTGCTCTTGACATATTTTGACAAATATTTGGTGAGCCCCCTAAATTAAGCAGAGATTTACATTAGTTTTGTGGTTTGCTACTTTTAGCGACACTTTAAACTAGTTGGAGGGTCTCTATCTTTGGTGTACCATCATAGTTGACCACTGTTTTGCCAAATTTGGTGGGAGGATTTTAATTTTCTTCCCCCCTCTTTGTTGGCAAGTTGCAATTCAAAGCCAAACTTTGAAGACTAATTTCTTGAGCTCCCGATCGCTGTTTCTGAGGTGTTTTTTTAAATTTGGGCTAAATTTTCGTGCTCTACACATTGGTAAAGATGTTTTTATATTTTGTTGCAGGGGTTTTTCTAGAATTTGCAGATTCTCTAAGTGACATTGCGTAGTTCTCGTTTTGGGAACTTCAAAGCTGTATAACTTTTTCATATGACCTCGGATTGAAGCGATCCTTTTTGAAGTGTATGTTTATGTACTTCGTAGTGGTGCTATTTATTTCTCCCGGTTTATCCCCAAAATTGTACTTACAATAAAAGCTCATTCCTTGAGGATTTACAAAGCATTGAAATCAAGTCCACTTAGTGTTTGTTGCTGGTGGAAGTTGTAACAGCACTATATATAGTGTCAAATTATTCCTCTTCGGGGGGTTCTTTGATTGAGTGAACCAAGGGGGTGACTCTTGGTGTACTTGTGCTTGTGTACCTCCCCCCTTGGTGTACTTTTGCTTGTGTTTCTCTTTCCACTTGTGCTCTCTTTTCCTTCAAATGGATCCAAAGTTTCCATTGCTAAAAACATACAACACATGGCATCAAAATGCATGGAATGCCTTACTGCAACTAGGATATACACCTAATGTTGAAAAGAAGGTAATTGAACCCTCAAATGATAAGGAAAAGTTTTTTTGGATGCGTGTACATACAAAATATTTTGGTTGTCTTAGGAGTTTAGTTTCCTTTGATATTATGTTTCAAATTGAAAAATGTACAAATTCCCATGATGCATGGGAAAAACTAAAATCTCTGTATGGTTCAACTGATGAAGTTTGGGGTTATCAAATTGACAATGAAGTAATGAGTCTTGATCCTAAGTCATTTTATAACATCCAAGACTATGTAACAAAGGTCAATGACCTTAGCACACAATGTAATTCATCTAGCTTTGAGAAACAGGATACTCAACTTGTCTATATTGCTCTCATCAAACTTGGACTTGAATATGCAGCTTTTGTTTCTAGCTTTTACACTCATAGGTTGACAATGGGATCCACATTCACTACACCTTATGCTTCCTTTTTCGAAATGTTGATATAAGAACAAGGCAAGGTTCTTTCAATGGCTCTCCTTAAGCCTTCTCAGTCTCAGGATTTGTTGGTTGGTCAATTGAAGGGACAAAAAAGGGTCAGATAAATCATAAAATCGACAAGAAAAAACTAATTTCGGGAAAGAAAGAAGATAAACAATCGTCTGTCCCAAAAAAAAACTTTAACTCTTTTTCAAAAGGGAACTATCAGAAGAAGGTAAGGCCAACTTGTAGCTATTGCAAGAAACTTGGTCATGAGCAACATTCTTGTCACAAGAACTTGATCAACAAATTGAAGCATCTTTTCAAAAACAACAACATTGATCTTCTCTCTTCTATTGCACACCAATCCTCTATTCTAAATTAGGCAGGGAAAAGAAATTGCACTTATTGCTATTGCAGATTCTTCTTAGTAGTGGATTCTTGACTCGTGTGCATCGCATGGGTTCTATAAGAGAACAACTTTCTTATGTGCCTCACATTCTCATTGAGGATGTCTCTCCAATGAATGTTATTGGGAAGGGTTCAGTTGATGTTGGTACTAGTGCATTTGAGGAAGTTCTTTGTGTGCCTAATCTATTAGAAAACCTTCTCCTCATCTACCATATCACTTAGAATGGTAGAAAAGTTGAATTCACTCCCAGTATAGTGAGTATCAAGAATCTTGAAGATAATGCACTACTTACAATTGGTAAGGTTGATTATGATTCTTGCCTCTATACTCTCTCTCACTTTGTACTTGTGCAAATTCTACTGCATTGCTCACCCCTTCAAATTCTGTGAGCAAACTATGGCATGAGTAGTTTGGTCCTCTCAACTACCACTATCTTCAGTAGCTTAGCAAGGAGGATATGGTCACAGGTCTCCCTTAGATCAATTTTATTGATGATGTTTGTTTGGGTTGTGCCTTGGGAAAGCATCTTGAGGACAAGTTCAACAAAGGGAAGGCTTGGAGAGTTTTAGAAGTCCTTGAGTTGGTTCATAGTGATTTGACAAGCCCTTTTCTATCCTTGTAGCAAGGCGTATTATATGCTCACTTTCATTGATGATTATTCAAGATATACATGGGTCTACTTTCTTTGGCACAAAGGAGAAGTCTTTGATAGATTTCAAGAATTCAAGGCTCGTGCTAAGAAGCAATCTAGAAAGTGCATCAAAATTCTCTGCATAAATAATGGTAGAGAATATTTGAACCATTATTGTGAGCAAATTTACAATCTTGAAAGGATTGATTTTTAGCATACTATTGTCTACACACAACAATAGAATGGTGTAGCTGAGAGGAAAAATACACCTTTAAAAAAAGAAGGTTGGCTGCATGATTCACAAATGCTCCCTTGTACCTGTATATTGGGCAGGGGCTATCAACTGTGCTGCTTACATCTAGTATATAGTTTGCAGAAGGCATTAAAGGGAATCACTCCCTTTGAAGTCTGGTATTGTAGGAAACATATTGTGCTCACATCTAGAATAGATTTTGCATAAGGCATTAAAGGGAACCACTCCCTTCGAAGGCTGGTGTGGTAGGAAACCTATTGTGGAAACTGTTGAGTTTTGGGCTCCCCAACATGAGCACACATTCCTTTGGAGAAGCACAAGGCCTTGGGACCTTAGAGTCGGCCTTATATCTTTGTTGGTTACCCCGACGGTGTTAAAGGATATCGCTTGATGGATACCGAAACACATGAGCTCTTCATTGAGTGTAGTGTGCATTTTGAGGAAAGCTCTCTGTTGTGACCTTTTCATACCATTGCAAATGGGGACCCCCCTCTTTTCGCTTGGCAGTAGGGTAGTTAGTTGGCTTAGTTTAGATATGGCAATGATTTTGGGGTCTCAAGGTCGATGAGAAGAGAAGTTGGAGCACTCTAGACACAAGTCAATGTCCAATGGCTAGTTTGAATCGTGGAATAAATAAGATTGTTGAGTCAAGCACATGGTGAAAATCTAGGATGGCTTTAGGAATGAAATTTCTTTACACTTACAAAGTCCAAAGTCTCAACCAAGTTAGGATTCGCAAGTTGGTGACAATGCCTCATGAATGGCTAGGTGTGTTGCTATTTTCTATTGACAGCATGACAACTTTGTGCAACTCTTTGAGCAACTTTTCTCGAGAACTCCAAGTACAAGCTGGAATCCAATTGGACTTGGAATTAAATTTCTGAGTTGATCATCATTTCTGCCCAGCATGCTTGATGACACTTCGAGACAAGGGGAGGAAGTTTGGACTTGCAAGCGAAAACCAGATCTTTAAGTAGGATTGAACAAGCAACGAAGTTGAGCCTTGAAATGGATTGGACAAGACAAATAAGAATCAATATGGCTAAGATTCAAGGGGAAGAACATAATTCAATTGGATTTAAAGATGCAAAGGGACCCAATGAAAGTGTGGATCGCCTTAAGGAAGAGTTCCAAGGCCAGGTTGGAATCTGACCTGGACTTGGAACAAAATTCCAAAGCCTAGTCAGAATCTGACCTGACCTTGGAATTAAATTTCCATGACACATGAAATCTCCACCCTTATATTGGTAACCATTCTTCAAGGGAAAATCCATGTCGACACTTACAAAATCAGAATTCACTAGTTTTGAAGAGTAAATCTGGACATGTTAATGAGGAAAGTCAAATGTTAACAACCTGATTTGAATCGATTATGGCAAGAACTTATGCAATTACGGGTGAGAATTGATTAGGATATGAAAGAAGATTGATTTGCAAGTGTGAAGATCAAATGATGGAAAGGAAATCCATTTGTAATCTCAGAATTTTGGATGGGAAGGAAGTAGTTTATGCTGTTTGGATGGGCACACACTTAGAGCAACTTTGGAACAATTCCAATGGCAGGTCGAAATCCAACCTTGGAAATTTAATTCCAAGGGCAAGTCAGAATCCGACCTGGCCTTGGAATTAAATTTCCAACTACCTTATGATTTCTGCCTCCCCTAGAAAGCCATTAGAAACTATGCAAAACCATCAAATCAAGTCGGCCAACATAAAGATCAAAGGGAGTTAATTTAAATTGCAATTTAAAATCAATTTCCAATCAGGTTGGCTATGCAAAGAGGCATGTCTTTTGGGTCTTGAGCGCCTATATATATAAGAGTTGCAAACCCCTCATTCAAACCAATTCATTCCAACAAGACAGAGCAGAGCAACATTACAAGTGTGAAAATCAGGGAAGAGAAGAAAAAATTGAAACCAAGTTCACTAAGATCTGAAAATCAGAAATAGGAATGTTAAGAAGACATTTGGGCCCCCATTGCAAGCTAGAAGAAACTCAATTTGCAGCCCTGATACATTATTAACTCAGAATTTTTTAAAATTGCAATCAGGTATAGGAATGTAATCAAGTTTGCAAGGTTAAGTTCTTGAATTCAAGTAGGTCACTAAATGTTTTTAAGGGGAAATGAAATGATCTAAGCTCAGAAAATAGTAATCAGGAGTTAAAGATCAGAACTTAAATAGAAAATCAGAACTTAGCATTTTTAGGATTATCCGCTAAAATCAATTGAAATGAGGTTTTAGATGTAGGAAAGTTTAAATCAATCATGTGGAACCTCAAGAATTTAAGAACTAAATAGGCACTTGAAGATCATTTAAATTGGCAATTATAGTGATGTAAAGATTTTTTATGTGACAAGTTAGAGGTGAAATGTAAATGATATATTTTGAGAATTGTTATTGTTTTGTAGGTTAAAAATGTCGGGTGCAAGGCGGGACCTAATTCGAAGAAGGATAGACAAGTGCAAATCAAGTACAACTTGAAGGAGATGATCCTTGAAACGAACTTCACCTCAAAATGGAAGAAGATTAGCAACACAAAGCTTGGACCTGTCAACATGGAGCAAGTTAAAGATTGAATGTTCAGGAGTGATCCATCAAAGATGTCAAAGTGAATGGTGAGAAATGGAATTGTTCAAGCATAAACCTTTCCCCCAGCGATGCAATGCACTGAGGTAATGATAGAACGTGCCAAGCATTATGATCCACAAACAAAACAATTCACTATGCTCCAAAGAAGAAGTTGGTATCAATTACAGAGCAGGCAATAAGAGAAACATTCAATATTCTAGTTCACAAAGTCGGCATCTACACAACAAAGGAACAAGCCTTGAAGTATTACAATGACAAAGCCAATGCTTGCAATGCTGTGATCAACAATGGTTGGCTAATTGAACCAAGGAAACATCACTGCAAGTTGCCAAAGTTAACTAAGTCTGAATTTCTAGAGGATTATGGTGATCTCATTATCATGTTGAGCAAGGTTATGGGAAGCCCACAAGGTGCAGTCTTAGAATCTTGGATATTCTACTCCATGGACACGATATCTACTAGTGAGATGATGTTTGAATGGGCAAAGATAATCAATGATAATCTGGATCTTCAATTAAGGATGTTGGAAAAGACAAAGGCATTTTACATGAGCTCATATATGGTATACATGCTGATGATGATGTACAAGTATCCAGGATTGAGTTTCTTAGACCCAATTGGGATTGGAATTGGACAATCTTTGTGCATGAGTGCTATCCATGTTTTGCATCTTCACAACAACAACCAATTCAAGATATTCAACGATGTGTTTGTCATGTGCATCATAAGAACACTACAAGAAATGCCCCACAAGAGATTATTTGATGAAGCTGAATAGTTGGTCAAAGAAATATTGTTCGTAGTATATTTAGTTTCCAAAATTCACATACATAAGGGTATTGGGAAATACATCTTGTCCAAAGAGGCTTTTGAGATATCCAATGAACGAACTACTAGTGATGGAAGTATCAAGGCAATTGCTCTCCTATGATAGGATTCAAAAGTATAAGCATAAGCAAGGGGTTACATTTTCGATCCATCTTGGGAATTCACTTGAGACTTGACCGACACTCCAAGAAGTTGAGCAACAGAGAAGAAAATGGAATACTATTTACTGGGAGCCTATGGTTCGAGAACGAATTTTGATCCAAATCGACAAGAAACAAATACAAACATGTGCCACACGTGGAGGATTATTAGGCAAATGCACCTAATGATTATGAAGTAAGAAAGAGGATGTTCTCTAGATTGACATTTGAAATGATTAGAACATACAAGTGCATGCAAGTCCTAGATCAGCTTGAGGATAATGGAAAACATATCAAAGATGACTTCAAAATAGTAAGGAAGCAAGAGCTTGATCCCATCGATGGGTTCAAATATCATGACATTGATTTGCAAACATTGATGAAACCTGTGACAATATTCATTGAGTATTGGGTTGATCAGTAGATGGCGAAATTGAAGGAAAGTGAAATTCCTTTGATGTATGACTTGATGAAAGATGTGGAAGAGCCTGAAGTAGAATCATTCGAACAACCACATGAAGTCAGCAGTAAGCAAGAAGGTGGAAGTAGCAAGAAAGGAAAAGGCAATATAAAGCTTCACAAACTAAAGCCATGAAAAGGATGTAAACATCAAATCAAGGATCACCACCAAAGAAACAAAAATTGAAAGACAATCAATTGAAGGCTAGTACCTCTTCCATGCTAAAGATCACACCAACTGTGGATAATAAAGCGTCTCAAGTTGCGATATAATTAGAAGCTAGTAGAAGTCAAAGTCCTAGCAAGTTTCCCATGGATCAACAAGGGCAAGAAGTAGATTCTCCTCCTCAAAGAGTGGAAGATCTTCTAGATAAACATGATAATGTGATTAATATTGAGGATATTCTTGAAGAAGGTGAGGTGGGCTTCCCAGATGTGAACTTCAATGAGGACATGATCGTGGCATCCCAAGGGAATCTAGAAGATGATAATTGAGGAAATGAAAATCAAAAAGAGGAAGATCAAGATGATGAATTAGGGAGTGTACTGCACTTGCATGGTTGCAAGATAGGATGAAGAAAAAGGAAGTGATAATGAAACAACCAATTGATGATATTGAAAATACTTTGGAAAAGATTGGGAAAAAGAAAGAGAAAAGGCCAGCAAAGAATTTTTCAAGGATCAGAAAGGATAGTTCAAATGGTTGCACCGTACAAGTTGCCATTCCAAGAATTGACAAGGCGAGAGAAGATATACTCCCATAGGACAATGACACTGTAGAACATGACATTGGGCAAACTACAAAGAAACAAGAGGTTGAGGATACCTATGGATCCATCCAAGTCCTCGAAGAGAGATTGAACAAAGAAATTGAGAAGAAGCAATATAAGGAAGGAAACATATAGGTGAACGAATATATTCAACACTTGATGAATCCAATTCAACGAAACGATCAAACATTTACCCCTCCCATAACACTTCCAAGGGAGTCAGTTGATAATTTAGAAGCGATGAAGATGACAACTCAAGAGGTGAATGGGTGGATTGAGGTATTCGAAGAAGCAAACAAGTTTCTGGAAGAGTTCGTGGAGAGTTATGAGATGGTTGTTTCCTTTCAAAATAGAATTCAGGCTTTGCACACGATATGTGAGGAATTTCACTTCATCAAGGAGAAGAGTATCCCACGACTGTCAGTATTAAAGGATATCTCCAAATAGGTGTTGGTAAATGGGAATGTGATGAAGGTAGGTGAAGTGGTTGATTTCTGTGAATGGTATTGTGCATTGATTTTGAAACAAGATATCCTTGAGAAAGTGAAGTGTGAATGTCAAGAGCTAAATGAATCAGCTCAAGAAATCCAAGATGAAATCTTCGAGGCAGTGACATATATGTTCAAGTTTGATAAGTGCACAGGTGAAAACATCTACGGAGAACTGTTGAGAGAAGATGGAAGCCATCTATCTTAGGGCCACCAATTCTATTTGGAGAAAATGTTTGAAGGGTGCTGCACCATTTGGAACATTCATGACTACTTGTTGAAACAATGCAATCGAATGGTAGAAGACTTTTGCCACATGTATAGCTGACTTGGGGGTTGCTGAATGGAAGGTCAAGGCTATGCCAAGTGTACCTATGGAAGAGCTCAACAACATCATGTCTAGGTCCATTGAATTTGCAATCAAAGAAAAGGATAAGGGAAATTTTTTTCTAGAAAAAGATTTATTGTAAGCCCATGTGGCAATAAATCTTCTTATTGGTTCCTAGATAGGTGCTTTATTTTCATTGGACAACATTTAATGCTTGTAGCTAGTAGTTACATTAGGGTTTTGTTGGCACAATCTGTGCCATTAATCTCAAATCAATCTAGGCCATTCATTGTACTTGAGCTTCCTATATAAGACTTGCTCAAACCATTTGTAAGAGAGACTTGAAGAAATTGTTGCCAATATACTGCCAAAATTGCTCCTTATTCATTATTGTTTTCATGGTGAATACTTGTGTAGTTTTGGAGTGTTGCATGGTTTCCTCATTTCTCATTTGGTTTGAATTTTCTTAAGTTGAGTATAAGTTAAAAGGTAATTTAAGTTGAATAGTCGATTAGATAATGAAAGATATTGTTGAAATCATGGTGAAACTAGTGTTCATACTTTTTGGTATTTGTTGATTGGAAGTAATAGTCTTAAGATTGGTTTGGACCTAATTGCAAGCACTTCACTTTAATTGCTTAATGTTCATTGATTTGCATAGTTTATGGTGTTGATGAGCATAAGTAGTTTGAAAATCATAATTGCACCCATAGAAGATTGCACCCTCCTTGGCGTAGTTGATTTGGTGAAGCAATGACCGGTTTGGTCTCACCACAACTTCAATGTTGTCTGGCATTAGTATAAGTAGAATTAGAAGTAGCTCAGATTTCCAAACATTCATCCCATTTGCACTTTATTTCAGTTTGAAGTTAGGAATAGTTGATGCACCCAATTGTCATATACTCATATCATTCGCAAAGTAAAGTTGATAAGTCTAGAATGAATAGTGTAAGTCCCCTTGCATAAGCAACATACATCGAGCCAAACGAGCTTATATTCACACTAAAGTCTCAAGTTTGCAGTTAGAACCTTGGAGTCACCTCTATGATCTTCTTTGCAATCTTAGCATACATGGTATCTTTGTTCAAGAGAGGATAGAGTGTCTTTGGCACTTTATTCTGTGTTGCTGAGGTCATAAAACATCCATCAACACTCTCCTAGATCATCCTCTCATCTTCCTTCCTCCATCGTGGAATAAGATGAGGATGACCTCGAGGATTTTCCTCAAGCTTCCTCTACTCGTAGAATTGATCACGAGGTTCATCTCCCTCTTCACATTGCTAAACGTTTTCTCCTTTGTCTCCGACCGTGCCTCTTTGGACCTCATCAAACAATTGAATTTGCAAGTACTCTTGTTGGGGATCCTTCAGACTCTTGAAGGACTAAGGTACAACAGCAAGACATTCCATGTTCCTACATCTCAATCATTTCATGAAGCATCATGTATTGCTGAGTTTGATCCAGCAATATAGGAAGAGTACAACTCTTCGATGCAAAACGAAACACGAGATCTTGTTCCACTTAAAAGGGAAGAAAGCTGGTTTGATGATAGTGGATCTATTCAGCCAAATTTTTAGTAGATGGATTAGTTGACAAGTTGTGGGGTGAGGAATAGGGATCCACTAGTCTAAACTAGGAATCAAGCCGTTCAAATCAACCCACAATTAAGAATAATTCAATAGGCCCAACTTTAGAGCAATGAGGAGGTACACTAAGGCAAGGGCACAAAAAAGTGTGCAATTGTAAGGGGTTGCAATTTATGACATTGCGCAAGTACAAAGTACGACTTCTGGTCAAAGGTCTTTCGCAAGTGTTAGGCATTGAGTACATTGAAACCTTTGCTCTTATTGCTAAAATGAACTCCATTCGCTTGATACTTACTTTTGTTGCAGGCCATGGTTGGGCTGTACATCTGATGGATGTGAAAAATTCATTTCTTCTCGGGAATCTCTATGAGGAGACTTACATGAAGCAACCACAAGGATTCAATCAAAATTCTTCATTGGTTTGCAGAAGTCTATATATGAACTCAAGCAAGCCCTACGGGCTTAGTATGCCAAGATGGATTCCTTTCTTATCTTGGTTTCTCTAGATGCCACTCAGATCTGAATGTCTATATCCTTGGACACGAGGATGCTCTTTATGTTGATAACTTGATAGTCATTGGGAGCACTTCATCCGTCATTGCAAGTGGCAAGATTGCTTTGTTTGATAGATTTGCCATGATTGACTTGGATCTCTTGCACTATTTTCTTGTGATCGAGAGCATTCATATCGCTTCCAAGATCTCTCTTACACAATCAAAGTATGCTCTTGATCTCTTGGCTTGTTTTCATGTGATTGATTATAAACTTTCATCAATTCCCTTTCTGTTAGGGGTCAAGCTTGAGGTGAAGTGTTCCACACCGTTGGTTGCTGGCACTTTGTACTATCAGCTTGTTGGTAGCCTCATTTACTTTACTCATACTAGCCTTGACATTTCTTTTGCAGTTGGCATTGTTTCATGCTTCATGGCAGAGGCTAAAAACTGCCAAACACATCTTGCAGTATATCTAGGTTACTCATAAGTATGAGATTCACTGTGTAGTAGGCACATGTTTAAAACTGTTTGGATACATCGATTTTGACTGGGTTGGTGATCTTGATGATGACAAGTTCACATCTGGCTACCTTTTTCACCTGGGCTCTGGACGTATTTGTTGGTAGAGCAAGAAGCAACATGCCATTGCTCTCTCTTAAATTGAGACTGAATATCGGGGGGCAGTCAATGCCCCTACTGAGGCTATTTGGTTTTAGAATATCCTTATTGAACTTTGGTATCATGTTTGAGAAGCCATCAATCATCTACTGTGTGACAACTGAAGCACCATTGAAATCTCAAAGAACCCAGCCCATCATCAGCAGACCAAACTCATTCAGATCCATATGCATTTTCTTAGGGAGTTGATTTAGGAGTAGGTCATTGATTTGCTTTATTGTCCTACAACATAGCAATTGCAAATATCTTCACGAAATTCTTCACTGAGAGCAAGTAGAGTTTTTTCCTAAGTTACTGGTTCGGGTTCAGGGACGGGTTCAGATATGAGAACCCGATATGTGGGTACGTGAATTTTTTTTCCCATTATGGTTCGTATGGGTATATATATATATATATATATACAAAAAAAAAGAAGAGAATCATACAGAATTGTAAAACTAATTCATTTCATAGTATGATGCTTGATCATTGATCAATGCCAAATGTCAAAGATAAACATTAAAAACTTAAATACTTGATCTTTGATCTATGTTTACAATTCTAAAAAAAATCATCACATTGAATTACTGAATTACAAAATGAAAATTCAAAATATAGTCCATTAAAGTTTGAAACATGATTCAATGTTCATTAATCATGAAAGTGTTCATCAATCATCATATGGATTATCCAAAAAATCAGCACCAATGGTAGTTGACACTCCACAATCGAATACAATCACCTCACTTCAAATTGGCAAGATGGAGAGAGCAAATGTGAAAAAAAAGTATGTTTGGAGGCTTTATAATGGGCTGTTTTAGGGTTAGAACAAAAAATAATAATAAAAAAATGCTTTTTTAATATTTTAGGACCCACTTTTTAAGCTGGATGCTGTGGGTCCGGGCAGGGTCCGTGCCCAGCTCGGACCGGGGCAGACTGAGCAGGGACCCATGCAGACCCACAACGTCCAGCTTAAAAAGTGGGTCCTTAAACATTAAAAGAGCATTTTTTTATTATTATTTTTTGTTCTAACCCATTGACCCATGATTCATGAGTAGTGGTTCCCGAGATGGGTGACCTCCCAGGAAGTCCCGGTGCTTCACCTTTGTGAGCATCACCTAGATCCAATGAGTGCTAAGTGTTCCATTCATTCTCATGAGAGATGGGTTCATGTGAACCACTACTCATGAATCATGGGTCAATGAGTTTGACTCAAAAACTACATAGTTGAATCCTGATAGCAATATCACAATTTGAATTGCTGTGGAAAAATATCTCCTACTTATCATTTTTTGTTCTAACCCTAAAACGACCCATTATAAAGCATGGACCCGTGAGGACCCACAAGACTGCGCATGGACCCTGCCCGTACCCAGCGCAAACCATTATGCGGACCCGAACCCGAACCCGGTTTGCACCTGGACCCAGTTTGAGGGTCCAGGGTGGGAACCCGGTAATGTAGGGTTTTTCCCATTGGGTTTTCTCCTTTCATATTTGAGTGGATCTTTTGTATGTAGGTACCTCATCAGGCCCTATAGCCAGGACCCATCTTTGTTTACATTTCCCCTATACTGCACTTTAAAGAGGGTTGTTAGTGTGAACACGCTACTTTATTTAACTAGTTCATTTCGTAGCTAGTTATTAACTTAGGTCCTTTCCACACTATATTTGCTTAGGGATTTTTTCATCATCCCATATTGATTTTGTTTTTAGTCTCTTGGGTGGAATATCCTATATATACCCACCTCTTGCTCTCATATGAGCATCTCATTCTCATTGTAAGCTTTATATTTTCTAGATTTGAATATAGTTTATACGTGCCCATTTCTGATTTCTAACTTTGCTTTTCTTCATTCATTTGTGTTCTTGGGTGTCTTTTCAGCCAAATCTTAGATATTTTTTTATACATTTTGGTACTTTTATAATGACTTCTTCATGTTTCAAATACACTATTTATATCTATAAAAAGCTGTACTTGTTCACCAGGCTGAGCCATTTCTAGTTATCATATGTTGAAAAGCAAGGAACAGCTAGGAATTGGACATGAAATCGTCTGGTTTCACTTCAATGTACTTTATCAGTGAACTATCAAGCCCTTCACAGGTTTTGTACCCTTTGTAGTTTCTACTTTCCAAAGTGTGGATTGATAATTGATCGCTATTGAAGTTTCCTTTTCATAATTGCCAATTATGCAACGCATCATAAGTTGTGTAATTTGAGAGATTCATGTAAGTCCTTTATGCAGTTGGTTCTCATCAAGAGTACATGAAAATTGTTACCTGGAATTTATGTTTTTATTTGGCTTGAATATAAGGGCTGCATGTTTATCTTCCTAGATTCAGTTGAATCTCTGGAATTCCTTCAGAGATTGTCTATGAATTTGTATGGATGCTGACTTTTTCTGGTTGTATGCAGATTAACTCTCAGAAGAAGAAGACAGGTGTCATTGCCCCAAAGCGATTTGTCCAGAGGGTGAAAAAACAAAATGAACTTTTTCGCAGTTATATGCATCAGGTATGTACTTTGTTTCTTGCCAATTAATATTATTTAAGCCTATTAGGTAGGCATGGCTTGCTGATAGTAGCATATATAAGGTGCAATAGGTAAACAATGATGTTCGTGTATGATATAACTTTTCAACAGGATGCGCACGAATTCTTAAATTTCCTGTTAAATGAGCTTGTTGAGATTTTGGAAAAGGAATCTAGTGCCACCAAAAAACTCTCAGGAAATTTAACGCAACCAGAGAAGAAAACAAATGGTTCAGTCAATGGGCTAGCAAATGGTACCCAGCAGCCACCAGTTCTTACTTGGGTTCATAACATCTTTCAGGTAATCAAATTAAGTTTATCTTTTGTTTATTTCAACCTTGCTCAGGTTGGTTCTGAATACGGAAATTTTCTTTGTACACCCATTGGGCTACTTACATTATTTTGTTAAAGCACCTTTTGTTTTCTTTGATAGAATTCATTCCAAAAAAGGAAATGTAAATTTTCCATTCTTGATTGTAGGGAACATTTGCTAATGAAACAAGATGTTTGCGATGTGAAACTATTACTGCAAGGGATGAAGCCTTTTTGGATCTAAGTCTTGATATAGAACAGAACAGTTCTATTACAAGTTGTCTCCGTAACTTTAGCTCCACAGAGACTCTCAATGCAGAGGACAAGTTCTTTTGTGACAAATGCTGCAGGTCTACTTCTATAATCATTTTTCAGATAAAAAGAAAGAAACAAACTTTTGATAATTAGATCGGGACTTATTCAGGCTTCATTTTACTGCAGCTTGCAGGAAGCACAAAAGCGAATGAAGATCAAGGTCCTACCACGAATTCTTGTTATTCACTTGAAACGTTTCAAATTTATTGAACAGTTAGGGCGATATAAAAAGCTCTCTTATCGCGTTGTATTTCCTATGGAGCTGAAGCTATGGAACACAACTGATAATACACCTGGTTCAGATGCAGAATATTCACTTTCTGCAGTTGTGGTTCATGTTGGCAGTGGTCCAAATCATGGGCACTATGTTAGCCTTGTAAAAAGCCATAACCACTGGCTCTTTTTTGATGATGAGAATGTAGAAATGATTGATGAGTCTGTAGTCCAAACATTTTTTGGCTCAACACAAGAGTATTCAAACAACACAGATCATGGTTATATCTTGTTCTATGAGAGCCTAAACCACAAGTTTTGAAAATGTCCTTAGTGGATGTGAATATTGCGGGATATATTGCAACTGAGATTCTGATGATTGATACTGTTGTGGATAATCTTTAACGTTCAGAGACTTCAATATAGTTTCTGTGATTTCTAATGTGTTAACTGCAGTTTTAGTATTTTCTTCCTACAGTGAAAGAAAGGGAATATGCCCTTTATGATTTCACTGTAAATTTATAGTTGTGATTTCGTGCAAGGACTATTTGGATCTTAAAAAGCAAACAATTTTCCAATTTGGCAGATCGGATGCCTGTAGTGAAGACTGTAAACGAGTCATTGCGTAGAAATTGGAAATGAACAGAGTTATATTAAATGCTGGGAGTTATTCCTGCTTTTCTTGGAAGTGGTACACAGGTTTTCCCTTTGATTGCTTATAAGAGACGTGTTAAAAGGAAAATAAGAAAAAAAATAAATTTTCAGTGCAGGATGAAGGATTTGGAATTTCAAACTCTTGTAGAAAAAGAGAAATTCGGTTTAGGGCCCATGGTTCACTTGATTTAATATTAAGAAGTATTAGTATATTTTGTGAGAGATTATTTTTCCTTGAGAGATTATATTTCGAGTTATTGTAAATAAATCAGAATGTTTTTGTTAAAAAATATAAGAAAACAAATTCAAGATTAACAAACTTGAAAATAATTAATAGTTAACAATGTTAAACTCTGAAGTAATTGTTATTAATAATTTGGAGAGTGCAAAATAACTATCCAAATTATTAATAAGATCATAATGGTTACAAATATCATTGGTGTAGAAATTATGACGGTAGAAGCATTACAAACAAATTTAAAAGTAATTGTAATCAAAAGGTCACTAGTTTCTTAGAAGAGGTTTAGGAGATAATAAAAAAGGATTAAAAGATATTTGTAATAGAAAGGTTTATAGTTTCTAGAGAGAGCTTATATATAGAGAGAGTGTGTGTTTAGGTGATAGGAGTTAAAAAATAAAAGTTAAAGATACTTGTAATAGGAAGTTCATTATGTTCGAAAAATAATTTATCTTCAAACTAACTACAACAAAGACTTTGACCAAACAAGAGTGCATTCAGCATTAAAATATCAAAACCACTTTATTGATATATGCATAACTATATCTATTGTGGATTAAAAAAATTAATATTTTTGACTATATAATATTTAGGGCCATAAAAATAATAATACTTTTGACTATATAAAATTTAGGGCTATCAATTATGCTAAAATTAACATTAATTTTTTCAACATTGTATAACAAAATTGGAAATATATTAGGCAATCAATGTGCAATCGTCCTTGGTACTAATCTTGTGCTCCTACTTATGGTCAAAGAGGGTCTCTAATTCATTTTGAAACACAATTCTTGAGAGAAGATAGTGTAAACTAGCTGGTTGAAAAGGTAGACTTCTTAGTGGTGCTAGAAAGCTAGGGCTTTTGGGAGTGTCTCTACAAGGGATTCCTGTGCATTTTCTTTCCCTCTTTCGAATCTCAAATTCAATGGTGGAAAAACTTGAGACAATTAAAAAAAATTCGCGTGTACAAGCATGGAGGAAAGAAAGCAGATGGCCCTTGTTAGCTAGGATAGTGTTTGATAGTCAAAAATTATGGGAGGGCTAGGCATCAAGAAAAATTCTCACCTAACAATGCCCTCTTAAAAAATGTGGGGTGGAATCTTTCCTTACATAAAGCTAATTGGTGCGATATTATGTTTGCTTTGTTTTTGAACAATGAAATGTTCTACCGCTTCCTTACTATGCAGGGGCTCCCCAACGGGTCTAGAATATGGAATAACATCCTCAAATGTACGAATATTATCTAGTTGGGCTTGAAATGGTAGATCGATGATGGTCCCTTGATTCGCTTTTGGGATGATACCTGGTTGGAGGATACACCCCTTGCTTCTCATCCATTGTTCCTTGGCCTCTGTGGGGTTGCTAAGCTCATCTTTGGAGACCAGGTGGTTGATTATCTACCTAATTTTAACTCCTGGAAGAACATATCGCTTTGTTGCAAAGATCAACAACTACTGCCTTTGGCTTGGGACTTGCAGAAGAGGCTTCAAAAGGTGAGAATTCCAATGTTCCATAGATAAAATAGATTTTTTTGGAAAATAAATTCTAGTGGTGAACTCATGGTGAAGACTGCCTATCTCCGACTCCTTTGTGAGAATAATAAGAGTTGTGGAAAAGACTTTGAAACTCCCAACTTATTCCTAAAGTTAACTTGTTATGGTGGACAATTTTGCATAATAAAATCCTCACTGATGACAATCTTATCATGCGGGGATTCTAGCTGCCAAACCGTTGTATTCTTTGTAAACATAGTGTGGAATCTGTTGATCACCTGCTCATCCACTGTCCATTCGTGCAAGACCTCTAGCACAAGGTGTTGTAGATGCTACAAATTGATTAGGTAATGAATGTGGAGGTTCAACATCTTGTCTTTAATTGGAAAGGAACTTCCTTCAATCCTCTGATCGGACAACTTTGGAGGCAAATTCCTCCTCACTTGAGTTGGGCAATACAAAAAGAGAGAAATAATGTGATCTTCTAGGGTGTCGAGTGCTTGGTTGATGTTTTTTTTAGTGTTTTCCACAAATTGCTTTTGGAAAACATGATTGTCACCACTTGGCCTTGTCCTGCCTTCCCTCCCTCTCATTTTGATATTCAAATTGCCAAAAATTGGGGTCTCCCAGATTCCTATGCAAAGTTTGATAGTTCCAAAAGTTTAAAAAGAAGGAACACCAAATGGATCCCCCCTATGCTTGGTTCAAGTTGAATTTTGATGGAATTGTGAAGCATTTTCAGGGTGTTGCTGTTGCTGGAGGACTAATCATAATGGAAACTAGGAACTTAGTGTGTGATGCAGGAGCATTTTGGGTTCCTGAAGATCTTTCTTAGTCTTGGAGGAATTCCCTGTCAGAGGGATACAATACTTTATTTTGGGCAGCTTTCTGAGTTTCTGTGTTGCGATGATCTGTGGAGATCTATGGTGTGTGCGATGAAAGGGGTTTGTTCCTTGATGTTTGTGGAGGCTATGTCTAAGAACACATCTCTTGAGGTGGCATGGTTTGGGAGATCTTGGATGATCTTCTCTGACTGGTTCTGCATGTTTCTTGCCTGGACCGTTTGGAAGATTGGGTATGCGATCGATGACGTTTGGGAGTTAGCTTGTGCAGTCTTGGCGCATGGTTGTTGTGTCTTGGACCTATTTTGGAACCTTCTCCTATGAGCACATAAGGATTGGATGGACCATTTCAAAGTTAGAGTTGTTTTACTTGCTGTTGGAGCCGTATTTTCTTGCTTTCTACGTGCTGATTGCATGTCGTGTAGCCATTGATCCTTTATGAATCAGCCTTTGCGATCTTAGGGCCTTTAAGAGGGCCTAAAGTACTATCTTCATCTAAGACCACAAATCCTAATTCATTATGAGTTGGGAGTTATGACCGTTTTTCTCAGGTATCAATTTTTAGCCTGTTTCACGCGAAACATGGAGTTTTCATCTTGCATGGTTCCGTGTGATGAGATGGGATCTTGCTAAGTTAGGATTATGTTCTTGGGTCATGTGTGGCCCTAAATGGAACCTCGCATTGAGTTTTGTTCATTCTTTATTTAGTTTTGGTTTACTCTTCCAGGTTGGACCTATAATGTAATTAAATGCCTAATTGGATGACTTGTGGCTTAGCTGGATATATATTGAGGGTCTTGGTTGATGTAGGAGTAGGGATATGATGGAAGAGGATGTAGAGAAGAGTAGAGTAGAATCATAATTAGATCCTGTGAGATCTTGAAAATCAAGTGGTTTAGCTGATATTGTAATAGCAGAGCTAGTGGTTTGCATACTTGGAGACAAGGAGATTGCTTGGAGGCTTGCGAGCTCAAGTTTAGATCTGCCTTAGTGTTTCCATCAGTTGTTGATGTCTTTCAAAGCTGGAATAGCTAGGAGATTGCTGAAATACTTTTGTAATTTCATTGTATAAGGTCGAAACCTGGAAGGCCTCACAACCGGGCATGTTGAATGAAATTATGTTTTGAAGCATTATATTGTTGTATTCCATTGTGGTTGTTGTTGTTATAGTTGCTGGTGTAGGTTTGGACTGTCCATTATTGGATCCTCCATCCCTGCCCTGCGTCAAGTGGTATCAGAGCTTGAAGATCCCAAGTGTGTGGACAGATCACCAAAGGTGAGGCAGTTTACACTAGGACCTTGGATTGAAGATGCCTCAGTGGAGAGTAGATTAGATCTTGTGGTGTTGTGTGTGGGAATTGATCAACTGTTTGGAGTCCTAGATCTCTTTATTGTGGGGTGGAAGATCGTGGTTCTAACTCGCAATTGCAGAGGGCTTACAAATGGATTATTTTGGTTGTGAAACTTTGATGTGAGAGATGAAGATTTCCTTGAGTGAACAAATCACCGAATTGAGGCAGGTTGTGAAGATGGATAGTAGATCGCCAAGTGTGTGGAGGCAGCTGGAATCTTGCAATTAGATTGCCAAGCAGAGGCAGTTGCACTTTGAAAGGAACTTGATGGATAAGTTGGGTCAGTTTTGGCCTAAATTCAATCTGCAGATTGAAGAGCTGATGAAGTCTTGTTGGAAGAGAGTTGTCTGGCCGTTTAAGAGGATTATTCAGAGAAAAAGACACTTTGATGTTAAGGAAGAGGTGAAGGATGACTTCACTGAAGATGATAAGGTATGTGTTGGTTTTCATGAGAAGATGGATGGATCTGGCATGGAAATTGCAGAGCATCTGGTTGGGCTTGATCAGATTGTTGTTAGTGAAGAGTTACTTGTTGCTGAACACCTTTGTGATGGTGGTGTTGCCGACTTGCTTTTTTTCGGTGTTATGGTGTAGATCTTATTTGCTGGTTGTGGACTTGAATTGCTGGCTGGCAGTAATGAGTCTTGTGATGAGTTGCAGAGATGGGATGCTGATGATGAGGGATTTCATATTGATGTGGATCTGACTTTGGATCTACTTGTTGGGGATTTGGATACTCTTTTTGTTGAGATGGGTTGTGGTGATCAGTGGTATGCTGATTAGATTGTTGAGATTCATATGATCCTGATGTTTGAATGGATGAAGCATATATGGTTGATTTTTTGATTTGATCTCTTGTTCTTAATGGATTGGAAGCCTTTGGTGAAGATGAAGTTGATTGCAGATAATTATTTCGAGATTAAAGTATGGGACATACTTTCTATTTACCTCGGTAGTTTGATGCAGGAGCATTTTGGGTTCTTGAAGATCTTTCTTAGTCTTGGAGGAATTCCCTGTCAGAGGGATACAATACTTTGTTTTGGGCAACTTTCTGAGTTTTTGTGTTGTGATGATCTGTGGAGATCTCTGGCATGTGCGATGAAAGGGGTTTGTTCCTTGATGTTTGTGGAGGCTATGTCTAAGAATGCATCTCTTGAGGTGGCATGGTTTGGGAGATCTTGGATGATCTTCTCTGACTGGTTCTGTGTGTTTCCTGCCTGGACCGTTTGGAAGATTGGTTATGCGATCGATGACCTTTGGGAGTTAACTTGTGTGGTCTTGGCTCATGGTTGTTGTGTCTTGGACCTATTTTGGAACCTTCTCCTTTGAGCACATAAGGATTGGATGGACCGTTTCAAAGTTAGAGTTGTTTTCCTTACTACCGAAGCTGTATTTTCCTACTTTCCATGCGCTGATTGTGCGTCGTGTAGCCGTTGATCCTTAATGAATCATCCTTTTCAAGATTAGGACCTTTAAGAGGACCTAAAGTAATATCTTCACCTAAGACCACAAATCCTAATTCATTATGAGTCAGGAGTTATGACCATTTTTCTTGGGTATCGATTTTCAGCCTGTTTCACGCAAAATTCAGAGTTTTCATCTTGCGTAGTTCCGTGTGATGAGATGGGATATTTCTAAGTTAGGATTATGTACTTGGGTCATGTGTGGACCTAAATGTAACCTCGCATTGAGTTTTGTTCATTCTTTATTTAGTTTTGGTTTATTGTTCCAGGTTGGACCTATAATGTGATTAAATGCCTAACTGGCTGACTTGTGGCTTAGCTGGCTATATATTGAAGGCCTTGGTTGATGTAGGAGTAGGGATATGATGGAAGAGGATGTAGATAAGAGTAGAGTAGACTCATAATTAGATCCTGTGAGATCTTGAAAATTAGGTGGTTTAGCTGATATTGTAATAACAGAGCTAGTGGTTTGCATACTTGGAGACAAGGAGATTGCTTGAAGGCTTAAGAGCTCAAGTTTAGATCTGCCTTAGTGTTTCCATCAGTTGCTAATGTGTTTCAGAGCTGGAATAGCTAGGATATTTCTGAGATACTTTGTAATTTCATTGTATAAGGCTGAAACTTGAAAGGCCTCACAGCCCAGCATGTTGAACGAAATTCTATTTTGAAGCATTATATTGTTGTATTCCGCTGTGGTTGTTGTTGTTATAGTTGCTGGTGTAGGTTTGGACTATTCATTATTGGATCTTCCATCCTTGCCCTGCGTCAAGAGGTTTGGACTATCCATTGTTGGATCTTCCATCCCTGCCCCGCGTCAGTCTGCCTATAGTGGAAAACTGGGGAATTGCATGAATAACTAGGCTAAAGGACTAGGCCTCCTTTGAGGACTCAAGATAGCACTTTTTATTATTGTGAGAGATTTATCAATAGGATATTCAAAGCTCATAGTCAATTCTATTAAAGGATTATCCAAGGTCAATTTGTCGATTGATGGAATTCTAGGTGACATTTGTAGGCTTCTTTTGGATTTTGACTCTTTTGAAATCAATCATGTTTATAGGGAAGGCAATGTGATAGAAAAATTTCTAAAATTGGTTATAACTTGGGGGGATTGAGGTGTTGGAGAAATCTTCATTCTCTTTGAACAAGCATTCAAACTCTCATGAGGGGAGAGTGTCCAAATTCTAGTAGGGATGATGAGTGATAGCCTATATTGGTTATGGTGTCTCTTGTTGTGTACCTCATAGTTTTGGGTCTTCCATGGTCCTTTTTTGTTTAGTAGTTGAGATGGAGTATTAGAAGGTGAACACTATTTTGAATTTGAATATGGACCTAATGATGTGGCATGTGATGACATGGGGATGTGGACTTGCCTCAGCCAATGTGACATTAAAGACTCCCTAAGGTGCACTACTCTTATTAGGTGGCCTTTGGTGAATCATGAAAATCATGCCAACTCTAAGGCAGACCCTATAATTATGATATGGAATGTTGAGTGGATCACACATAGTCATTTGGACATTTTTTATTACCTCTCTTTTAAAGGAGCGTAGTCTTCATACTTTGTGTTGAAAAGATCCTCACTTGTGGGGAACTATTGCTCCCATGATATTATTTTACAAGGAGGACGACTTAATGATTATAGCTAAACATACAGATTGGAATTTATCTTGCTTTTAAATCACTCCCTGATAACGACAAGTTTCCATAATTGTATTAAGGGTTATAATATTTTTTGTGTGGAGTGAGTTATCTTGGTCATTCTATTACAGAGATGGGTGAGACTGTGTCTGCATTGAGCCTGGTAAGTTGGACAATTTTAAGAATGACCCCACTATGTGGCACATTCAAAGGAAGGAATTTCTGATTATATAGAATCCTTTAATGGGTTTGATGAGGGTTTTTCTGTCTAGTTTTCCAACTCTTGGGAAGAAAGGAGAGTTATTTTTGGGGGTATCTCTTTCAAAATTAGTGAGAAGGTGATCACCAAGGCTATTGAGTTATCCTTTGAAGGAAGAAAGTGGAAGAAGACTAGTTGGGTGGTAGATAATGATAGCCTAAATAGATTTTCCAAAGATAACGAAGCTCCAATCAAAATGCAAGGGGGATATGATAGTGCTCAATTGCCACCACCTTGGGACTAGGTTGTCTCATGCTTATGAAGTAATTTACTCTTGAAGGATGATTTAAGGTTTATTACTATAACACATGCCTCTCCTTAACTATTTTAGTAACCATGAAATTATATCCTTTCCTTTATTCTTGTTTAATTCCCTAGAAGTCATGTGTTTGATGCTAAAGAGAGTACCCAAACCTAGGGTAAGAAGCCTATCCCCTTGCATCAGGGCCTCATTTTTAGGGTTTACCATTTTCATCTGGCACTCTACCCTCCTAAGCCCATTGTGGTCTATGAGGCCCCTTTATCTTAATCTTCCCCGCCTACTAGTATCATTGACATGCTAAGGCCTGGTAAAAAGAAATGTATTCGACACCCGGTTGCCCTTAGGATTGTTGGAAATATACCTTTGTTTGATTTTTATTGTCTAGTTGTCATTGATGTCAAACATTGTGGTTTGGATGTGTTTTCTCTATTCTTTGGAGATATTTTCTGAAGACATGTTTAGGTATATCTAGTGGTTCGGGTATGTCTGGAAGTTGGATGTTGGTTTGGAAGAAGTAAGGTTGTGTGCTGAACATATTAATGGCTACATAATAGTGAAAAACATGTATGCATTCATTAGCTACAAAATAGTGGAAGACAATTATGTATTCAATGGCTGTAGGACAATGGAAGATAGGTGTATATTCAGTGCTATAGAATATTGGAAGACAAGTATGTATGCTAGAGATCTTGAGTATGATGGTTGTCAGTGCTTCTAGGTTATAATATTTGGTGTGGAAGTCAGTGGTTCAGTAATAGAGATGTACAATTGAAGATGACAGTTGTTCAATTGTGTTTTTTTGAAGGTTTCCACTTTGGAAATAAGAGTTGAAGATGTGCATGTATGATTTGTATCGTATTTAGGTTTTGGTCTTAGTTGTGGTGCTTCTTGGAGATCCAAAAATAGTTTCTAGTGATCTGAAAACTATCTTAGGTACCAAGTGTTGCAATTATATTAGTTTGTGTTCTGGTCTGAAAATATGTTGTGATGGCTTCTGGCGTGGACAAGATGACAAGTGATATGACATTTGAGGTAAATATTGGATCTCACCATAGCATGTAAAGGTACATATATAGTTGGAAATTTATGTGGTTCTTTGGTCAACGTGATGTTACACATTTGAGATAACTATGAAAGTTGTTCCAGTTACTGTGGATTTGGTTTGGGCTATTGTAATGTTTTCATGGTCCCTCTCTCTCATGGAGTGGATCATGGTTCATGTTTTTAGTTTGGGTATTGCATTTAATGCTGATCTCTTATCCAAATGGGTTCATGTTATGTGTGACCTATGTATTTAATATTTATTTATTATCCAAATGGGTCCTTGTTATGTGTCATCTATGTTTTGGTCCAGATGCTTCTAGGATAGGACCTTGTTAAAATCTGTTGTTGATATGGTTGAATTTTAATTTTCTTTTGGCATTGCCAACCTTGTTATAAACTCTAATGATCCATCTTGTATATAAGTACAAAGTGTGGTTTGGAAAAGTGTGAAGTGTGACGAGTGAGAGCAAGTGAAGATCTATAAACAGAGTTTCAGAAGAGTAGTGTATACACCTAAAAATGGTCAAGTAGAATTAAAGTGAGAAATCAAGGACAAAAACAAGAATTTATTGAAATCTAGGCTATTGGATTAATTAAATCAAGAGGATCAAATAATTGTGCAATCGATTTTAATCAATTAATTGTATAGTTAAATCAAATTCAACCCAACCCATTCAAGGGTACACATAGCTAAGATAAATAAATTATTAATTCCTATTATTCTCACCAACCACATGGGGACAAAATCAAAATCAACCAATGAGAATGAAGGGAATGAACTCACATGGATCAAGTCCAAATTGGTTCTCCACCACTCATCTTGGAGATACACCTTGACCATTCATTTTGTCTCTTTGCTCCAACCTTTGAGATCAAAATATTTACTTTGTTCCAACATTTGAAACCATTAACTTGACTCAACTTTGATCATGGTTAACTTCACTCTACCCCTAGCCTTGATAAAATCTATAAATAGTGAGCATTTCTAAGAGCAAATCATCCATTAATATCCACTTTCAATTGCATCCATATTATAGGCATTTAAATTTGAATTCTTAGCATAATTTAACATAATTGAGCATACTTGAGTTAGTTTGGTTAAATTGCATTTAGTATAGCTTAATTCTCATTCTAGAGCTATCTCTAATGGTGCTTAAGATGAGAGCTACTCAGTAGCTTCTTTAGATAGAGAGATATGAGATGATTTTGATAAGATTTTCTTGAATTGGTTGATCATTTAGCTTAATTTTGCATAATTTAAGAAGATTTATCATCGTAATGGTTCATGAATGTATTTCTTATACACAAAATGATGCCCACCATGGGGCATTTACCTCATTCTAACCCACTTTGACGATTTGTACGAATTTTTGGTAAAATTGTGTTGTAGATTTTAAATTTGTAGGTACAGTAGCACATTTGATAGAAGAAGTAGCACATATACGGAAAATTTTAACGCCTTTACACAATGAAATAGTGCGTATACAACAAAGATTGACGCCTTTACATAGAATTTTGATGCGTGCAATATTTCTTCTATTTTTTGTCTATTATTTTTTTAGCACGTGTTAGTTACCTTTGTGATGCATTTACTTTATGTTTTGACGCTTATTAACTGTCTATCATTTAAATAGCACGTGCCAATGGTAGAATAACACATCTAAGATTTACTGTGATGTGTAGTATAAATAGAATAGCGCATATGTTTAACTCTATAGTGTGTAGCTTTGTTTTATTGTAAATCTTAATTTTTGTCACTATACTGATTTTAGCTCTTTGGTTTTTCTGATGACAAAACACAAAAAAGTAGAAAAGCTTGAAATTAGAGATCAAAGGAAGGAAAGACAAGCCAAGAAGAAGTTGATGTATGAAAATCAAATTCATTTGAATAAAATTTTAGAAAAATTCGACACAAGAAATTGAAGCATATGAAAGATCTTTGAGAGTAATTGAAGCTTATAAATCAAAATATGTGTCTCTCAATTGGATTTTTACTCAATTAGTAAATCTTTGATAAATTTTGAAAAAAGAGTTTTAAATGTGTTGATTTTCTTCATGTTTTCCTTGCTTGTGATGGACTAACGTTTGTGAAAGGGGATGCTTAGGAGTTGGAACTATATACACCTAAAAATGGTCACCTAGACTATTAGCCCCTTTTGCTAAATCATCAATTGCTTGCTCTTGATCAAATCCTAGCTCTATCATTTATTCGATTATTTTCTATGGGCTAACCATCTTATCCTAAGTCTTTATTTATTTAAAAGGAATATTTCCTCCCCTTTTAATAAATAAAAAGCCCCAACTTTTTATGCTAACTTTATGCTGCAGGTTTTCTAGGTCACTTTGGAGCTTTTGAAGATTTGGAGCATTCTTAGCATCTACATCTCATTCTTGCATTCTACATCTCATTCTTGCATTCTTAGCTTAGCTTCATATTTATGGTTTCTTAGATTAGCTTCATTTCTATGCTCTAGATTAGCTCACATAGATTAATTAGCTTGGGTTGTAACACTTGCATATTTCCTTTCATAGCTTAGCTTGCATTTCCATTTCTAGCATAGCATTGCATTGCATTTTCATTCTTGATTCTTGAGGATATTGGCATTCTTGCCCTTGTCTTCATTGAATCTCCCATTGCATGGTTTACTAGCAAGGTTATAGGCTAAATAGCTCTAGCTGAGAGCATTCTTAAAACCCTTGCACTCCATGCCTAGGGAGCTATGGATCGATTTGTGAGGGCTCATTCTTGAGTTTCCTTGCATGTAATGATCCATAGAAGTGTGACATATTTATAGCACACATTTTTGGCGCCCACCATGGGGCAGAGTAGATAGACTTTGTCCTTTAAATTCTGTATTTTCGTCAATTTCTGTCAATTTTTCGGCAAGTTTTTAGCTTAATTTTTAGTCTCTATTTTTTTGTCTCAGACTGTCGTGCGATACTTTCCAGAAGTATCGCGTGATATACCTCTGTATGCATGCACGATACTTCACCTGTCAGAAGTATCGCCTGGCTATAGTAGAGAATATCGCCTGGTGTCGGGCGAAGTATCGCCTGGTGTCAGGCGAAGTATCACGTGATACTGTGTCTGTACCTGGCAGTGACCTATTTTTGAGTTATTTTATCCATCTTGCAAGTTTTAGGTTCTTAGCTATCTTTTTGAAATTTTCTAAAATTTCAGCATTTTCAAATCCGTGTCACTATGGAAAACGGGTGCCCATTTTTTTTTGAAATTTTGCAAATGGTATCAAAAATTTAAGTGTGATATATCGTTGGAAAGGTCTTTCCGAGCCTAATCCAACCATGATGGTTTCATTTTCAGATTTTATCATTTGATCAGTTATTTTTGCACATTATCTGATTTTTTCATGTACTAATCATTGTTAGATTTTAGATTTTGATTCTCCTAACTCTTGTTGGTCTAACAAGTTGTGGTTGTAGGTGCTTTTTGCTTGAAATTTGCTAAAATCGCATGTCAAGGAGGGCTACTAATGGTTTTTGCAGGGCTGCCCTAAGCATAAAAATCAAATCAAGTGCTTGTTTAATTGCTTTCTTTATTAAGTGCGGCATATACTAGTTGTTTCCTTTCATAGGCACTTAATACCTTGTTGTAGAAATTTTGAGGTGGTAGGAGAGTATGCTCTTCACCCTTGTGGTGAAACATAAATCTTGACCCATCTTGAGATTTTGAAAGCAAGGGGGTAATTGAATCTTTGCTTGGTGTGTTTGGGAGAGATTCTTGAGATAGGGGAGTATGCTCTTCACCCTTGTGGTGAACCAAAAACTTTGAACCTCAAGAATTAATCCACTCTTTGTTTAGCTTAGGATCCTTTAGCGGGCCTGCTCTTGAGCAATCAAGAGGAACAACCTAAGTGGGGACAACCTTGTCATCATTTTCTTTGGTGGCGAGTGATTCCAACTCACTATAATCTCAAGGCTATTGAGGACACAAAACCTTGGTAGACATAGTACTTATCTTCGCTTGATGTGAGTAACTTGTGAGATTGTGACCATGAGGAAAGCATTAAGCAAGAATGCTTAAGGTACTCTTGAGGCCGCGAGGTCCTAGTCCTTTATGAGGAGCAAGAGGGGTGCTATGAACGGAAACCCTTACTATGAACCATTAGATAGAGGCCACCCTATTTTAGCCACTTAGCTTCTTGGTGCAAGGATTGATCCAAGTGGACTTACCCGGATCACCCCAAGATACTCACCATATGTGTTCCTTTGGTTGTGTTTTTGACACTTCCATGACAACGCCAATATCTCTTGTGGGCAACCACTTGGTGTGAGGCAAGGGAGCATTAAGTTGTGGGCCACGTTGCTAAGTAATGAACCTTGTCCTTGTAGGTAGTAATTGCTTGAATTGTCTTCGATTATGCTATGCCTGTGTAAATGTTTTCAACATTCAAACACACGGTAGCTTTCATAAGGTTTTCTATTTTGATATCACAAGTGCTTGTCTTGGCAAGGTTGGTTTTGCCCTTGTTTCAAGTGTTCTATGACATGTTTGATCACCTACTGTTTGCAAACCTGTCTTTTATCTACTATTACTGCTTGTCAAACTGAGAAATTGCACTATCCAACCTTTGAACTTGATCAAAATGCTTTAAAACTGAGAATTTTATGTTCACTGGTTAAAAAGTCATACGAATCTGCAACAGTATCACACGCCTTACTGAGAAATATCGCGCGATAGTTCGCGCCCTGCTATTTTATCGCGCGCTTTGCTGAGGTATATCGCGCGATAGTTCGTGCCTTCTGGACTATCGCCCTGCTAGCCTGGAGTCTATCGCCCAACCATACTGCAGTCTATCGCCTGGCTTAAGGCGAAGTATCGCCCGAACTGAGAAGTATTGCCCTGTCTGCCTGGAAAGTATCGCCCAGAATCTTTTTGCTGTCCTATCATTGTTGCAATTCGGAGTGGCTAAACTTGCACCTTAACCTGTCGTAGAGTGTCTTTTTCTGTTCTTACCTGAAACTAGTTTGTTACCTACATGCTTAGATTTGTTCTAGACTGAAATAAATGAGCTAAAACTATTGGGTTTGAGTTTAACGAATGCTACTCTTGATCACTTGTCGCATCACGGTTACCTCTCTAGCTACTTGCTTATTGAGCTTCTTGCTCGTTGCTCAGCTTTAGTCAATTGATTGCTGTAAGTGCTTGAGCACTTTTGAAGAGCCATCTCTCTATTGTTCTACTTTGACAAGTGATCTTTATTAGCTTTTCTTATCTCAAATCTGAGAAACTTTGTCTCATTCTATTAGTCAACCAACATCTCTTTTCATGCCGGTTACAACTCGGTCTCAATTTGAGCAGGGGAGTCATCCTCCGTTCAATTATACACAGTTACCTTCTCCAACTAGACGTTCAAAAGCACCCATTAGCAACAACAGTTATAGTTCTGACCAATCTGAGAATTCTAAGGCTACACTGTGGTATAAAGGAGGTTTCCTCTTTTCCGCATTCAAGACCCCCAAAAACACAGATAGTGTCTCACTCACTTTGACTGAACAAGAAAAGTTTCAACTCTTGCAAGAACACTTTGAGCGTAAGGATAATCAAGTATGCTTAGACAAAGAACACAATCAACAAAGGATGGATGCTACTAGGCGCATGGCTTATAGAGGGACATTTCATGAGCAACCTGAGACTAGTAATCATGAGCATAGACCTCTTTTTAACAATGGCAACAATGACAACAACACGCCACCAAGATCTCCTCCAAGGCCAACTTTTGCTATGCCTTCTTCACCACCTAGACCTCCTCCCTCTCAACATGAGGCAGAGGCTAATGATGAGATTTCTAGTGAGGATCTTATGAGATGTGAACAAGATGTGGATTTCCAACGAATGATGCATAAGCTTTTAGAGCGTAATGGCGATCAATATTTTCAATATATGACTTCTAGAGGATACAAGCTTCCTCCCAGCTATGGTGTCAGACAAATTGTCCAACAAAGAATACCAACTGAATTGGAAGTCCTTCAAGAAGAATTACGTCGGACAAATCAACGCCTTACCCAAATGGCATTAGAAAGAGAGCCTCCAAAGGTCTCTTTTGTAGAATCAATTTGTGCTCTTCCTTTTGATAAAGATCTATACATGGTCCCGTTTCCTAAGGATATTGAGGTTCCTAAATATGACAAGTATGATGGAAATGGTGACCCTCATGACCATGTGCGTCATTTTTATGCTCTTAGTATGGAATTTCTTCATGAAGACACATATCTCCTATGCTTATTCCCTCGAAGCTTAAGAGGCCAAGCTTTGGAATGGTTTGCAAAATTGACACCACCGCTTAAGACTTTTGATGAGTTAGCTCAGTGATTTACCTAGCAGTACTCTTACAACATCCAACAACCTGTCACTGTGATAGATCTCGGTAATCTAAGACAACATCAAGGTGAGCCATTTGCAACTTACTTACAATGTTGGAGGTCATTGTATTCTCGATATCCTCGTCAGCTACCCGAAAGAGAAAAGATTGACATTTTCGTCAACACACTTGTGCCTGAGCTATTTTATGATCTAAGGAAGCAACTGTTCTCCTCCTTCCATGACATGGTTGAAAGTGCATATCAGATTGAGGATGTAGCTATAAGAAAAGGGGATATTGTTATTAATAAAGATGCTAAAGGCAATGGTAAAGACAAGAACAAACCTTGGAATAAGAACAAGTATGTTGTTAATGATGGGGTTGTTGATGCTCCTAAAGTTAAAGAGCCCGCTTTCAATCTCTCCAACGCTATCTATGCAGCAAAACAACAAGAAGCTAGCAACACTCACAATGCTCCTAAACCTCAATATGCAGATAAGCCTAAGAAGTCATTTCGAAAGTGAGTCTATACCAAGTTGGCCGAACCTTACGATGTGATCCTTAAGACTTTGGTTGACAAAGGATATCTTACACTTCCTGATAAACCTGGTAACTGGGATCCGATAAATAAGGCTGATTGGTGGAGAGAGGATCATTACTGCCATTATCATAGAAATAAAGGACATCCAACAGACAATTGTTTTAGGCTTAAGGATGATATTCAGGATCTTATTGAGAACGACATAATCTCCATTGATGGCTTAACTAAAAATTTTGATCACACAGCTTTCAAAGATCCTCTACCTAAGCATGATAAGGGGGAAACCTCTCAAACACATAAGAAGAATCATGATGCAAAGATCAATTACACGTATCCTTCTAATACGCTTGTGATTAACATGGTAGAGCCCGTTGAGAGTGTTCTAATGATGAGGCCTCAAGATGATAATAACACCAATCATGGTAAGCCAAAGTTAGTCTTGCAAACACGTGGTAGTTCATCTTCCCAAAGTGAGACACTGAATGCTGTTACTAGGGGGCAAGCCAAGATTGTCCTTAAAAATGTGCAAGATCCCAAGCAAGCTTTTCCTTCCAAACAAGTGGCTCCTTCAGCCACCCCTAGCTATGATCTTGTCCAACATTTGCAAAAGACACCAGCACAGATATCTATCCTTGAGTTTCTTCGGTTATCCTCTTCGCATAGAGAGATTCTTGATGAGGCTCTACGTACAACACGTGTTCCCAATGACATTGATCCAGATCAATTTTAGGCTATGGTCAACCACATTTCATCTCCGCTATCTCTCTCCTTTTCTGTAGAAGATGACATATCTATTGCTCACCCACATAATCTAGCTTTACACATTGAAGTTCTAGTCTACAATACCCGAGTCCGCCGAGTCCTGATAGACAATGGTGCAGGGTTAAATATTGTTTCTTTCAATGTCATACAACAATTGGGTTTGTCAGAATTGGCTGTGGATTCCAAGAAGAAGATTACTATAAAAGCTTATGATGAAGTGGAAAGATCTTCCAAAGGTCTTGTCACGCTGCCTGTCCGAGTGAGCCCTATCATGAAAGATATTAGCTTCCAAGTATTGGACATCCCACTCGCATATAACATTCTTTTGGGTCATCCTTGGATCCATGATATGCAGGCTGTTCCTTCTACTTATCATCAGTGCATCAAATTTCCGTACAATGGCACTGAGGTTGTGATTCCTGGAGACCATACTATTGCTATCAATGCTCTTGTTGCTACTGAAAAATTTGTTCCTCATAATGAACCTTTTGTTGATCCTAGTATGTCTCTAGCTGCTGCTAAGAAATCACTTAAGATGATGAGCCTTGGTATGGGTGAATATACACTGGGTTCCTTTGCTTCTATACCTGTTTCTCCTAGGTCATATGAGAGACCTTCTGATTAGATGAAGCCTTCCACTTCTGCTATGGTGATCTTTGATACTTTTTTTCCTTCACCCATTCCTTTAGAAGCAGAAAGAGAAGAACAAGCTATTCAAGAGTGGATCTATAGAGAGGATTCTGGAAATACTCCCATGCTCAATAATTCAGACACAGATATAGATGAGTCACCGCTACACACTATGGCTCCAATGGGAGATGATCTTCCTTCTACTTCACTCCTTTGGGGAGAAGAATGCATATCTACTGATGATATGGCTGAGGCCTCTATGTCTAGAACCTATGTGCCTAAAGAATCATTGCACTATGATAGACAATGTCGCAACGTTGCATGACTACTACAAAGAGGTGATCTCTCACATAATGACATGAGTATCTCTACTTCTCGGCATCTTAAGCCTTTTCCAGAAGATCCTCCCATGATAGATATGGATGTTGATGTGGCTCATACCTCTCGTAACCCACCTGACGTGGTTGATGGGTCTTGTGTGGGGTCTGATGAGTTTGTTCCTCGTATTGCCTTAGTGGACCACGCTGGTTCTTCTATGACAAGTCTAGATCTAGCTACTTTTGGAGCTTACCCTATAGGCTCAACCTCTCGTGTCACCAGAGATGACATCCTTCACATAAATACTATTGAACCGGTCACTTCATTTCATCTTGCATCAACACCTGTTACTTCTTCCACCAGCGAACTAGCAACAAAAAAGATTGAATCAACAATCAAACATCATAGTCATCAAGTCCAAAGAAAAGTGCAATGGTCGGATGGTGAAAACCACATTGTGGCGGTATCCGCACCTAAGAAAAGTAAAAATAAAAATTTGCTCAAAAATAATGATTCTCAAATAAAAGATGACAAGCTGATTCTCTACAAAAAAATGATGCACTATTTCAAGCATGATCTCATATCTGTTATACTTCAGCCCATTCCTAGAGCTAAGAACAAATTTTCTAATGCCTTGGTTACTTCGGCATCCATCTTATGAATGAAAAAGCATAAATTTCACTTCAAGTTCCTGGTGGACGAATTATGCTATCCTGCTCACAAATCTTACCATCCTACCATCTTTTCATATCTTCCACCTCATATTCCTCTTGCAAATCCACCATGCCATTCCTTCCGTCATCCCTTACACTTTGCCTTTGTCTCTGGTGACTTGTATAGGAAGGGTCTAGACGGAACTCTCCTTAAGTGTCTAGAAATAGAGGAGTCAGAAAAAGTGCTAGCTGAAATCCACGATGGCATATGTGGATCACATTCTAATGATCCTTCGCTAGCTCAGACATTGCTTAGGGCTGGTTATTATTGGTCAAACTGGTTGAGACCTCCTATCATCATAGCTGCAGCATTTGGGCCTGGGGCCTATCAGTTCTCTACATCAGAGGAAGCAGATTCTTGATGCCCATTTCTGTCTGGGGCATCCTTTGTACATATTTTATGATCCTAAAAAAATACCAAAAAAATTCATATATGATGCTAAAAAAAATCCTAAAAAGCATAAAAAGTACTGAAAAAATGAGCATCCTAGTGAAAACCTAGCAATAGGCGCTTTGATGTCTCACCAAAAAAATCAAAAAATTCAAAACATCAAAAAAAAAAATTGAAAAAGTGCCTTGGTGAAAACCTGGAAACAGGCGCCTTGGTAGCAAAAAAATACAAAAAAATAATAAAAAGTTCTGAAAAAAATTGCAATAAATCTATCAAGTGGTGAAAACTTTGAAACAGGCACTGCTTGAGACCCTCTGCACCTATGTCTATTAGTCTTGCGTGGCGCTCATTCGCTCCACTTCTCGCTTTGCCTCTCCTAGCCTGGAATTGACTCTTGTCTTAGTCTAGGGGGCATCCGTTGTTTTCAGCTTATCTTGGGTCTCTTTGTGCATCCTAGTTTCTTAGGCGCCTTGTAAATGGTGTTTTTCAACACCACCCCAACTGTGTTTTTCAACACTACCCTAGCGTCGAGTATTTCGCAACACTTATCAAATATCCTTCCCACCGTCTTGGATGATGCAATATTTCTCACTGGCAGATGTGATACTCAAAGTTTGACTCTATGACCTACACACACACACTTGACTCACTGAGATTTGTTTGACTTTATTTCTTTGCGTGCTGTCTATGATGATTTCTTTGCTAAGTGGTCTCTCCCTAAGAAGTTTTCGATGATGCATAGCTAGAAGACTGAGGGTATGAGAACATGTTTTATTTCTTTATCTGCTTATGGGTATATTTTATTGATCATAACTGTCATGAGCATTTATGCTAGTCTTACTTGACACTATGGATTGACAAGGTATTATCCTTGACTGTTTTGCAAGTGCATGCTTATAGTCATCTTGACTTTCTTGTGTCTCAATGTGAGCATAATCTTGCTATATCAAACTTAGGTAATCTCACTGCACTAGTCATCTTGACCTACATGTCTTTGATGCCTAGGTGGGATTCCCACATTTCTATCTGATATAGATCATATTCAGATCCACATAGTTATGCTAGTGTGTATTGATGATCTTGCGACGCTACCAATAATGCTCAATGATGATAATTAGATGTCTATTAGCATTGTAACCTTGCAAGTAAACCACTTTTCATGTAGCTTGCATTCTTAGGTTCATGTTAGTTAGTTTTGCATCTTGCATATGGAGAGAGCTCTCCTTTTCATCTTACGTGGACTTGTTAATCAACTGCGCTCACCTTTCGCTTCTTCCTGATCATGTCTTTCGCTTCTTCCTAATCATGTCTTTCACTTCTTGTCTTTCATATCACATCATTTTCCTTTCATTTCGGGATCGAAATCAAAATCCAAGTTCACCTTGATCATCCAAGTCATCTTTTTCCTTCTCCTGTGCAGTTGGCTAAATTTTTGAGGCCTGATCCTTCCATCTTCGCTGGGGCATTCTTCACCTCTTCATCCCCATCTCTCTCAACTTCCAGTCTTTCATTCACTTTCAATCCCAAGTTCCAATTCTTCCCCTCTGTGGTGTTTTCAGGTTGAGGGACCGCTTGGTTCGTGCCCCATGTCCCATGTGTGGGGCATATCTTCACTGCTTGATGGTTATCCTGTTCTCTCTCTTCGATTATGATTTCTAGTGATTTGATCATGTTGCTCTTGCTTCTGCTTTCCCTCTACTTGGATTTCGCTTTCCATCCCGAGGGGGCAGACACATCATATCTTATTGGCTATCTCTTTCCTAAGTGTTCAGTACTGTCGCTACTAGGCTAATCATGCAGGATTTGCTATCTCTCTGCACTTCATTCTTTGGAGTCAGATCGCTATCTGCTTGCCTTCTTGGTTGATCTGAGTTGCTTTGTGATCCCAAATCGATCTCACATTTCAACTTCATTCTTTGACTGCATGTGTTCCCAAATCGATCACACATTAGTCAAAGAGGGGCAAATGTATACACCTAAAAATGGTCACCTAGACTATTAGCCCCTTTTGCTAAATCATCAATTGCTTGCTCTTGATCAAATCCTAGCTCTATCATTTATTCGATTATTTTCTATGGGCTAACCATCTTATCCTAAGTCTTTATTTATTTAAAAGGAATATTTCCTCCCCTTTTAATAAATAAAAAGCCCCAACTTTTTATGCTAACTTTATGCTGCAGGTTTTCTAGGTCACTTTGGAGCTTTTGAAGATTTGGAGCATTCTTAGCATCTACATCTCATTCTTGCATTCTACATCTCATTCTTGCATTCTTAGCTTAGCTTCATATTTATGGTTTCTTAGATTAGCTTCATTTCTATGCTCTAGATTAGCTCACATAGATTAATTAGCTTGGGTTGTAACACTTGCATATTTCCTTTCATAGCTTAGCTTGCATTTCCATTTCTAGCATAGCATTGCATTGCATTTTCATTCTTGATTCTTGAGGATATTGGCATTCTTGCCCTCGTCTTCATTGAATCTCCCATTGCATGGTTTACTAGTAAGGTTATAGGCTAAATAGCTCTAGCTGAGAGCATTCTTAAAACCCTTGTACTCCATGCCTAGGGAGCTATGGATCGATTTGTGAGGGCTCATTCTTGAGTTTCCTTGCATGTAATGATCCATAGAAGTGTGACACATTTATAGCACACAGGAACTATTTCTACTAGGTGAGTAAAATAAAAAAATAATGAAATAAAAAATGCACCTAGCCTTTGCTAGCTTTGAATAAGGTAATCCTAAGATCTTATGAAATTTCTTAAATTGTGGCATTTCAATTCCAAAATCTAGCTTAATTAGAAGCAAATTTGAATTGTAAGTGAGACATTAGGGATATTCTCTTCACTTTCATAGTGAATCAAACTCATAGAAGTGCCAAACTTGAGAGGAAAATGGGGTAAAGAATGAACAAACACATAAAATAAGCCTCCTTGTTTGTGAAGGAAAGCATTAGGCCTTTGCTCTTCACTTTTATAGTGAATCAAAATATCAAACGTGCTTGGATTCCATTAGATTAAAAGGCATGGGAAAGAACATTGTTAAATGTGTTTGGAATTGAAAAGGTAGTAGGGATATGCTTTTCACCTTTTGGTGAATCAAACTCGTAGACCTACTTGATCATTTCATTACTTTCATTGCACATGTTAGAGCTTTAGTGGGTCCACCTCTGGAGAACATACCTTAACGAGGCTGGTGAGAGAGACAACCCAAAGTGGGAACAAGGTGAAGTCAACCTATTCCACCCACTATAAATAAAGACCTCAGTTACGTTGAAAAAATTAGAGGGAAAAAATATAAAATGCCTGGACTTTTAGGGCTATAGGCCTCAATCGCGCGTGCACAAATACATGTTCCTTGTAAGATTTATTTGATATTTTTGTTTGGAACCCGAACTAAAATTCCAAATTAATCTAGAAATTCCTACCTTTAGAGCCATGTTAAATGCCAAATTTGACCTTAGGTAGATTCCATGAAGTGGCTTATTGTGAAAGACTCGTGTAAATGTTCTCAAACATGAAATTTTGTGTTTAGAGGTTAGGGGTAAGAGACAATTATTTTTGAGCTTGCTATAGTTGATGATACATGTTTTTTTTTTCTTATTGGATCAATAATCGGCCAAGGCCATAGGAGTATTTTATTATTATTAAAATAAATTACAAAATAGTTCTATCTCCATTTTGTGCGGGCACTGGTAGGAAAGAAAAGAGTAAAGAAAACCTTTGGTCTTTCCCAGGACTTATTTAGTCTGGATTACAAATTACAGGTTTGACTAACCACCTTGGACCAGTAGTAGCTGAAGTGAATCAAATACCCACGTTTACATGTCCAAACATTTTAGAGTATCATTATTACAATTAGCTTGTTGCATAACCTAACCCTAACTAAGGCCAACTGGGGTACGATTCCCACTCACCATGCCTCTATAACTTAGGCTAAGTATTATATAAAACCTTTATTACAAAATGGAGTTGTCTGAGAAAGAGCTCTATCAACCATTGATGTCCTTAACTCTTGTAAATGACACCATCATTGAAAATCATCCTGCCAAAGTGAGAAATGAATCTATTTGCCAATTGTTAGTAGGAAAGGGAATCTTGCATCAACATTTATTAGTATTTTCCAGATAAATATAAAATTTGTAGCTAAAACTATTCCTCTCATAGACCATTGTGGAGTGTGAAAAATTGATTATAAGCTGATAAAATCATAAATATTCATAACCTGCCATGTTCATAAACCATATGCAAACCAACTTCCTTATCATGAGAATAATTGCATATTTCTAGAGCATATTGGAATAAAAGATGAAAATATCAAAATAGTACTTCCAATAACTGAATGTCATTCATATTTCATCTAAAAATGATGATAACCATGTTAAGAATACCAATGATAGCTAGTCCATACAACCCCTATAGCTATATTAAACCATAGTTCAAATAAAAATAGTAAAGTCCTTATTCTCACTATACCTTGAGCTCTCTATTTGTCTACCTTATAGTATGCTACTTATGACAATAAATATATCTCTTTAAAATACAAAAACCATCAAGACCTTATAAATTCAATTGTCTACTTTCTTAATAGATTGTATAAATAAAATATTTAAGGATTATTAATATCACCAATTTAATTTAAAGTCTATAACCCCTACCATTAATTAGAACGTTGCAAACATCTTGACCTATAATGTAGCTAAAAATTATATCAACCCCAGGTCTTACATTATAAA
>BSBK01000723.1:0-122500 GCA_027943335.1 Chamaecyparis obtusa
ATATATATATATATGTATATATATATATATATATGTATATGTTTAATATAGTTTATGTATACATAAATATATGTATGTATATATACATATATACATATACATAATATATATACATATACATATATATATATATAGATATATGTATAGATATATATATATGTATAGATATATGTATGTATGTATACATAGATATATATATGTATACATATATATGTATATGTGTATATAGATATATATATGTATACATATATATGTATAGGTATTATATATATAGATAGATAGATAGATAGATAGATAGATAGATAGATAGATAGATATATATATATAGATATATATATGTACATATATATATTAAATGCTAAGTTTAGCCGACTGAAAATGATGAGCTGGAAATTGTTATGATTTCAAGATTAAGGATAAAGATCATTTTGAGATCCACGGTGACAAAATTGGAGAAGATCTAAGGATGAGATTAAAATGTGTTAATGACACATCCGCCGAGGAAAGTTTAAGAGGCAAAATGGATGAAGGAGATTAAGCGGAAAAATCTTATAGATGATATGAAAATGATTTATTTCTAAGTTTCATTATTGATATACCAGAAAGAAGGAGACTACAGAGATTTCGCGTGAAGACATTTTTCATGCATGCCTGATCAGACTGGTTAAAGAAGAACTGAACTGTAGAGTTTACCGAGCGTCAGAGAATAGTTTTACCGAGTAACAGTAAGTTGATAATTATTGAGGAAGTGAATTGATTTATTGATCAGAGGATTTTATGAGCATAATATAGATCTGAATATCTACAATTTAGTTTTATTTGAATCAATCAGATTGTATCAGTTTAACCATTGATCATAAAATCTCTAACCGAGTGGACTTAACAGTCTTATGTTTTACCCTATGTCATTCAAGGAATGTACATTGTTATCTTGTTGATCCATAGTGAATGTTGATCAAAAGTTAACTGTTAGTCTTAAATCCTCTAACAAGGTCGCACTTAACATTGTCTATTGTAACCTTTAACAGGGTTGGCTCTTCACCGAGCTCACTTTAGAAGAGTGAATTATTTTGGGTTATCAGTCCCAAGTGGTTTTTCCCTTAGCAGGGTTTCCATGTTAAATCATTGGGTTATGTGTTAATTGTGATGAATGTTTTGTATCATATTATATATACTGCATATTTAATTTGGTCAGTAATCACAATTGGATAATTAATTGGTAATCGATAAAGTACACAAACAATTTGATATTTTGTCTTACTGAGCTGCAAAATTTGTTGAAATTATTTTATAAGTTACATCTTTGTATTTGGGACTGTAGGATAACTAATCTAATTGATTCACCCCCCTCCTCAGTTATTCTAACAATTGGTACAGAGTATATTGGTTGCTTGGAAGAGAGTTTTAAGAACTTAAGCAGAAAGATTACAAGATGTATAAGAGGGAAGTGTTGAAGCTGAATAAAGACAACTTACTACATGGAAAAGTCGGATGAGACTTCACATATCTAGAATTGGAGAGTCTAATATACATTACTGGACAATGGCTACTTACAACCGAATTTTGGACCTTTAACTCTTAATCAGTTGAGAGACCAACATGAACACAACATTACTATGATAGAGATTGTTGTTGCTCTATCTGATGCTAAATTTGAGGATGTCAAAGACTACACTACAACAAAGCAAATGTGGGACAAACTTACTCTAGTTCATGGTGGTGATGCAAATGTGATGAGAGCCAGAGATGAAAGCTTGAGAGGTTAATTTGATGACATGAAGATGAAAGAAGGAGAAAATATCATACAGTACACAAACTGAATCAAAGAGGTAGTTAATACTATCCGAGGAGATGGAGGTATCATTTCAAAAGATACAGTGGTAAGTAAGATACTGAGAACTTTATTGTCTACTTATGCAATCAGAATATCTGTTATTCATGAAATGAGGTCTGCACCTGGTAGCACTCTTACTCTTGATAGTCTGATTGGGAAGTTAACAACTTTTGAGCTGAATAATTTTGACAATAGTATTGTATTGAGTGTTGAGTCTGCTTTTATGTCTTCTCTTAAGATTGGTAAATCTAGCAGTAAGCATAATATAAGGAATGAAAGTGATAGTAATACTAATGATGAGCTTGATGAGCTTGAAGCACTTATGGCTTGAAGACTGCAGAAAGGTAAAGGAAGGTACAATGGAAAATTACCTTTAGCTTATTTTAATTGTAACGAAGTTTGCCACATTGTTGCTAGATTTCCTAACAGGAAAAAGGATGATAAAGACATAGACCGATCTAGAGATGGAAGTTATGGCAGAAGGAATAACAGAGGAAACCAACACTACAACAAACACAACCAAGATCACAAAGATAAGCGCAAAAAGGCATGTTACATTGCTGAAGAAAATGACACCAACACCGACACTGATAATAATATTGAGGTGGTATTTGTTGCGATGAAAGATGATTCAGAGGAGGAGGAAAGGTATGTAGAAACAACACTTATTTCTAAAGTTAGTAAGAATGATACTTGGATCATTGATAGTGGTTGTACACATCACATGATTGGTCATGATTGATCATCTTGAAAAGGAAAAGGATCTATTCTACTAAATGATAAAATAAGATGTGATAATGTTTATTGGGTAAAAGAATTGAATCATAATTTTTTGAGTGTAGCACAACTTAATAACTCAGGTCATTGAGTAGCATTTGAAAGCAAGAAGGTGAGAATCTATGATAAAAATGGAAAGCTTGTTGGAATAGGAGGACAATCAAAAGGTAATTTATTTTATCTTGACAATGCTGAGACTTCTTGTTTATTAGTGAAAAATGAAGATGCATGGTTATGGCATAAGAGGTTATGTCATGTAAATTTTGATAACATGATAAAGATCAGTAAAAAGAGAAAATTTAGAGGATTGCCTAATCTAACCAAACTTGATCATGTTATGTGCCATTAATGTCAAAAAGGAAAGATGGAAAAATATAGTTTTAAAAGTAAGGACTATTCATCTAAAGGAATTTTGGAGTTGGTTCACACTGATTTATGTGGTCCTATGAGAAATCAAAGCTATTATGGTGATAGATACTTTATTTTGTTTGTTGATGACTATACTAGATTGATGACAATCATGTTCTTAAAAGAAAAATCTGAGGCATTCAAAATGTTCAAATGGTATAAGGCTAAAGTTGAAAAAGAAACTGGTAGAGAATTGAAATGCTTAAGGTCTGATAGAGGATATGAGTTTGTTTCTGATGAATTTGCTAACTATTGTAATGAGCATGGTATCAAAAGATAGGTTTTTGCACCTAGAACACCACAACAAAATGAAATTGTTGAAAGGAGAAACTAATCTATTGTTGATTGTGCTAGAACACTAATGATTGAGAAAAATGTTGCATAGATGTACTAGAGAGAGGTTGTTAACACTGCAGTATATGTCTTGAACCGAGTTCAACTGAAGAAAGACACAAACAAGACACCTACGAGTTATGGTTTGGATACACGCCGAGTATAAGTTATTTCAGAATCTTTGGTAGTAGATGTTTTATTCTGAAAGATGATAGGAATGGTAAATTTGACTCTAAATGTGATGAAGGAATATTTTTGGCATATTCTACTAAGAGTAAAGCATATAAGTGTTTGAATAAGGTTACTAATAAGATGATAGAAAGTGCTAATGTAAAAGTTGATGAGTTTTCTAAAAAGAATGATAAAGAAAGCATGAAGGAACCAGAAGACTATGGTAGGTTTTACTTATGTTGAAGATCCAGATCATCTACCAAGGACACAGGCTGAGTCTACTGAGAATTAGGAAAATGTGACTGAGGAACAATAAAAGGAAATTGAGAATCAGGATGAAGCTATTGAATAGGAAAATGAACCTGAACATAATGAAGAACAAAGAAGAGATCAAGTGCTAGAAAGATTTGTTAAAAGACACCATCCAGAGAATCAAATCATTGGAGATAAGCAAGTTGGGATGATGAAAAGAAGTAAGTTAAGACAAAACACATGCTTAGTTTGTGAGTTTGAACCTAAGAACGTTAAGGTTGCACTTGAAAATGAAGAATGAATAAAGGCTATGAATGAGTAAATTGAACAAATTGAGAAGAATATGACATGGACATTGGTACCTAGACCAAAAGATAAAAATATTATTGGTACTAAATGGATATTTAGAAATAAGTTGAATGAAAATGGAGAGGTCACAAGGAATAAGGCAAGACTTATTTGTAAGGGATATGCACAAGAAGAAGGTATTGATTATGGTGAAACCTTTGCACCTGTTGCTAGACTGGAAGGAGTTCACATATTACTTGCATATGTTGCACATAAAGGATTTAAAGTGTATCAAATGGATGTAAAGTCATCATTTCTGAATGGAATACTTGAGGAGGAGGTCTAGACATAGAACAACCAGAAGGGTTTGTTGATCTGAATCAGAAAGACATGGTATGTAGATTGCACAAAGCCTTATATGGATTGAAGCAAGCACTAAGGGCATGGTATGAAAGACTACATGCTTATCTTGTAAGTATTGGTTTTGTAAGAACTAGTGAAAATAGTAATTTATACATGAAAGGAGGATCTAATGATAATATTTTGATTGCTGAGATATTTGTTGATGATATAATCTTTGGAGGACAAGATCTAATTTGCAAATCTTTTGTTGATGGAATGAGAGAGAAATTTGAAATGTCAATGTTTGGAGAGATTAAATTCTTTCTAGGCTTGCAGATTTTATAGAAGAATGATGGTATATTCATTACTCAATCAAAATACATTAAGTACTTAGAACATTTGACATGGAAGATGCAAAACCAGTGGGAACACTGATGGTAACTTGATGTAAATTGACAAAGGATGATGAATCAACAGAGGTAAATCAGACACTGTATAGATCTATGATTGGAAAAATTGATGTATGTTGTACACAGTAGGCCTGATATTGCACATGCAGTTGGGATTGTGGCTAGATTTTTTGCCAATCCTAAAGATTCACATATGGCTGCAGTAAAAAGAATCTTGAGATACTTAAAGAAGACAAAGAATTATGGATTATGGTATTCAAAGGAAGGCAAATTTGAACTTAGAGTTTACACCGACACAGATTGGGCTAGAAACATAGATGACCGGAAGAGCACAACCGATGGCATTTTTCTTTGGAGAAAGTCTTGTAAATTGGACAAGTAAGAAACAACCTTGTATTTCCCATTCTACTGCTGAAGCAGAATATGTTGCTACTGCTACAAATTGTTCAAATATTGCTTGGATCAAAAAAGTTTTGGAAGGAATGAATGAGGTAATCACTGAACCGATTATTATATATTGTGACAACACTAGTGCTATTAATATTTCCAAGAATCCTGTGATGCATTCAAAGACAAAGCATATATCAATTAAGTATCATTACTTAAGGGAAAAAGTTCAAGAGAAGAAAGTAAAACTGGAGTATGTAACATCAAAGGAGAAACTTGCTAATATTTTCACAAAACCCTTACCGAAGGACACTTTTGAATATTTGAGAACTAGACTTGGGGTCTGTCCTCTGTCTATCAGTCACTAATGTGATATGGAGGTTGCATCAACCCATACTTTATCAAAAGATCATTCATGCTGATGCAACATAGCTCACACTTTGGATTCTGTCTAAAGTTGTGAAAGATTGGAGGAGAATGAACAAAATTTTGATTATCAGTATACAAAGATACATGGTTTGCACCGAACAACAAAGAATTCATTTTGGATATTGAAGAGCTATTTTATGTTTTATTTGGCATTTTTGTCAAAGGGAGAGAGAATGAATATGAAAAATCAGTTAGTGAGAACACAAAGAAATATAGAGAATGAATATTTGTTGCTGAGAACAAAGGGAAACTGAAAAGATTAAATCCGCAAGGAGAGTCTGCACTTGTAATGATGTTATGTTTTTGTAGTGATTAAACATATTAAATCCGTAAGGGAGAGATTACCGAGTTACACCATTTACTTACATAGTTTTAAAATACATGTTTGGTATGTGTATGGCATATTTCATATTGCTTGTGTTGTCATCAATGCCAAAGGGAGAGATTGATGAACTATATCTGATTTAATATTTGAATGATTTGAAGATCAATGATTAGAGATCACCGAGTTACTAAAATGATATGTAAGATGATTAAATCAATCAATATGTTGTCATTGATGTCAACTAGTTTTGACAGTACTTATCATATTAGTTGCAAACATCAGCACATCTATTGAAGGAATAAAAGATGAAGAAATGAGATATCTACATGGAGGAAAGATGGATATGATAGATGAGGATAAGGAATACTTTGGGTGACTTATTGATGAGTCTATGGTTTCATATTGTTGACTTGATTATGTTGCATTAATCTATTATGAAGAAGGAAGTTGGAATTTACAAGACAATGTGGTCGGTAAATGAAGACTTTAGTATACACCGAGCCAGCGTAGTGTATATCAAGCGACAGTATTAACCGAGTTAGAAAGCTAGTCTTCACCGACGCATTTCTTTGTTAATCGAGTATGGATGAAAATATTAAATGCTAAGTTTAGCAGACATAAAATGATGAGCTAGAAATTGCTAGGATTTCGAGATTAAAGATAAAGATTATTTCGAGATCCATGACTGACAAAATTTAGAGAAGATCTAAAGGATGAGATTGAAACGTGTTAATGACACATCCACTGAGGAAAGTTTAAGAGGCAAAATGGACAAAGGAGATTAAGTGGCAAAATCTGATGGATGATATGAAAATTATTTATTTATTTATAAAAGAGATATGCGTTTCATTATTGATATACCAGAAAGAAAGAGACTGGAGAGATTTCAAGTGAGGACTTTTTCATGCATGCCTAATCAGACTAGTTAAAGAAGAACCAAACTATAGAGTTTATAGAGTGTCAGAGAACAATTTATCGAGTAACAGTAAGTTGAGAATTATTGAGGAAGTGAATTGATTTATTGATCAGAGGATTTTATGAGCATAATATAGATCTGAATATCTGCAATTTAGTTATATTTGAATTAGATCAGACTGTATCAGTTTAACCATTGATTCATAAAATCTCTTAATCGAGTGGACTTAATAGTCTTATGTTCTTCCCTGTGTCATTCAAAGAATGTACATTGTTATCTTGTTGATCCATAGTGAATGTTGATCAAAAGTTAACTGTTAGTCTTAAATCCTCTAACAAGGTCACACTTAACAGTGTGTATTGTAACCTTTAACAGGGTTGGCTCTTCACCAAGCTCACTTCATAAGAGTGAATTATTTTGGGTTACCGGTCCCAGGTGGTTTTTCCCTTAGCAGGGTTTCCACGTTAAATCATTGTGTTATGTGTTAATTGTGATGAATGTTTTGTTATCATATTTTACATACGACATATTTGATTTGGTTGGTAATCATAGTTGGATAATTAACTGGTAATCGGTAGAGCACACATAATGTGTTTGATATTTTGTCTTACCGAGCTGCAGAATTTGTTGAAATTGTTTTACAAGTTACATCTTTGTATTTGGGACTGTAGGATAACTGATCTAACTAATTCACCCCCCTCTCAATTATTCTAAAAATTTGTATTATTCTCATCCGTGTGGCATGTCCAACTAACTCATGACCTTGATCCAAAGAAAGGTTCACTCCTCCCATGGTTTTAAATAGGTTACCACAAACCTTGACGTGAACAATAACTCATCAATTGTCCACCTCATGTGGTTTTCTAGATCCTTCCACAAACCCTTTCAATATCCATGAACTGCATTACACTAGTGCTTTTGTTTACCACTATGCTTGCACAACAAGGAAGTCACATTTGAAAAACTCACATTACATTCCATAAGAATACAATGTTCTTAATTGTAGTCATTGTTATCGATTGCTACCACTCAATCTCGAACAACAAAGACAACCACCATTACCTTTGGAAGTTGCCTTTGACTTTAGTTGTTTTGGTGTGAAATGGGAATGAAACATTGGTTATTATTCCTACCACAATGTGAAATTTCATTTATTCACACAACTAGGAATACTGAAAAGAAAATCATACCATATTGTATACTACTGTTGGGATCTTGTTGCACATGACCATTATTGCCAGTGAACGTATCTCTATAGTCATTTACTCTCCTATATAATCATTTTTACACTCTTATTCAACTTTCTAATCATAAACAGATAGCCAATAAATTACTTATGTCGATAATTGTTTTGTCTTTCACTGATAGTTGTTGTAATGTCTAACTAATTACATGCAAATTAAACATATAACACATAAACATTCAAACACTTAACAAAATAGTTTGGTGTTGTAGAAACCCTTGGTTAGAGGGAAAAATTTCCATCGGGCTGATACCCACAACTCATCACTACAGTATTAAGGTGCTCGGTTAATAGCTTACATAAGTGTCATCTTCTGAATGGTTTCATCTTGTTAGGAGTGTCTAGTACCCTGTTAGGAGTATTGAAAGTCTTGTTAAAGACTATTTTGTTAAGAGATTTAATCCCACTTATACAGTGTTCATCCTATTTAAGGATTTACATTAAGTTTCTAAATAGAACTTCTAAATCTGGTTAGAGACTACCCAATTAAGGGATTTTACAATCTTGTTGTTAAACTGTTAGGAATAAATCAACAAGAAATTTGATCTATAGATGCTTTCTCCAAAAGCTTTTCAAATCTTGTTTCGCTCTTCTTTTTCTCTGATCTCTAATCCCTTTGACCTTTTATCGATAATACAGCTCTTCACTTCTATCTGTGTCCTTTGATCTATGTCTCTGTATATCTGTTTGCATTCGTTATTATTCTTTCCTTTACCTTAGATCTCCTCATATAGTTGCTTTCCCTGATTAGGGTTTCTCGATCTTCCATAAACTATTTTTCTAATTTGATGTCATCCTCATTTGTAATCTTTTATTTCTTTCACCACTAACACTTTCCGATAACTCTTCCTTTATGCCGATAACACTTTTTGTTTCTGATAACACTTCCCTATAGTGTCTATGTCGATATGTCTTTCCTTTCTTCATCTCTATACTTAATTTTATTTTCCAACAATGACAATCTGATCAAAATCATCACTGATTGTCTGTTAATTGTCTATAGAGGATTTTGTCAAGTAACATTTTTACCATCAATGCAAGAGATGAATATCAAAATCATAGCAACAAACTCTTGAAAACTACTTGTATTGGTGATGATAAGGAAGTGGTTCACTATTGTTTCAATGTGCAACTCCACTTAGGACTCACAAATGATGAAGTTTGACTTAAAAAGAGGTTTTTCTCACACCTATCTTGGATGTTGTGATCTGGAATCAAATCATATCACCACTTCTCACAGGCACTGGATATTATGGATGTCAGCAACCACAAAATTCAATGCCTCTCAAACACAAAACCAACACTTATGACAAATAATGAGCCAAGGAATAAGGGATGGCACCAACAATATATTGTGTGCCATAGGTATAGATTGATGGATCTATGATCGTACAACCCTGCCAAAAACAAAGCCTTGGACAATAATAAAACAAGATGCACCATTGCCAATAAATAATGTCGATGAACAAGAGTATTATTAGGCTGATTGCAATAATGACCTGAACATTGGTAAAAACCACCTGATCACACAATCACATTATCTTGATACCAAAGTGCCAATATTCAGAGCAATCACCTGCCAATACAAAGCGAGCTTGTAATACAAATTGAGCAAGGAAATGTAGCCCGATCGCTTTGCGTAAAATATGACTTTGAGCCTCTACAATCCATAAGTAGCTAAGACACAAAAGAAATCCATGAATTAAAATTTAGAGTGCAGATTCACATCTTTTGACAAGCCATAATTTAGGAGATTCACAATGCTCTGATACCATATTAGAAATATGGGTAGAGATAAGAAGTTAAAATGATTTAAAAATAAATAATACATGCTTCATCTCATTTCATCCATTTAATAGATCACATACTTATAGGAGTTTTAGTTCCTATATTATAGGAATGACTCACTAATTATATGAGTTGTTTTAACAACTCAACAAACAAACAAATACTCTACATGAGTTGTATTAACAACTCACACTATTATTATCTCATATAACTATAGTACTTATAATATTTGTTACACATAATTAAACATGTGAACACTAATTTCCAACAAAATCTTCCTATTTATTGTGCTTGGCTTTGAAAATGGGGCTTTTTACTCCTTCTGGAATAAGCAGTCCTCCCTTTGTATTTAACAAAGCCCTTTTGGCTCTCCTTCTATCCAACTCCACCTTGCACTACTTTTCCTCCCAGACTTACAAGAAATCCAACAACATGTCCCATCCCTTTGCCTCTACAATTTGGTCTTCCTTCCTCGTCTTCAAGCTCTAAACTAAACAAGGTTCCTTCCACTGCCCACCAAAGACCATTCTCTACCCTCAAACCCACTCCAAGTTTTTCCATTGCAAGGATTGGGATCATTCTCCATGCCCAATGAGGCTTCACACAAACCCTCATCACCCTCAATGCTTCCTCCTTAGACCCCAATTGAAGCACCCATGCGAAGAAAGAAAAATAAATATCAATGTTCCTTAGACCCCAATTGAAGCGCCCATGCGAAGAAAGAAAAATAAATATCAATGTTGGTCCTAAAACAGTTATAAGTTTTCAAACACTCCTCCCCCAATATCACTTCAACACATTACTAAAATATGGAATGATTAATTGTGAAAACCTCTTTCAACCTCTTCATCCCCACCTCACCCCTAAAGGCCTATAACTGTTTGAGAGTATGTAGGGAAAAATTAGCTTCCATGCCTACCTATTTGACTCTCAACAACTTAAAATCCAAACTCCAATTTCCCAATAAAGAACTGATAAATAAGAAGCTAATACAAAATATAAAACCACCCATGGGATCACTATCTTCCTCAAAAAAATTCTAATGCAATTTCCAAAGCACACCACTTTGCCTCCATGTCGAGCTTCCCAATAAATGGCAATATATTTTCATAATTTAGTGCATACTTCCCATCTATCTAACAATGAAAGAAAACATCACCTTTCATCATTGCCTTCGACTGCTCACCCTTTGAACGAGTAGTTAACTTTTTTAAATTTGAAATTTTAATTTGGATGCTTTGAATAACATCCCCTTCTAAATTACAAATTCATCTAACTATTCTAGAGCCCTTCCTCAAAGATCAAACACATCTTAATGACATACATTATTCAACCAACCATAGCTCCTTCCCATAAATATATCTGAAGTCTTCAATTAGCTCTTCTTTAGCTTGCTCTGACAAAGCGACACCAACTTTTGACATAGTATTAGCTACTTCATTCCCTTCTCTTAGCACATGAGACACCTTAAATTCCTCAAAGGACTCTAGAAGAAGTTTAATTTGTCGAATGTGCTTATTAAGATGCCAAATTCTTGACTCACCTTTGACAATAGCATTGATAATCACTAAAGAGTCGCTTTCCAAACGTAGTTTGGACACTTGAAAAACCTTTGCCATTTTGATTGCATCTAGGGCTGCTTGAACCTTTGCCTTATTGTTAGTACTGTCCAACAATCTCCTTGCCCCCAACATCAAAATACTTCTAGTCCAATCCCAAATAACATACCTAGCCTCGGAAGGGCCTAGATTACCCTTTGAGGCCCCATCAAAATTAACTTTAATCCATCCTTTATTTTGTGGGATCTAAGACACTGCCTTAACTAAGGAAGAAGGAGGATTAGCCCTCAACAACCCATTAATGGGCTAGAAAAAATAAATATTGCTTGCATAATTGGATGGACATAAAAAGACAGATTTTATCCTTTGATTTCTTAGAAACAAGACAAATTATTTGGAATCAACCAACCTTTGGTTCATCAAATTTTGTTGTATAGATTCTTTCTACCATATTAATCTTAAGATGCCTAAATTTTAGGGAAAACGTGAGGAGATGCCTTTCCATAAAGATGATTAGGTGAAAGTTGAAATTACTGTTTGCCTCATAGGTTGTTTTCACTAGCAAAAAAATCACTTGCTTTTATAGAACATGTTTTGTCAAATATATAATGCTTGATTAACCATGGACAATCTCATTGTCGTCCCAAACATAGACGAAGAGTAATCGCCTCCCCCCGAGTACTCTGGAAAATCGATCTACATATGTTATTCCATTATTATTGCCATCAACATTGAATGAGATCTTATATCTCATATATATGTGAGAGGTGACTTTTCACCAAGCGTGTGTATATATATATATATATATATATATATATATATATATATATATATATATATATATATATATATATATATATATATATATATATATATATATATATATATATATATATATATATATATATATATATATATAATTGTGTATCATCTTAAAATGGAAGCACTTCCATGGTAAGAGCGTTTAGCCCTCTGAGTGAGTGGTTTGGTGTCATGTTAAGCACCTTGATCGAGTCTTTGCATGTATCTGGTTGTTTCCCCCTATTCTGATTATCTCCCCCTTATTTCCAGCCTTTTTTAGACAGTTTCTATGAGAATCTAGAGTTTTTGACTAACTGGGTCAAGGGTGACTTGGTAGGGTCAGGGACGACCTCACACTGACCTAAGTTAGAGACAACCTCACCCCTGACCTAGGTTAGGGATGACCTCATCCTTTACCCCGGGTCTATTTTCTAGATTCTGGGAGTTGCGGGATATCGAGTTTCAGAAAAGTTTCTTTTTCTCGCTTTTAGGTCGGCCATTTCGACTTTCAGAATGGTAAATCCTTAAATTGCATTTAATTTGGGTCCATTTCTAGAGGTTAAGGTTAATTGGGATTTAATTCTCCAATGTCGGCCTTCTCTAGAGGTTTGTGCCCTAGATCACTATAAAAGGAAGCCTTCCTGTCTCATTTTCTCCATAACTTCATCATATCATCTCAGATCATAATCTCTCAAGCAATCAAGAAAGCAAGAAGGAGAAGGAAAGAAAGCAAGCATTCAATCATCTTCAAGCATTCAAGCCTTCAAGTGTTCATCCATTCAAGCATTCATCAAGGAGATCCATTGTTAACCATTGAAGGATTCAATTTCTTTGGAGCCCCCTTTGAGGATCTCTCTATCCACATTCATCCAAGCCACTTACTATGAAAAGATTCACTCAAGATTGGTGTTGAAGATCTAATGCCATTGATTTGAGACATCTCACATACATTCTACATTCATTTGAAGCATTCATACTTGTGGATTCAAGGATTCAAATCCTCCACAAGGGTTTCAACATAAGCAAGGTGAATAGTTCCATTTACTTTGTTTATTTACATTAAAATTTCAATTACATTTCAAGGTTGATTCCAAACTGGGGTTTGACCAAGGCAAACCCCCCATAAAAAACAACAAAACCCTCTTTTTCTTGCAGGTACAGGTGCGGAACTACGGATCTGAGCTTGGATCTGGATACCCTTTTCGACAAAATTTTGAGATCTGCGAACAAAGTCAAAGTCGACCTTCATTTGTAAAAGATAGCCCTTGACCTTTTATCTGGGTCAAAGATTACCTGCTTCTAGAAAGATGAAAGTTTTCTAGGTTTTCTCCATCTCGACATTTCCAGTCTGAAATAGGTTGTAGAATTGCCTGAAACTGTGCATAGACATCATAAATCAACATTTTCCAGTCCAGCACAGACACCAGAAAAGGGGTTCATTGCCTTTCCACTCAAATCTAAGTCCTCCTAGCTTATCTTGGGCCCTCTCCACCGTGTTGAAGTCTCCTGCTATAATCCAAGGTATAGGTTCAAGGTTAACAAGCCACTTCCACAACTCAATTCTACCTCTGTGTTCATTTGGGGCATAAATTGAACATATACCAAAGACAAAGTTCTCAACTTTCAACTTAATCCAGACTACTCTGTTACATGGAGAAATGCCCATAAAAGAACTGCATTCTTCCAAGAAGGGCTAATCAGGATAGAAGTTCCCCCCTTACCTCTTGGGTGTTTAGTTGAGAATGCAGTTGCATCTCTCCAAATGCACTTGAGAGCAATATCCAGCTTAAAACCTACTACTTTAACCTCTTGGAGTAGAAGAAAATCTAACTCTTTATGAGAATTAAGGAGTCTCTTGACAACATATTTTCTGTCAGGGGCTTCCAGCCCTCTAACATTCCATGAAGCATAGTTCATTATAATAGCAATTTCTTATTAGTCAGTATCCATGGGTTTCCTAAATCCCTCAAAGCATTTAGGCATGTCAACTTTGGGGGTCTTAGAAGGTTTAGGGTTCCCCCTGATTAAGGGTGGCCTACCTCTTTTCTTCTTCTTGACTAAGCCTAAAGAAGGATCTCTTGGCTTCATATATTGCTCCTCTCCTTTATTATTTTTGGAGGGGTTAGCAGCAAATACAAATGATTCAACTAGAGGAGTTTTCACACTGGCACTTCTTGAGATGGCAATCTCTCCTTCTTCAAGCTCCCCTTCTTGCCTCGTCACCTCTCCCATCTCCGTTCCCCCTTTGGGGAGGGTGGACACTTCCTCACTCCTCCCCTTAATAGAAACATATTTCCATTTATCTGGTGGTGGAGGAAGGGGAGGGGGGGCTGGAATAACAACAACTAAGAAGGCATTTAATCTATCTTCTTGGGTAGAAGGGGGGCAATTCCCTCCCACTTCCCCACCTAGTGGAGGGGTAATGGACACATCTACAGAGGAGGAGTGAACATGAATAGAATCCGAACTGTTCAACCTCCCTGAAGGGAGAGCAGAGGGGGGAGAGGTATTATTTAGAGGTCTTTGAGCATGAGGAAGTTCATAGGTTTTCCACTTGGGCTGAGTCACATTTTTATTTTTCATGGCTCTAACCCTGATCTTATCAACAACCAATTACTGAGCATTTTTAGTTCCATGAGTTTGCTTTATTTTAGATCCCTTCAGACCAAAGTCAAGTGTATCATCAAGAGTAATAATATCAAGGGGTTTAGAGAAGGCCGGGCTAGTATTAGGGTTACTAGGGGTAGAATCAAATTTACCCTTGAGGCTATCCAGGGTAGCAGAGAGGGTGACAAAATCTTGGTTCCAAATAGGTGGGGGGGGGGGAGATCTGCATAATAGGGGGATGCTTAGGAGCGGAAGTGGACTTGGCTGAATTCGATTGAAGTTCAGGGCTTGACTTATTATTAGGATTGGGAGGAGGGTTAGCCTTCTTTTTAAGTGCATTTCTTTTAAGGATGATAGGGCATTCATTCTTCCTGTGACCTTCCTTTCTACACACGAAGCAACCACCTATTCCACCCAAAAAAATTATCGGGCAACAGATAGGTGTGGGGTCAATATCAAATTGTAGGGTCTCAGGGAGATCAACTCCAGGTTTCACAGAGAGAAGAACACAAACATCTGTATTCGAGATGAGGGTGCTAGACTGATCAATTCTGAGAACCTTACCTATCGGCTCAAGTGCAAGTGGAATGAGCGTCAGCAAAAATAGAGGGAGATTTCCAATAATAATCCACCTAGGGCTGGATAGTGCTAAAACTTCATCTTGGAAGGCTTCGAGAGACCAGGGAATTGCCCTAAACTCACAAGGGCCAACTCTCCAAAACTATTTTTCAACAATAGATTTCTAGGCTTTAGAGTCACAAAAAAATAAAATAAATAAACCTTTCTAGAGCATGCGACAATAAGTAAAGTAAAACCCTAACTTCTGCCCCCAAATTTTATGAAACCAGTCATTGAGAAAATTTCTAGAAGGAACCCTAAAACTACCAATTGCAACAAAAAAGATAGCGCAATCTTTAAGCCTAGCTTTCTCCTGTTCAATAACAACATTCATCTGTGAGTTTGGTTTAACAATTAACTTGGGCGGAATAGGTTCCTTACCTCCATTTCCTTCAGCAGTTGGAATCCCTTGGGAAGTGCTCGCGAGGAAGGCTACTCCTTTTAGGAGGACTCGTTCATTTTGGACGGCCTACTTGAATGACTTCGGCTTGGCAACGGTTGGTGCTTCCCTTCCATTTTGCTGTGTCTTCTCTCCACCAACGTCGACTAACTCCACTGGAGAAGGTTGAAGGGAATCCTTAGGTTTCTTGGTGAGGGCAACATTTGAACTGAGCAAACTACCTTGTATTTTAGGAATACATCCCTTGGCTGAGGCGGCAACAATAATGGCTCCTGGTGATGTCAAGGCCATTAATGCAATCCCGACCGAGGAGCGTACGAGGGTTCAGATGCAGGTTTCAAAGAGGCACCGAGGACACCTAGTTGCAGAGCGCTCTCAAAAATCTTATATATTTATAATTTATATTTTCATTGTATAATTATTACATATAGTTTAATAAATGACATACTAATATAGTGTATAGTAATTTGAATTTTAAAAGTATTTTATAATATTAATTATTAAACTATATAAAAACATATAATAAGTATAAATGAAACTAACAATTGTTGCTTATAAAGTTTTAAATAAATATAAAAAATTTAAATATTTACATAACTTATATTTCATAGTTCTATACTAAAAGTTTTCTACAATATAAAGTTACTGAAAATAAGGAAAGCCCTAAAGAGCTTATAATGAGTTGTACTTATAACCTATAGAAACAATGACACATTAGGTAAAGAGTGACCAGGATGAATGGAAGGCAAAGAGATTGCTTAAATAATAATTTTCCATTCATAATTTCTCGGTGAAACAAAGTGAGGTTCTTATTAGTTCCTGCCTACGACAGGATAACTTATGCATTCGTTCAATGCAAATGGACAATTAAATTAACCAATAGTTTTTGAGAATTTTTTCAATATATATGTGTCCACTATAGTTTATAATTCTATGCATATTTTTAAAATCTTAAAAAAGTTAATTATCTTAGTTTTTATTGGCTAAGAATAAAAACAGTAAGGAAAAAAATATTTTTCATTGCAAATAAATTGATAAATTTTGTTATCTTTATACATCTCATTTAATTAAAACAATTCATTAACATTGTCCATAGCAATGAATTTAATGCATCATTGAATACCAATTTACTTCTCCATTTGCCAGTCTTGCAAGTTATATGATATTCTTTTCTGTGCTTTAACCATAGTTTTTCAGGTATGAGGAGATGCAGCAGCCACATGAGCTTTTTTCAGGTATTATTTTCTAGCAATTTCTTTTCAGAATATTATTGTAAGTCTGGACAATTTTTTTTGTGAGTTTTTTTTAAAATTATGACAGAGAGTTGAGTGCAAAATGTAAGTATTCTATGCTCTGTCTCTTTTTTTAATATGTTGGAGATGCAACAATCGTAGAAGCTCCTTTCAGTCGCTCCTCTTCCTTCTAACTCAGGTTCTACTTCTTCTACTTTGATCTTCTAGTTGTTTGTCTCTGTTAATGGGGGTTATGACTTCTCGTTTTAAACAAGTAAATATTTTAGGGTTTTAAGTTCATATGAGTTTGAATCTTTAATTTGAGATTGTGGGTTTTATGATTTCTGCCTTTTCCCCATAAACTCCTGGCACTATTATTGGATGAAGCTATTTGGCTTGTATCATGGCTTGCTGCTATTCATTTTATCTTCCTTATGTTATTCTTTTGTCTTTCTTGTTTTATAGTTAGCAGGCGGTTAGGGTTCTTGGATTACGAGATGCCATGAAATATCGATAAGGATTTCTATTCCTATTGCTATTTGTTCCAATAGCTACCACCATTCCTCTCTTATTTTTTTTTGTCGTGTATATTTTAGGTTTCCTACAACGGTGTTAATTTTTTAATAGACAACAAGGATCACGGTTCATAGTTGCTGAGAAAAGAGCAAAATCTATTGAATCAGCTGAAGGAGCTCAAGACTAGGTTGGCACTGCTCAAGGTAGCTAAGGTTATGGGTCGAGCCCTCAACAAGCTCTCAAAGATGTAAGTGTTTCTTCTCTAATATATAGGTTTTAGGTTTTCGGTTTTCCAAGTATTATTTTTTGGTTTGGTTTTTTAAATATTTGTGGTTGCTAGGATTTAGTGCAACTATGAAAGCTTTGTACCTATTGATTTTATTAGTTCCTGCGTAACTATTGAAATCATTAGATGCCAAAAAAAATTCAAGTGGACCAATGAGATTTAAAGATTTTGGAAGACTAATGCCAATGAGGACTATGATACTATAAAATCTCAACTATGGTTGAGTCGTGGGTATGCCCATGTAAAATTGTATAAGTACAGGACTTCGGGTCCCGGGCTAGGCTGGAGGTTTTCTCCACCTCACTCTTTCCTACCAGCACCCGCAGTGAGCGAGGTCACATGCAATTTTTTTTTTATAATATATTAATAAAAATTATACAGAGCCTCGGCCTTTTATCGATAAAAAAAAAGAAGATGATTTTGAAATACTATTATATTTTCTAAAATTTGATTATTTTTATTAAATGAAAAAGTTTAAATAATGCTTTTTATTTGTATTTATATTGGCTATCCTCAAAAAAGACAATGAGAAAAATCTAATTTTAAAGCAGTAATTAACAATAAATTAATAATAAATTAAAAATGTGACATGATCATTCGTTCGCCCCTGTTATGTGATTTAATGGATATTTATTAAATGAATTTAAATGGTACAGCAGTCAGCTTTTTTTATCTTTCTCTTTCGGCATTTCGAGACATTAAGGTTGCAGAGGGAAAATAGAAGGCCTTCCATTTCGGCATTTTCGTTGCGTCAGGGCTGCTGAAACTGCTTTCACAGGCAATGGTTTTAATGAATCTTTTTTTAAGCTATTCTTGTTATTTTTTTCTGGTTGTGCATTTTTTAAAATCTTAATTCTGTGATTTTCTTGGCTGCCTGTAGTGCCTCTACTACCGAACACAAGAAGGGCTTCTATTTCAGCATTGCCGTCGCTTGAGGGTAAAGAGCAGATTTCTGGTGAAAGGGCTTTCATAGGTAACAATTTTAATCAATCCTGCTTGAGCTATTTTTATTTGATTTTTTCCCCCAAGTATTTTTCGTTGGCCGCCAAGCACCCTTAAATTTGACAGAAACCTTTGAAACGCGTAAACATGATGAGCATCCTAAATTGTTCTTGAATTCCATTGCTAGTAAGATAGGTTTTAATTAATTACTTCTATATTTATAAATAACAGTAAATATTTTTATGTAAAAACTGTTTGCAAAAGCAACAGTAAATTTACAGTCTGTAGTGACGAATTTGGGATCAATTTTTTTTATAGCTATAGTGAAAAGATGAATCGGAAAATCTTTGGGATCAATTTTTTCAGATGTTCTGAAGAACTGTTTTTAATTTCGAAATGGATTTTATGTACTTCTTTGGACATCATCTGCATTAAAGCTTTGTGGTTCATTTTAAGAAAAGAAGGGCTCCCCAATTTAGCTGGTCCAACGAACTTAGCTTGTGCGCCTCATGCTTACTTGCTGGCAAAGCCTCCGAAAATTATTGTCTCTGTCGAAGCCCATGTTGATTTGTTTGCCTCTATTTACTTTTCTACTCCTCTGTGCCTATGAAATAGGTAGATGGACAATCTAAGGGATGCCACGCTTCTGGGACCCCAAACTAGCTCCGCATATAAACCGCTTGGCTGAGAGAGCAACAGGAAGCAAGGCCTTCAAGTTAGTAATAGCAATGGAATTATTGATGGATACCTTCAAAACTTTTTAGTATAGTTAAAGAAGAAAGTCCTATCCAAAGCCAGGTGCAGCACAAAAGACAGAGTAAGAGGCTGCAGAGAATGTGGGAGAAGTGACGATGGCATAGGTGGAGCCAGAGTCAATCTTTTTTTATATTTGTTGTCTCCTTTAATTATGCCAAAGAAAATGTAAGCAAATTGGTATCTTCTCCACAATCCAAAGCTCAGTTTTGTAAATAAAAAAGTATTATGATGAGGAAAAGATAAACTGCTGAAACTGTGAATTCACATTAACCAAAACTGCCTTGGAAAATCCTCCCAAACCAATGATCACGTCCATTGGATATTCCAGACTTCCTATAAATATTGATGCTCATACATGGGACCAAAGCTACTTGGATTGAAATGTAGGTATAGATTTCTATTCAACATTTCAAAATCAATTTCTATATTCAAAACTACAGCATCATGCATTTACGGAAAACAAGCATTACATGATTGTCTCGATTAATTTGCCATAATAATAACACCGAAAATTGCATTCCACAATGTGAGTAAAAATGATGCTTTAAAAAAAATTAAACAATGTTCCAAATGTTCCACAAATTTTGTTATGGAATTTTTCAAAGAATATTCCTTTTTTTTCATTCGTTCATATTTGTGCCTCGGTTTTTCAAATTTAATTGTGAAATAAATTTAATATCAATATTATCAATAAAATTTGACGAATATAAATATTTGTTTAATTTCTTATAATTTTAAAATAATTATGAATTCACTTTTTACTTTATTAACAAGTTTTATTTTATTTCTAACCTTTTAGATTTAGTTTATTTTCTCCTGTAAACTTTGGATCCTTTTTTTATATTAAAACTCTTTGAACAAAACACTCTTGATTATGGCTATATTGTTGCGTTAGGTCAAACTATAATGATCTTAGTTCTTAGTTCATAATAGAATGGGTATATTCTCAACATGTCATCTGTTAAGAGCATATATGATATCAATTAATCTAGGAACATCTTGCAACTCTCATCACTAAATGCAACAATACCTTCCATTGTCCACATTGCAATATAACTTTCTACCACCACCAAACTATAAATCTAAAAAATCGAAGCACTTCAAGAATATTCTCAAAAGCAACAATACAATAGGCAGGAACTTTGACGCTTGCGTCCCTTGCTTGAGACTTGATTTTTTTTGAGGCTTCAGTTTATCTTGGTTTAGCTCATTGAAAAACACTATTAATTTGATGCTACATTGTTTTTATTTTTAGCAAAGTGGTAAGGAAATTGATAGTACAGGTATGACTGTTATTTCGCACATCCTAAAAACTGTGACAAGGTCGCAAGTGAGGCTTTCAAGAAATACATGCCACTTGACCTGCACCCAAAGAAGACGTCTTAACCAAAAATTACGTATTGAGGTATTGATCTGGAGAAAGCTTTGTAAGTCTGGCACCCAATGTGGGCAAATACAGAGCAGCTACCTTCTCATCCAGATGCTTGGGCAACACATATACCTTCTTCTCATACTTACCTGTTTTCCTTTCATTCGAAAGCTCCAGCAGTGCAATAACCTGCAGCAGAGAATGCAGGTATTCACAATAATGCAATATTTTCAACTGCACACGCAAAAACATACAAGGCTTGAATTCTAGCACCATTGATACCATACCTGGTTTGTGAATGAGCAAGACATGACAAAACTTGGGTGGCCGGTGGCACAACCCAAGTTCATGAGACTATCCTCTGCAAGGACGATGATACCACTGTTTGTTTCAGGGAAGACCCGTCGGTCTGTCTGAGGCTTGATTGTTATCTTCTTAACACCAGGGTAGGTTTCAAGACCATGCATGTCAATCTCATTGTCAAAATGACCAATGTTGCAGACAATGGCATTGTTCTTCATCTTAATAATTTCCTTATTTCCTGTTGTTGTAACAAAGATATTGGCAGTGCTCAACACATCTTCTAGAGTGAGAACAGGGATACCTTCCATGAGGGCTTGCAGAGCACAAATTGGGTCAATCTCTGTGACAATGACTCTAGCTCCAACAGCCTTAATGGCTGCAGCACAACCCTTGCCAACATCTCCATATCCATACATGACAGCAACCTTGCCAGCAATCATCACATTGTAAGCTCTCATCAGACCATCTGGAAGTGAGTGCCTGCAACAATACAAGTAATCGAACTGCAAAACAAAACATAGAATGGTCAGATTCAAGCCAACCAACAGCATAAATAAAAACAGATGCAATGAAAACGGTCAGTCAATTGCATCATAAAACATATATCTTGCAACCAAAACCATCAGATCCAACTATATCTACATTGCTACTTCAATATAATAGCATGGAAGAAGTTTGAAGCCCTAGAGGTCAAGATGGCATAAATCCTCACATAAGAGGATTCATCAAAATTTCAATTACCTCCCAAGCTGCCTTCATATAACACATCCACACATGAATCTAACACAAAATAAAAAGTAACATAACTAAAACAGAACATTTTACAAGTTATATTTTGCTTAAGGGGACCAGCCACTGGAATCTTTGTGTTCCTTCTACTCTGTGTATGTGAAGTAGTGCACATGAATCTGCATGCGTTAAGATAAACTATTCTTTAGGAAAACACTAGCAATATGCACTACATGGTTTGTTTTTGAAGTTTCTATTATAATTTGTTTCCTCTTATGAAGACCATTTACAATAATAGAAAATGTAATGGCACCTATCTTCATATGTCATCCAAGTTTAACTCATTAAGAAAATTTTTACATTTACTATCATTTAAATCTTCTTTTGTTTCTTTTCCTCATATTATCTGATGAAAAAATGTCTAACAATATTTCTTGATTTGGATCTTCTGAAAGTTACAGTTAAATTGTTCAACGTGACTGAAACAAACCTACTCATTGTAGTTAACTCTCCAATTTGCGGATATTCCACAAATATTGCATTCCACAAGATTGCATTTCTTTGAGGCATTTTGTGGAGCAGTTTACATGCCTTGTCTGTGGTTCCACATTGTCATACATGTGGAATATAGAAGAGACACACTCCAATGATAATATCTATCAAAATCCTTCTTCCCTTAAGCTTTGATGGATCCCTATACCCTGTTCTTAAGAGTCATATTGCCACAAACGGGGAGTACCATTTTGTGCATATCCTGCAATCATGGCATTCCATGAAGCTATATTTTTTAGAGGCAATTTGTCAACAGTTATGATCTTCTCTATGCCTCCACATTTTGCGTACCTGTCTACCAGGGTAGTTGCAAATATAGCATCTGAAAAACTTCCTATATCCTTCATCACTTGATAGATTCCATACCCTGTTCTAAAGTTCCCATATTTACACATGCAGAGAGCTTGTTGGCAAAGGTTGTAGGGTCTGACCTTACAACTGCCAATTGTATTTTCTTGAAACTTCATCAAGCCTTTAAATTATTTTGCATATACTATGTAAGGAAAACTATTGGCTATTTTTTTATGGCTTGGGATATTAATGTTTTATTCTTACATCTTTTAAATCACAGTAAAAAGATATTATAAAATGAGTAGTGCGGAAAAAATAGTTTACGCATATGAACAAAGAAATCCATCCTTAAATAATAAAAAAATTAAACAAATCTAGAGGATAGAATGTCGAACAGACCAGAGCTCCTCAGCCACAACAGCACAGCCAACAAGGTTATGTCTTTTTTAGTAACTTCTACACACTTTCTATAATTCCAATTCCAATGCAGCTGCATCTGCATCCTTTTCTTTATTGATTTCTGATCCTATAGAAGACACATCAGAAGCTTTCTGCTTGATATTTTCGAAGATTCCTACATTAGAATCTGTTGGCTTAAGACTGTGTGAGATGTCTGCATCAAAATCTTTCTGATAGAAACTGTATGAGATTTCAGCTTCGGATCTTGAGTTTCTATGTTTGAAATTTTATTGAAAGCTTCCTTCAGCAAGGAAGCAACAATTCCTATATGAAATGATATGATTTTTCTCCACAAACCACTCGTACTTTTATGAGATGATCCTAAATCTCTGGATTAGCAACTGTTAGAATGTTGGATGAGCAAGTTCACTTTATATCACAGAAGAACAAGTTATTAGATTGCTATGCATCTCAATCATGATATGAAGTATGTAACTTTCCTACATCAAAATAAGACCGATTTTGTTAAATATGTACAGGAATAAACAACTTGTTTTTGGTTTTCCGTAGCAGAGAGGTGTCAAACAAAAACTTAAAGCATGTTTGCAGTTGCATGTTTGTAGACGTGTGGAAAACTGGATGCACAGACAGGGCATGTGGACTGTTTGACAAAATGCCTGGAAGAAATGTAGAATTTTGGACTGAGACTTTAAAAGATTAAAGGGAATGTAGTTGACAATTGTAAAGCAAAATTTCAAAAACCTGCCCCAAAATGGGACAAGTGTATGGAGATGAAGTAAACACATGCTAACTTGTCAAAATTTGAGTTTTATATATTGTTTTTTTCTAAGAGAGTCATTTTAACTATTTAATACAAACTTAAAGGATATGATTCCAATCTTAATAATATTTGATATTTTTATATATTGTTTAGACATTTTATCCTCAAGAAATTAATCTTTTGAATAAATCTGTAATTAGAAGTTGTCTTATATTTATTTATTTTATATTTTATTTATGAAGGGTTAAATAATTTCTATTTTCTAAATAATCATTTAATAACAAAGAGTCTTGACATCATAAAATAGGGGATAAAAGATTTGGCTTAGAAATTTTGGATTGAAAAGATAATTATAACCAAAGTAAATTAACACACATTATCTACATCTTTAAAGATGGGTATAATCTTTAGGCCTTAGAACACAACCATTCCAAAATAATTACCAACCTTAAAATTTGGATGAATGAAACAATGTTGATTATTTTTAGGATAGTTTTCAAGGAACATCAATAGGGAATATTACCTCCAAGGGACAAAGTAAAAATCAAAGTAAAGTTTATCAGACATCACCTTTTAAAAAATATTTTTATTATTATTACAAATGCAATATTATATTATTTGTAATTATTTTTACATTCATAATTTTTAACCATACTTGATTATTTATTACTTTTTATCATCTCCTCTCTTTAAAACATTTAAAACATTGACTAATTAAAACAAATTGATATTGAAAAGATACAAAATTAATATTTTAAAATTATTTATTATCTTTGATTCAAGGTTTGTATTTTTAGTCATGTTGAGATCCACGTAAGTGGACACATAGTTGGTTCAAAGCTATCACTTTTCAACAGTCTGAACATAAATAATGATGTGAAGATGAATATGGCATGCTTTAGCATTAATTCGCTCAAGTCCAGTGCGAAGCTGTGCCCAAGTACTCGCTTGGTTAAAATTAATTATTAAAAAATAATAAACAGATCTATAAGTAAAAGTTAATAGAGGCTCATTGCAATTCATGTTCTTCTTCAATATTATACCTATTTCTGAATAATTAGATTGTGCCACTACAATAGACAAGATTTGCACCTATATGCAAATATGTTTGTTTTAAAACCTTTCATTGCACACAACTGATCCTTTTCAATTCAAAGTATTTATCATTTTCTCATAAATGCTTTACATAATTTACAATTAATTGGGAAGATTATGAACTTGTGTTCAATATACTGTTCAAATATTCAGTGTACATTTTTTTAATGTTTTCCTATTCCCACATGATTAGTGTGACATAATTTGTCCACTCTTCCTTAAATGCATTCTCATTTCACCATATCTTACCCCTAAAGCATTATACAATAGGCAGGAACTTTGACGCTTGCGTCTCTTGTTCATAATGTAGATTGAAATGTTTAAGGTTTATAATTTTCAGGAATAAACAATGTCATTTATAGGGTTTCTCAGAGGTCAAAAAGTGGTAAAAATCTAAGAGCAAAAATTCCTGACTCTAACCGATTTCATGCCAATTACATTCAGACTCTGATTGCGGGACGTTTAGAACCCAGAATCAGCTCAGTTTTCCAGATTCGGTAACTTGAAAAGAATATGCTAACATAGTCTTCAGCAACTAAATACTGTAATTTTTGAATCATGACTGATTCACAATCATTTAAAATCCAGAAATTAGCATTATTCTTTGAGGCTTAGTCTATTCCTATATTGTGATCGGGGATCATTTTTCCTTTAGGGTTTAATATGGATTCACCTTATCTAGCTCTCTCAGGATTTTTTCTGGAATATTCTCCACATTTTGATTGAAAGTTATTGCTTTTTTGAGTCAAGTACCCTCTTCATTGTGTCTTCTTGATGGAATTTTCTTCACTTGTACAGGTACATCTTATTCTTTATTCATCCTTTTTATAACATTATGATGTTATGTCGTCTCAATCCCTTAGCATTAGCAACTTATCAGGTTATACTTTGAAATTCTGTAGATTAAGGTGTTTAGGTGATTTTCTCTACAAATATAAGCATCGGTTATTAATATAAATCACTTTTGCAAATGCCATTCACCGTGATTGCAATAAAAAATACATGTGTAGTGTAAATATATCTAAGTTCTCGTCTTGTATTTGTCTTCAGGGGATGAGGTGATGTTAAGTTTGCTTGTGAAAATCTGAGCATGTGCAAATGGCAATGTCTACAGCAGATAGAATTGGTGTTACTGTTTCCAACTTGGAGACATCAAATCACTCGCTGATAGCTGTAAGTGATGGATTTAAAGTTAAAACTTGACAGCATAATTTTTCGAGCAGGTTTTTATTATGCTGTATTTCCTCTGTATGCTTTCAAGCAGTTTTCACTGTAATCGTTGGGCCAATATGCATGTGAATGTTTTTTTAGTTAAAGCATTATTTGTTTACATAATTTTTTCTTTTCTTAGGATGTACGGAACTTGCTGGTGACAGTCAAAATGATTGCACAAGATTTAGAGAAGGAGAATAAGTCTGATTTGGTAACACACTATCTCTTTTGTTTGCATCTCAATGTGTTTGAAACTTTCAAGTTATAACCAGATTGGATTTACATTGCTTTTTATAGTAATCATAACTCCAGACATAGTATTCTAATTTGACTTTATGAAATGTTAAAATAGGCTTTAGTTTGGCTTCTCAGTTGATTGTGTTAAATTGCCGAACACAAACTTGATTGTATGGTTGCTGAACATGAACTTGAATTCGGACCTTGTGACATATATTCATATATTTTAATCTATAATCAATCAAATGTGAGTTGAGGAGATAAGTTAGGGAGATGCGGTTTAGCGGCTCCCCTTAACTAAGTAGATCACACCAAGGTATGGAACTGGTCATAGTTGGACATTCCAACCCCTTGTGGGTTGAGAGGTGAGTAGATTATCCCAAGTGATGAAACTGGTTGTTTTTTAACATTCCTGCCGCTTGTGGGATAAGAGGCAAGTTGCCATGATTGGATGATTGTGCACTCTTGGGCTTAGCTGGGTTGGGCAGTTTATTGGCACCTTTTGAGTTTCCTATCGAACTAAGCTATGGTTGGTTATAAGATAGTTAATTATAATACTTACCATGACATACTTGTTCACTAATGTATGTACTTGTATATTATCTCTTAAAATATTGACGGTTGAATGAATTTACTGCAGTAGGTTATTGTTAAAGAGTAAGTTATATTGTTGGAATTGTTAATTTTGGGTACAAACATGTAAATCTCAATTTGGGGACATTACAAGTGGTATCAGTCTTTAGAGCATCATTCTTGCTAACTTGAGAGATGAATAGTAGCTGATGCAACTTATTCAAAGGGCATTAAGGGCTCTAGAGAGGGAAAAGAAGAAAATTGCAAGTGAAGAAAACACAGAGAGTGAACAAATGGATTATGAATTGAGGGCTTTTATGGAGAAAAATGAACAAACAACTCAAGCCCTTCTTCAAACCCTATAGAATTTAAAGTATTATAAACACAACCATGCATACTCTTAGACCCAACCAAAGAAATGAGAGAGATGTCACTCCTAGCCAATCTAAAAGTGACAATAGAACTACTTTAGGGTCAACCTCAAAAACAACTTGACTTCCCTTCTTAATTAGGCAAGGGCTGACAAGGGGAGTTGGGGAGATTAACACACCCAACCCTAATCTGAATAATCTTGCCAAAGCTAATGCAAGGCTTGACCCTGAAATCAAGAGGAGCATCCCCCTCACGGAATATTGTGAGGCTTGGAGAAAAAGTATTCATAGAAGTGGGAAGAATCAAACTAACCAAGATTACAATACAAAGTAGGTAAGTTGACCGTGCCTAACTTTGATGGGTCGAGAAAAATCATGGCCCATTTATGAATCCAAAAACTAGAGAACTACCTAGGTTAGAAGAAGATGCCATTAAATTTGACATATTGCATCTAGAAGGGGTCGCCCATGATTGGTGACACCATGGCTTAATCGACTGAAACCATCAAAACATAAAAACCTATGATGCCCTCGCGAAAAACCTTGTTGAGAGGTTTGACCCAAAACACTTTGAAAGATACTTCAAAAATTTAACAAGGCAAGGAGGAACCCTTGAAGATTATGTGGCAGAGTTCCAAAGACTAGTAGTAATGTTTCCTAGAATATTCAAGGAAAGGCTCATCTATCTTTTTATAGAAGGATAATCGAATTCCATTTGTGGTCTAGTAAGCACCTAACCCTACCACACCCCAAGAGGCAATCCTTAAGGCCATGCCCAAACAAGAGAAAAGGGATGCTTTAGACACAACATCAAGAGATAAAACTTTCTACAACAAGGGATGGTATAAAAGAACCTTTATTTCTAGAGATGACCATGATAACTTCAGAAGAAAAAATTATGCTTCCAATGCAAGGAAAAATGGGGGCCTGGACCTATTTATGAGCATGGCAAGGGCAGAAAGAAAAAATGTGTTACAAATGCAAGGATGAATGGAGATGTGGACACATTTGTAATCTAAAGGATCCTGAAAGAAAACATTTTGTTTCAAATGTAAAGAAAACTGGGAACTAGGACATGTATGTGGGAATTGAAGTCAAGCCCACAATATAGAGGCAATACCTAATAAAGGAATAGGTTAGGAAGGAGAAGAAACCCAAGTAAGAGAATGAAGTACGATGAAGAGAACGAGGAAGATGGAATCTTGGCTTCCATCTCAAAGGCATCCAAGCTTCATCCTTTCAGAATTCAAGGTGTTATTAAGGAGCAAAAAGTGACAATGCTTGTAGATAATGGAACAACCCACAATTTTATTGATGAAAACTTGAAAGCAAGACTAAAATTAGGAGAACAAGACTTTAAAGGCTTTAAGGTAGCCTTGGTTTATGGATCTACTCCATGTACAAAGAAAATTTCTCAACTAAACATTACCTTGGGTGAGCATCCTATTAAAGTCAAATTTTACATTGTGAATATGGGGCATACCAATGTGATTTTGGGTATGCCATGGCTACATCCTTGGGTCGTTTCATCCTAGACTTCTCAAACTTGGAGATATGTTTTGAACATAAGAGGAAAAAGGATGGAGGGGACCCTTAAGTATGTACAAGTAGAATGGGCCGCCCAATGTTTGATCCTAGACAAATTCTCTACCAAAGGGAAATCAATCCATATTGACATACAACCACTATTGAACAAACATAAGGTCTTTAGCAACATCCCTCTTGGACTTCCATCGAAGAGAGGCTTCGTGCATTCTATGGAGTTAGAGGAAGGGGCAAAACCTATTGTTGCCACTCTCTATTGCCATACTTGTAAATACAAACAAGAGACAAAAAAGGCTATAAAATAATTGTTAGAAATGAGGCATATCTAACCAAGCTCTAGTCCTTTTGCCTCTTTTGTTGTACTTTTGAAAAGGAAAGATGGCACAATGAGAATGTGGATTGATTAAAGGGTACTAAATAAAAAGACAATAAAAAATTGATACCCCAGCCCCTGAGTCGATGAATTGATTTACAACTTCATGGGGCGGTATACTTCTCAAAAATTGTCCTACAATAAGGGTACCACCAAATAGACTAAGGGAAGAAGATATACCCAAGACATCCTTTAGGTGCTCTTGCAGTCATTTTGAATTTCTTGTCCTACCCTTCGTGCTAACAAATGCCCCTGGCAATTTCTAGTCATGGATGAACCACATCTTGAGGGGCAGCTAACAAATTACTCTTGGTCTTCTTTGAAGATATCCTAATTTGCAGTAAAACATGGGAGGAATACCTAAAACTCTTAGATGAAGTGTTGGGATTGTTAAAATCTAACTAGAAAGATAAACATAATGAAGGAGAGAAATTAAAATGACTACACAAGAATATACCTTGGGAAAAACCCTCTTCGCAGAGGGAAACAACCCAACCAACAAAATGTATCCCTTTTATTGATATTTTATGCAAAATTACAATGTCCCTCTGAAGATGATTTGCTTAGCCAAGATGATCAGGGAATCATCATAATCTTGAATACGGTGATACATAGAACATAGGAGTAACACAGTGGTATATGCGACTTAGATGAACACAACACGAAATATGCCCGATGTCAAATTCGGCTCACTGATAAGCTCGACATCAAACACAGTTCACTCATAATGCTTGATACTAAGCATGGCTCGCTGATGATACCTGATGTCAAACTCGGCTTGCTGATAATACCCGATATCAAGCACGGCTTGCTTGATGATAGAAGGTGTGCCCAATATAAAACACGACTTATTGATAAGCCCGATATCAAATACGACTCACAGAGAATACCACATGCAAGGTCTGCATGGTTTTTTACGATATCGAGCTGAGAAGTGCTAACACATAAATTGGGAATCCCTCGATATCATATACATCATAATGCTCACAGCGATGCTATGTCTTTCGTGCTCAGGAAAAACCGTGCTCTAAGAAGAAGTGTTACCAAGCATGAATACATCTCATGAAAGAATTGGTGCGCCAAGGCAGGTGACGCTTCACCTTACTTGGCGATCCGCCTAGTAAGGTGAAGCGCCATCACCACGCACATTACACACGGTGGAAAGGTGAGACACCAAGGAACGGATACCTCAGGCGTTACAAAATGAGATCACACCATATTGAATGGCATCTGTATAATGAAGTTAACAACACACAAGGTAACAACAGTCATAACAGACGTTGGTAGTTACTACTATACTTAACTGTCAGCGACAGTTGTATGAACAGGAGGTGATCAAAATACAATTACATTAATAGGAGCACAATGGCGGGGAGGAACCAGTCAGGTCTCTATTGCCGCTACAAAAATTCAACACTCCCTCTTAGCAAGAGAGAGACCTTATGAAGAATTCACCTGGACAAATATATTCAGTTGCAAAAGAATCAACATCAATAGACAACCTCAATATGATTAAATTCTGTAATTTCATACAAAAGAGTTCACCATAGCTAATCTAGAGGGTGAAAATGAAAATAACAAACCATCCATTATAGCTGCATCTAGAGCATGGATATAAACGATCACAACAAAATATTCAACATGATTATTTAAAGATCACAACATAATCATGGAATCCACACGAACAACTTCCATCATGGCTGCTCCCAGAGGGTGGATCAAGGGCTTTCACCTCAAACTTCTCCCTGAGAAGAATGCATTATCACCTTGCCTACTCGCAGAGGGTGACCCCACCATACCTACTTGTAGAGGGTGGATCAAGGGCTTTCACCTCAAACTTCTCCCAGAGAATAATGCATTAATCACCTTGCCTTACTTGCAGAGGGTGAGTTAAGGGCTTTCACCTGAAACCTCTCCCAGAGAAGAATGCATATAAGAGATGGAACACTCCGCCTGAGGTGCCTTCTCAACAAGGGCCTCATTTTCCACTAAACCAAGCTGTCCTCGAAAGTAACAAAACTTCACTCTTGGAAGTGGCTTGGTGAGGATGTCCGCAGTTTGCTCTTCAGTAAGAATGTATTTCAGTTCAACTGCATTTCTTTTCACCGTGTCTCTCAAGTAATGAAACTTGATTTCCACGTGTTTGGACCTGTCATGAAACACTGGGTTGACTGAAAGCTTTATGCAACTTTGGTTATCACACATGATCACGGAGGGCTCAAGAGGCTGTCCAAACAATCCTCCAAGCAATTTGCGAAGCCATACAACTTCTTTGGCAGGCATACATGCTGCTACATATTCTGTCTTAGCTGTGCTTTGAGCTACACAAGATTGTTTCCTGCTGCTCCAGGAAATCACAGCGGAACCAAGGTTGAAACAACTACCTTAAGTGCTCTTTCTATCAGATACACAACTTGCCCAATCAGAATCAGAGAATCCCTGCAACTTCAGCTTGGTGCAAGAAGAGTACTTAAGTCCATATCCAATAGTACCACGAACATATCTCAATACATGCTTGTCTGCCACAAGGTGAATATGTCATGGTTCACACATGAATTGACTTAATGTATTGATGGCAAAACATATGTCAGGTCTTGTGTTGACCAAGTACATTAAGGAACCAATGAGTTGACTATACATGGAAGGATCAACCAAATCTGAATTAATCGAATTATCATGAAGCCTTTTCAGATTCACTTCCATGGGAGTCACCATGGATTTACAGTCCAACATACCAAACCTTTTCAAGATATCAATAGTGCACTTCCCTTGACTTAGGATGATGTCATTTGAGCTTTGCCATACTTCAAGGCTAAGGAAATAGTGTAGCATGCCAAGGTCTTTCATTTCAAATTCTGAAGTTAGCTCCTTCTTGCATGTGATGATGAGATCATCATTGCCTGTGAGAAACAAATCATCTACATATAGAACTAAGATTAGAATTTTATCATTATGAAGCTTTAAGTATAAATTAGGATCAACAACATTCTTTTGAAAGCCTAAACTCATAAGATATTTGTCAATTCTCTCATACCAAGCACGTGATGCTTGTTTGAGTCCATACAAGGCTCTTTTCAGCTTACACACATGAGATGCTTTGTCATGGATGATGAACCCTTCTGGCTGTTCCAAATAGACTTCTTCTTCAATGACTCCATTCAGGAATGCTGTTTTCACATCCATCTAATGGAGTTTCTAGCCTTTAATCGCGCTATGGCAATAATGGTTCTGATGGAGGTGTAGCGAGCCACTGGTGCAAAGGTCTCATCATAGTCTATACCTTCTCTTTGGGAAAAGCCTCTAGCTACAAATCGTGCCTTGTACTTGTCTATGCTCCCATCAGCTGCATGCTTAATCTTGAATAACCATTTAGATGAGACAACTGATTTGTCATGAGGCCTAGGGACAATGTCCCATACGTCATTCTGTATGATGGATTGGTATTCCTCCACCATGGCATCTCTCCATACTTGATGTTTGGAGGCCTCCTCAACATTAGGAGGTTCAGAAAAAATTACGTGACTCATCAATTCAACATAACCAACAAACTTGTGAGGCCGTTTGCTTTTTTGAAGGTCCCTTGAGGGGTTGCGAAAGGTGTAGCTTCTTCCACAATGTTTCTAGCCCATAGGGGTCTCTTCTTATTGGTGGAAAAAGAGTTGGGACCTGTGGGATCAACTGGTGCATGAAGAGGAGCAGGATCAACAGGGTCTTCATACTCCCTCTCAACCTCTGAAGGAGAGTTTGGATCAACCATGGTGAGATCTTGCGGGAGATCAAGATCTTCCTCATGAACCACAATGTCAGATTCTTTGGGAAGCTTGCAAGCCATATCTTCATCAAAAATGACATCTCTACTGATCTCAATCTGCCTTTGACCAGGCACATAAATTTTGAAAGCTTTGGAAAAATCACTGTAACCAACAAAGAATCCTTTCTTGCCTGAAGGTTCTAATTTGGACCTTTTCTCTTTTGGAATGTGAATCACTATTGGGCAGCCAAAAATTCTGAAGAAGCTAACGTCTGGCTTTGATCCCGAGAAGGCTTGTTCAGGAGACATGTTTCCAAGAATCTGATGGGGGCTGCGATTCTAAATGAATACAACTGTACTACATGCCTCAGCCCATAAAAAGGTAGGAATATTTTGATCATGAATCATTGCTTTCGTTGCTTCAACAATGGTCCTATTCTTTCTTTCAGCCACACTATTTTGTTGAGGGTTGTAGGGAACGCAAAGCTCCCTCTTGATCCTAGCATCAGCACAAAAGTTATGAAATACTCCGGATACAAATTCTCCACTGTTATCAGATCTCAAGGTCTTGATCCTTTTCTCAGTAGTGTTTTCAACCAAGGCCTTGAATGTTTTAAAATGGGACCACCTCTTCTGATTCTTTTGACTTAAGGAAGTAGATCCAACACTTGCGAGAGAAGTCATCAATAAAAGTAATATAATACCAAAAACCACTAAGAGATTGAACAGATATGGGGCCACATAAATCTAAATGAATTAAATCTAAAATACCTTTAGCTCTAGATTCACTGCTATCAAATGTACTCTTAGAATTCTTACCTAGAGTGCATCCCTTGTAGATTCCTTCATGATCTTTATTCAGCTTAGGAAGGCCTATGACAGCCTTGTCCATAGAGGCCAGGGTTCTGAAATTTAAATGTCCAAATCTCTCGTGCCAAAGGACATTTGGATTTGAAGAATAGAGAGAAAGAGCTTGAACAGGGCGGGCAGAGAGCTTGTAGAGACTGTCATGGCGAACTCCAATCTCACGGGTTGAAAGGAAATTTGAGTTCTTCTTCCATGCAAGAACTTTACCATCAATGAAAGGTACATGATATCCTTTGTCTTCAAGAGCTGAAATTGATATCAGGTTTCTCTTAATCCTAGGAACAAAGAGGACATCACTTAAGTGAAGAGATATGCCTGAATCAAGTTGGAAGGAAGTGGAACCAGCCCCTTTCACTGAATAGCTAGCATCATCTCCTTTCACTGAATAGCTAGCATCATCTCCAATTATCACTTGAAGGTGTGAATCCTTTTCTTTAAGGTTGAAAAGGTGATCACGGTATCCGGTGATGTGACGTGAAGCTCCACTATCAATCAGCCAGGTGTCACTGTTGGTAGGAATGTTGCTGGATAAGGCAGAGATGAAACAAAACCCCTTAGGTTCATCACATGATTCCCTCTTAGGAGAAGAATCTTCAACAAGTGTAGTAGAGGCTTGATTGTATACAGTCAGCTCTCAATTTGTCAAATTTAGGGAGATTGTCCCGTCCACTGATGCCTTGGATAAACGATTCCCAAGAGTAGGGGAGACCATTCATGGCGAGCATAACCAGGTCTTTGTCTGGGATAGAGTCACCAATAGTACTTAGCTGGTCCTTGAGTTTTGTGATTTTCATGAAGTAGGATATCACAGATTCTCCTCGAGCCATCTTAATGTGAAGGATCTGACGTGTCAAGGCTAACACTCTGCTTGTATTATTGAACTCATATAGATCTTTCAAGGTTTGAAACATCTCACTTGCTGATGGTAATTTGGAAATGATGGGGACTAGATGATCCTTTACCGAATAAATCAGAACTTTCTTAGCCATCACTTTGTTCTTTTTCCACAGTGTTTTCTCAGCATCATCGGAAGGTTCTTCCGGTTCAGAATTTACATAAGCAAGAAGATCGTTCTCCTCTAGAGCGATCAGAATTCTAAACTTCCACGAGGAGAAGTTGGAAGAACTGTCAGGTCTGTCCTCGACCTTTAAACCGTTGACCATGATGGAGCGAGGAGAATGAAGGAATGTGAAAGAGGAGGTCTTTCTGGTTCTGGATCGAAATGCTTAAACCGGCTCTGATACCATGCTAAAATCTAACCAGAAAGATAAAACATAATGAAGGAGAGAAATTAAAATGACTACACAAGAATATACCCTGGGAAAAACCCTCTTCGTAGAGTGAAACAACCCAGCCCACAAAATGTATCCCTTTTATTGATATTCTATGCAAAATTACAATGTTCCTTTGAAGAAGATTTGCTTAGCCAAGATGATTAGGGAATCATCATAATCTTGAATACGGTAATACATAGAACACAGGAGTAACACAGTGGTATATGCGACTTAGATGAACACAACACGAAATATGCCCGATGTCAAATTCGACTCACTTATAAGCTCGACATCAAACACGGTTCACTCATAATGCCTGATACTAAGCACGGCTTGCTGATGATACCTGATGTCAAACTTGGCTTGTTGATAATACCCGATATCAAGCACGACTCGCTTGATGATAGAAGGTGTGCCCAATATAAAACACGACTTACTGATAAGCCCGATATCAAATATGGCTCACAGAGAATACCACATGTAGGGTCTGAATGGTTTTTTATGATATCGAGCTAAGAAGTGCTAACACATAAATTTGGGAATCCCTCGATATCATATACATCATAATGCTCACAACGATGCTATGTCTTTCATGCTCAGGAAAAACCGTGCTCTAAGAAGCGTTACCAAGCATGAATACATCTCATGAAAGAATTGGTGCGCCAAGGCAGGTGACGCTTCACCTTACTTGGCGATCCGCCTAGTAAGGTGAAGCGCCATCACCACACACATTACACACAGTGGAAAGGTGAGACACCAAGGAACAGATACCTCAGGCGTTACAAAATGAGATCGCACCATACTGAATGGCATCTGTATAGTGGAGTTAACAATGCACAAGGTAACAACAGTCATAACAAACGTTTGTAGTTACAACTATACTTAACTGTCAACGACAGTTGTATGAACAGGAGGTGATCAAAATACAATAACATTAATAGGAGCACAATGGCAGGGATGAACCAGTCAGGTCTCTATTGCCACTACATAAATTCAACAGGGAATACTCGAGCAACATTTGCTATTTGCCAAACTATCAAAGTGTGAATTTGGGTCGAAAGAAATTTGGTACCTTGGGCACAAAATCATTTCTCAAGGAGTTAGTGTGGATGAAGAGAAGATTGAGGCCACACCTCAAGAGTTTATTAGGGCTTTGCAACAATTTCGAAGATTTGTCAAAGGTTTCTCAAAATTGATTCCCACTAATTGACCTAACCAAGAAAGGGGCATTTTCATAGAATGAAGAAATTCCACTTTCAGAGGTATACAATATTGCCTAACCTTACCGGTTAGATCAAGTCTAATTACCCACTTAATACTATGATGAAATATTTGGTGGACATTTCACTTGAGAGAGTAAAGAAAGATCCCTAGAATGGAAAGGATGTCCTCCAACTAATTTGGTTTGTTGCTCACCAATGATAAGAATGGGAACTATTCAATACTAGCATTTGCTAGATAATATGCAGCCTTGTTGCATTCCTGAAATAATGGAGGAAGATGACTTCCTCTAATTTCTCGCAATTTATACGCCTCACACATTAACTAGTCAATTGAGAGAAGAGACTACCCCACATTAACCTTGCCTGTCCTCTAGAATAATTCTCTCCATCCTCTAAGAACACTCAAAGAAAGCTGGTCATAACCATCAACATTCCATCCATCCATATTCTTTGAGGCCCATTTGGCCAGATAGTCAGCAACACTGTTCCATTCCCTTGAGATGTGAACAAAGGAAAGAAAATCCAAAGAGCTACTAAAAAAACAGCCTAGCCACCGATGCCAACTGCCAATTATCATCATCGAGATGTTGCTTATTCAATATATTGACTTGAATGTACGAGTCTGTCTCACAAATAACCTTGCACCATTCAAGCACACAACTTCTCTTCAAGGCAATAACAATAGCCAAACCTTCCATTAGATTATTGATTTGATGACCCTTATAAATAGAGTAGAAAAAGAGAACATAACCAAAACTATCCCTTCCAACACCCTTGACGTCAACATGCCTAGGATTTCCCCTGGATGACCTATCTGTGTTAATCTTATAAACTCCAATAGGAGGCTGATACCAATTGCCTGCTCTCTAAGTTTACTGCTTGAGAGATCGCGTCCTCCTCAAAGAATGCCCCAATCTATTCCAAGATAAGCCCAATCTGTACATCATCTCCTACTTCTGAGATCAAAGGAAGCATCCATCTCACATTCAGCTTGGATAGTTTCTTGAATCATACCAACAATTCTTTGCCAACCTATCCAATCAGGTAGTGTAGCACGATTTCTAGCAAATATGGCAAAGGATTGCTCAAATCAAATCTCAATACAAATGCGAGCAAAGGAGATCACCTTTTTCTCTTGCGTTTGTTGCGAAGGTCCCACCGGCTTACCCAACAACAAAGCAAACATGTGCAGAATATTGTTCTCCAGAATTCAAGCGAGAGCCAAGTGAGTCTAACCAAGACCTGAACCATTGACGGAATCTCCTCTGCAGGGTTAAATCCAACATACCTGGGCCCGATGAACAAGCAGGCATGATTATGGAAGTAAGGGCCATCTTCAAAGGCCTTGTTTTAATCTGCTCGACAGGAAAACATCACTGGGAAGTAGCTACTAGCAGTCAACATCACTTCTATGTCTCCCTTGTGATTCTAAGTCCTTCAAACCCATGACTTCAAGAAAGGGAGGGAGACCCAAATCCTCATAAACTTGCAATTAAAGCATGATTGCACAAAATAGTTGGCATCTTCTGCAACCGAATCACATGATTGGTCTATTTTGACTCCTTCTCAAGCACACATTGACTCTTTGAATTTTAGGGCCTCTGATCTTTGACAAGCCCTCTCCATGCAAAACATTATTCAAAAATCTGCAGCACTATCATTCATGGATGGGGGTTTTTCAAACCCTGTCACCACCTCACAAAAGGATAAATCTCTGTTGACCTGTGAACCCTCTGCCAAAGCCATAGCACAGAAAAGAGAAACAGTACAGAAAAGACAGCTGCTACCACTCAGAAAAGAAACCCCAATCTACAGTTCTGCCAAGCAATTCCCCCATGGCACTCCCAGCCAGCAAGAAAACCCCCACAAAAACCCCACACGCCTTAGCAAGTCTACCACCTCTTCCTGCCAAGCATGCGCAGGACACAATGAAACTTGAAAGGGATGGTGCGGCTAGGGCCTGAGGTCCATAGCCAGTGCAGCACTACACCAACCTCCAACCATGGTTGGGACATAAATAATAGTAGTGTATGTATATTTTGATGGTTTTAACTTCTGATTCATGTTGTTCTATGGAGTAGATCCCATATTTTGTTTCAAAAACATCATTGTATGTGCCCTTTTCAAGAAATATTAATAAAGTTAGGTTAGGGTTGAACTTCTTATGTTATGTCTCTAATATGTTGATTGTATTTTGAGGGGCCTAAAAAAGGTGAAACAATTGGATAAAGCAACTCTGGAATTGATCCCTCTTTGTGACGATATCTTACATCTAAGCACAGCTCTACAGGCAATTGGAAAGGATTACAATTCTTCAAATGAGGTAAGATATAAAGGTTTCTTATAAAAAATTTCAGTAGTTTTCAAGTAGAATATGTATTGACTGACTTTGCTTTGTTTTTGTTCTACATTTTCTAATCTGAAGTCAACAGATTTTAAGAAGCTTTTGGATGAGCATATTTCCCAACTAGAAGCAGACTCTCCATGTGTTCCCGAAAATCACGTGTTCTATAAGCAGTTTAAGGAAGCTGTTTGGGTAAGGTTGTTATTCATAAAATTAAAGAGAATAATTGACTTGATTAATGGTCTAGATGTTAATTGTTTTTTGGTATATTCAGTAATGTATTTTGAAATCCCTTTCTATTTAAGAATACTGATTTAGATGAACGTCTCTTTGAATTTTGTGTTGCCTGAGAGCCATGTTCTATAAGCAGTCTGTATTAGGTTGATTTTTTCAGGGTTGAATTTTATCACCACCATGGCAATAATCATTTAGAGGACATGTAATTATTGGGTGATTCCTATCTGGAGTGATTTAGATGAACGTCTCTTTGAATTTTGTGTTGCCTGAGAGCCATGTTCTATAAGCAGTCTGTATAAGGTCGATTTTTTCAGGGTTGAATTTTATCACCACCATGGCAATAATCATTTAGAGGACATATGTAATTATTGGGTGATTCCTATCCGGAGTTCTTTCTTCTATGATATGTGTAACACAGGCATAAGGCTCGTTAGTTTGTATGTAAACATTGTGGTAGGTTCATCTAGGTTCTTAATCATCTGGAAAGTCTAGCCTACAATGTTTTGCTTCATGTTGTTTGTTATTGTGAGAAATCCCCCACTGTAAGCTGGGACCAAACTGGCTACTGATATTCATAGTTTTCTTGTCAGTTTATTCTGTTGAAATCTCACAGTTTGGACACTATTAATCCATCACAAGGAAAATCTCCTGCCTTTTTACAGAATGCTCAACATCACTTATGTTTCTTTACCAATTTCACGTTGCAGCAATTTGATTGCCTGAAATGTTGCTCTTTGATTATATTTACAGTCAAGTGAAAGTTGAAATTAACATTTCATTTCTCCATGACTCCACCTTTGCATTGCTTAGACCTTCCATTTTTTAGCATTGTGTTGTCATAATAATGTCAATTGCAGGACTTTCTTGTGATATTAAATTATTAATTGTTTAATTGTTATGAAGATCATCTTTTAGATACCTTTTCATTTATGAAGGTTAAATTTGTCAAATTCAAAATGTGTCTTTCTTTAGGATTCCCTTTTTTGTGTGGATACTCTTTTTGGAAGAGATAAAAAGGATGATGCCATTTCATTTCCATGCCAAATAATGCTTTGCTTTTCTGTGGAAACTAAGGGCATTATAAATGTTTGAAAGATAACATGCAAATTGTGCAATTTCTTATATGGTTTCTTTCAGAGGGTTCGTCATGCAGATGAACCGATGCCTGGAGAGGAGCATGAAGAAATTATAATGACTGGCAGTCAGTGCAACCTTGTGAACACAAGTTGTCCTCTGACTGGGAAACCAGTGACTGAACTTAAAGATCCTGTACGCAGGTATGGATGCTGTCTTGTCTATTTCAGAAATACACAGTTTGTCATGTAGCTGATATAGGTTTTAAGTAGTAATTTGGTGAAAGAGTATGAAAATGGTTCGTAAAAGATAAAAATCTGTAAAGATGTGCTGGAAACACAAGGAGATTGCTATGTGCCTGCATTTGATTAGAGCCCCTTTCAGTGATTTTAAAATATATCTTATAGATAACTTTAGGTTTTAAATGTCCAAATTAAAGAGATGAAGATATCTAACAACAAATAAAAGTGAAGAATTTCCTCAATAGTTTGTTTTTTCTTCATGTTGCTTAAATTGTTTGTCTGTAATTAATATAGAATATTTTTGTAAATAGATAGCATGATATTTACTTTATTGCTTTAGAATTATACTTTCACTTTAGGTAAAAATCAGCGGGTTTATGTGAAACGGATTGGTGGTAAATCTCATTAGTGTTAACAGACTTGATGTTTACATGTTTATAGTTAGTCTTTGCAGTAACTGTGATTATGGTCCATTGACCATAATTACGATTCCTCTGATTATTCCATTACTACCTGAAATTTGAATGAGAAAAAGTATTACTTATTAAAATTGCGCTTATCAGCCTTGATTCCCTTAAGCATTGCCTGCTACAAGTGGTATTGCCCCCTTGATCCCCTTGGGGGTTGCTTTGCTGCCCCTAGATCCACAAAGTTATTAAAACTGCTCCAACAACATTGTTTTTGGCCTGTACTTTCCTTGGATTTTTTTTCTAAAATACAGTCTAACACTGGCACAGGTGTATGTCGGGACGGGGGGACGCCGAGACGAGTTTCAGGTGCGGGAAAAAAGGGCCTCAATTTAGGGATGGCGGGCAAGGGGGGGGGTCTTAGGAATAACAATCCACCAATACAACTGAGAGGGGGGTGAATCAGTTGTATGACAGATTATTAAACCTTAAACTTTGAATAACAACAACATCAAATCAAATGATCAGTGCTTCCCTTGCGACCATGTTATATGAAAATGTCTTCTTTTCATCGTTAGAAGCTTTATCCAATTCATCTTCAGCTTTCATGGTAACTTCATTCTTTGTAATCATCTAGTAGTCAATGCCTAAACATAGCAAATGAGTTCGCATCTTGTTTTTCCAACTGTCAAAGTTTTTAGGATTAAATTTTGGACTATCCTTCCTATAGAATGCCATCTCCAAGATCACCTCAAGCTGTTAAGCTTTCTCTCTAAGGACCAGTAGCTCTGATACCAATTGTTAGGAATAACAGTCCACCAATACAACTGAGAGGGGGGGTGAATCAGTTGTATGACAGATTATTAAACTTTAAACTTTGAATAGCAACAACATCAAATCTAATGAACACAATGAATGCCAACACAATAACACAATATTTGTTGTCGAGGAAACCCTGTTAAAGGTTAAAACCCCGGTGGGAATTAACACCCACTAATGATGTACTGAGAGTATTGTATCCTTGTTAGAAGATCTAGCCCTGTTAGGAGCTGATTAAAACATTACAGTACCTAGTCCTTGTTAGAGGATAGACCCTGTTAGGAGTCAAGAAAAAGAAGGTAGGCTCACTGCCCAAAGAAGGTTATGTCCACCTTCAGAACTCACTGTTTGCAACACAAGTGTATGTAAAGAGATACACAATCTTTGAACTATCCGATAGCAACTGTCTTTGCTTGATCAGGTCCAATGAAGTATATAGTTTATCCTCTGCTTTACATCCAGCAGACACAAGCTCGCAACTTCCACAATCCTTTTTTACACCACATCCATTCTACCATATCTTTTCAAAAGAAAAGATCTTACATATATACCCTATTACAAAACAAATAATCAAGTCGGCCAATTAGGCTTTTCTAATATACAAATAATTACATAACTCCTTGCTAAGATACACACAGTATCTAAAACAAGTATACAACAGTTACAATTCAATAACTAAGGACCGACATTCGTAAATCATGCTCACCATAAATGATATACGCTACAACTCTGAAGTCGGCTTCCAAATAGGTCTTCTCTAGAACACACTCCACAACTGATGTCATCCTGCTTGATTCTTCAGTACCCTATCTATCATCCCTTAAGCTCGCATACACTGAATCCTCATTGCTTGTAAGATATACTCAAAACTCAGATACTTTGTCAACTTCCACTGTCACTGTCCAGTAACCAGTCTTCACTAAATCTTCTATTGCTCAGACAATATGCAATATTACGTCATGCGATCTTAGATATAAGATCACAACACTTTCCTGTATTCACAACTGACTTCGTACGATTTGAAACATCCGTACAGTATCCGTACACTGTAATAACCAGCTTGTTCTCTTCATAGAAACATATGTTGACATCAGCAACAAAACACGAATGACAACAACAGTAATTCCAACATCACTCAACGTAGTGATTAAACATATTAAATGTATCCAACAATCTCCCCAATGCATTAGCAATATCCAACAATCTCCCCTTTTGGCATTGATGGCAACATATGGGAAAATCCATCAACCCAAAAGTATTCTCTCAGTACCTTTACCATAGTCTCTTTCCTGTAGGATTTTCACAGTCTCTTTCCCCCTTTGACAACAATGGCAAAGGGTGCCATAAGTCATCAATCGTCTTCAACAACTGTCTTCAACGATCACTCCCCCTGCGGATTAGATCCATACATCAAGTCCAGAATATGATAAGGCTCTGAAAACCTCTGGACTGATGCATCCCTGCATCATTTAATTCTCACTAGGAGGTGCCTACACCCCAAGCATACCTTTGAGATACTCAAAGGCATCTTTTGGTAACGGCTTTGTAAAGATGTTTGCTATTTGTTCCTTTGTGCTAATAGATTCCAACCTTATTTCCTTCTCTGCTACCTTATCTCTCAAGAAGTGATACTTAATAGAAATATGCTTAGTTTTAGAGTGCATCACAGGATTCTTTGACATGTTTATTGTACTGGTGTTATCACAATGGATAACCATTGGTTCACCAAAAGTTATTCCAATATCTTTTAGCATTTGTTTCATCTAGACAATTTGAGTGCTGTTAATAGTAGTAGCAACATACTCTGATTCATTAGTAGATTGGGCTATACAATCTTGCTTTTTACTTAACCATCAAACCAACCTTTTTCCAAGGAAAAATGCACCTCCACTAGTACTCTTCCTGTCATCAATATTTCCTGCCCAATCAGCATCAGTATAAGCATGAAGTTCAAAGTCATCATTTCTATCATACCATAAGCCATATTCCATTGTTCCTTTCAGATATCTAAATATCCTTTTCACAATAGCTAGGTGTGTCTCTTTAGGTTCTGCTTGATATCTAGCCACAATTCCAACAACATTAGCAATATCTAGTTTGGTGTGAGTTAGATATTGTAATCCACCAACCATTGATCTGTACTTGGTTTGAAAAACACTCTTTGTCTCATCATTATTTGTTAATTTATGACCTGTCACCATTGGTCTGCCAACTGGTTTATAGTCTTCCATTCCAAACTTTTTCAACATTTCTTTAAGATACTTAGTCTGAGAAATAAAAATGCCATTCTTGCTCTAATTTATTTGCAGTCCTAGAAAGAATTTCATTTCGCCTATCATGGACATGTCAATCTTTTTCTTACACATTTCATCATTCCCTCCAAAGATAATATCATCAACAAAAACTTCTATTATTAGAATTCCATCTTCTTTAGCTCTTAAATACAAGTTACTGTCAGCATTACCTTTTCTGAACCCAAGGCGAAGTAAGTATTTGTCTAACCTTGCATTCCAAGCCCTTGGAGCTTGCTTCAGTCCATACAGTGCCTTCTTCAACTTGCATACCATGTCTTCATCTTCGGATAGAGGAAAGCCATCTGGTTGTTCTATGTAAACTTCTTCAAGATCCCCATTTAGAAATGCAAATTTCACATCCATCTGATATACCTTGAAGTCTTTATGTGCAACATCCAGTATTGTTTTGTTTTTTCGCTCTGCTATCCCATTTTGCTGTGGAGTCCTAGGAGCAGAAGTCTGCCTTTGTATTCCATGCTCTTTGCAATATGAATTGAATAGATCTGAAGTAAACTCTCCACCTTTGTCTGATCTCAAACATTTTATCTTTAGACCTGATTCATTCTCTACTTTTGCTTTGAATATCTTGAATTTGTCAAATGCTTTTGATTTTTCTTTCAAGTAAGTGATCCACACCATTCTAGAAAAGTCATCAACAAAAAGTATAAAATACCTTTCACCATAGTATGATCTTGTCCTTGTAGGTCCACATAGGTTTGTATGTACCAGATCCAACTTTCCTTTTGTTGTATATGATTTTCTTTTATAACTGCTTCTAGTCTGCTTTCCCATAACACATTCTCTACATATGGTGTTAGATGGTTTCACAATCTTCGGTAGGTCTCTCACTGCATTAGTTAGGTTTGCCTTCACAATATTATCAAAATTAACATGACAAAATCTTTTGTGCCATAACCAGCTGTCATCTACCTTCGCAACAAAACAAGAGGCTCCAGATGTATTTAATTCAAACACATTACCTCTAGATTTAGTACCGGTTGCAAATAGTTTTCTCATCTTGCTTCTGATAAAACACTTCCCATCAATGAATTTTAATTGATACTCTTTGTCCATCAGCTGTCCAACACTCAACAAGTTATGCTTAAGTCCATCAACAAGCAATACATTGTTAGTATTAGTCCTTCCATCCAAAGAAATAGATCCTACTCCTATGATAGGTTTAGGAACATTGTCTCCGAATCTTACAACACCACTATCATATTTCATTAGTTTAACAAACTTGTTTTTGTCTCCAGTCATATGAAGTGAGCAACCACTGTCTATAACCCATTCAAATTTCTTATCAACATGTGATAGTAAAGCTTTTTCTTCATGTATTGGTTTTTCATCTTTAATAGCAATAAATCCAATCTCCTCATAATCCAAATCATCATTATCAAAAATACCTTCACTAGCATAATAACATTCCTTATTCTTTGAATACTTAGGCTTGAAAAACATAGGTTTGTGCTTAGGAACTCTAGTAGGACATCTAGATGCAAAGTGACCTATCTTATTGCATGAAAAACGTTTCAAAGGTAACTTTCCTTCAAATTTACCCTTACCTCTCTTTTCTCTTCTAGCGATCAGTGCAACAAGTTCACCAAGCTCTTCTTTTATGTTTTCACTGCTGGTGCTCCGAATTGCAAATATTATCTTCTTGTGTGTAGATGCTTTGAATGCTGTTTCAACTTTAGGTACAGAATCTCCCATTTCTGCAGCTTCAAAGGTATAGCTTTGCAATCAACATTTCTATGCTAAAGTTTGGAGTTAGAGGAATATTTTCTTCTATAGTCTAAGCTTTGGTCTTGTAGACCGGTGTCAATGATCTAAGGATCTTTGCAATGACTTCTTCTTCATAAGTACCTCCAAAATTTCTGATTCCAATCACAACCTTTGTAATCCTTTGTACATAAGCCCTAATGTTTTCATCATCCTTCATTTGTAGCTTCTCCATCCTTGTTTTCCAGTTCTGTAACTTCGCTTGCTTGGTAAACTTGTCTCCTTCATATAGTGCTTCTAATCTTGCCCAAATCTTGTGTGTCGAATCCAAATCTTTAACTTCAATAAATTCCCCTTCAGAGAGTGCGCTGATCAGTGTTTCCCTTGCGACCATGTTATATGAAAATGTCTTCTTTTCATTGTCCGAAGCTTTATCCAATTCATCTTCAGCCTTCATGGTAACTTCATTCTTTGTAATCATCTAGTAGTCGATGCCTAAACATAGCAAATGAGTTCGCATCTTGTTCTTCCAACTGTCAAAGTTTTTAGGATTAAATTTTGGACTATCCTTCCTATAGAATGCCATCTCCAAGATCACCTCAAGCTGTTAAGCTTTCTCTCTAAGGACCAGTAGCTCTGATACCAATTGTTAGGAATAACAGTCCACCAATACAACTGAGAGGGGGGGTGAATCAGTTGTATGACAGATTATTAAACTTTAAACTTTGAATAGTAGCAACATCAAATCAAATGAACACAATGAATGCCAACACAATAACACAATATTTGTTGTCGAGGAAACCCTGTTAAAGGTAAAACCCCGGTGGGAATTAACACCCACTAATGATGTACTGAGAGTATTGTATCCTTGCTAGAAGATCTAGCCCCGTTAGGAGTTGATTAAAACATTACAGTACATAGTCCTTGTTAGAGGATAGACCCTGTTAGGAGTCAAAAAAAGAAGGTAGGTTCACTGCCCAAAGAAGGTTATGTCTACCTTCAGAACTCACTGTTCACAACACAAGTGTATGTAAAGAGATACACAATCTTTGAATTGTCCGATAGCAACTGTCTTTGCTTGATCATTTCCAATGAAGTATATAATTTATCCTCTGCTCTACATCCAACAGACACAAGCTCTCAACTTCCCAATCCTCTTTTACATCACATCCATTCTACCATATCTTTTCAAAAGAAAAGATCTTACATATATACCCTATTACAAAACAAATGATCAGGTCGGCCAATTAGGCTTTCCTAATATACAAATAATTACATAACTTCTTGCTGAGATACACACGGTATCTAAAAAAAGTATACAACAATTACAATTCAATAACTAAGGACCAACATCCGTAAATCATGCTCGCCATTCATGATACACGTTACAACTCTGAAGTTGGCTTCCAAATAGGTCTTCTCCAGAATACACGCCACAACTGACATCATCCTGCTTTCCGTACCTTGCTAAGATCAGCGAACATTCTTCAGTACCCTATCTATCATCCCTTAAGCTCGCATACACTGAATCCTCATCGCCTGTAAGATATACTCAAAACTCAGATACTTTGTCAACTTCCACTGTCACTGTCCAGTAACCAGTCTTCACTAAATCTTCTGTAACTCAACCAATATGCAATATTACATCATGCGATCTTAGATATAAGATCACAACACCTTCTTGTACTCACAACTGACTTCGTATGATTTGAAACATCCGTACAGTATCCGTACAGTGTAATAACCAGCGTGTTCTCTTCAAAGAAACATATGTTGGCATTAGTGACAAAACATGAATGACAACAACAGTAATTCCAACATCACTCAACGTAGTGATTAAACATATTAAATGTATCCAACAATCTCCCCAATGCATTAGCAATATCCAACAGGGGGGTACAGGGGGGCTGCATACTATACATATATAACTTGAAATGCTAATTTTGAAAAGATGTTTCAATATAACTTACCAAATACTTGAACATAGCAAAATTGCAACACGAACTAAAACCATTGAACATTCAACATAGTAACATAAACATACATAGTAACATAATGAATCATGTTCTAAACTTCTATCAAAGATTCAAAATTCAATGTTCATAATGAAAGCAATCGGATGGCTAGTGTGGTAATCTTTGCCCTCTGTGCTCCATGACATTTCCACCACAATATCAAATGCTTCTGTGCGATAGTTCTAATGTCCATTTTTGCCACATCCGAGTATCCTGGAACATAATAAGTTGTAACATAATTTCATGACTTGTAAACATACCCAATGGGCCAATAGTAAAACTAAAGTTACTAAACTCTTGATAGTAAATATTAATAACGAATATTAAATTAACAATTACCTGTAAGAGTGGCAAATTCCATCCACTCAGAGCGAATCTACCAGCAGTCTTAGCATCAAACATCTTACTAATGCACTGAAAGAACCCAACCTGCACCTCATCATCCTGAAGTGGTGTAACTCTACCAGGCCTAGGCATGTACCACTTAGGATTCAATGCATAGGCAACCATGTGTAAAGGAGTGTTCAACTTCTCCCACCTGCGGTGAATGATAGGCTAAATGTGCTTAGTATAGAATGCTAGAGTTGGGTCCCTCTCACGCACAATAACCCTCATCTGGCCACGCATGGAATCAATGCACTCATAAACCTCTCCAAAGGTAGATGCATCCCTATCACCATATTTGATGACCTCAAAAATTGGAGTAATGATGGAGACTATATATTTTGCATCAAGCCAAAATTGATCACTCTTCACTGTCTCCTTCACCCTCTTCCCTTGCTTTGTTTTGGATTCAGCCCATCGATTCCATTCCTGTGTCAACCATGAGTTGCAGTGGCTCTTGCAACTCAACCATTCTCAGTAAGAGAATGTAATATGATGCATATCTGGTCTCAACTGGTTTCAGGAACTCCTTCTTTGCGAAGCCCCTGAAGAGTGCATGTGAAGTGTGGTGATTGTAGATAAACATCTGCACCTCTCTTGCATCATTAACCACTCATTTAATCCAGTCAATTTTCCCCATGTCATCGAGTGCATTGTTCATGGCATGCACACAACATGGAGTCCGCCAAATATGTCTATGGACTGCCTCAACAAGCCTCCCTGCAGCTTTGCACACATGTGCTACATCTGTCACTACTTGAACCACATTTTGTGGCCCAAACTCCTCAATGGCCTCGCTAAGGACGTGAATTTGAAAATCAACATCTTTACGATGCCCTAAACAATCAACCGCATTAGAAAGTATGGACCCTCAGTGCATGTGACTATGATGTTGATGAGTGGACGATGTCTAATGTCCATCCACCCATCCATAATAATGTTGCAATCCGATTCCATCCAACGTGCCTTCATCTGCCCCATCAAAACCCTGATCTTGTTATATTGCCCATCCAAGATTGTGGTCCTCAATTTGTGCTCACCTGGTGGCACAAATGATGACCCTCCCTCCTTCGCCACCAAGGACATCATCTCCCTATAATAAGGAGATCGAGCTACATGCAATGGGATAACATTGGCAAAGAAGAATGTACCAATGGCATCGTCAAACCGATCCTTTGCATGCATGTTAAATAAATCAGCAATGGGGTTTTTAGTAGAACTTCCTGCCTTCTGTTTCCCCCCGCTGCTCTCCCCTGTTGAACTCTGAATGGATGAAGCAAGGGAAGCTGAGTCTGACAAAGTCCCTGCTCTCTGATGCAAGATACACGTAGAAGTATCTCGCTGCCCTTGTAACTGCTGAATAGCCTGAACCTATTGCCTACCAGCCAAAGATTTAGGCACGGGAACTGTACTAGATCAAGAATGCCCCACAGTTTGTTTATTTCAATTCTATACTTCACATTTTCAGCATCTGCCAGGAATTTGCATGAACTCTCACCATATCCGGTCTGTTAGTGAACATATTTTTCTCTTTTTCTCTAAGATCTTTAAAATGTTAAATTCCTTTGCCAATTGAAAGGAAAATCTATCACTATCAGTTTGAGGTAGTTACTCACAAGTATCCTCTCTGCATCAAAGGTGCAACTACCTTCTAAAATAATTAACCTTTTTGCTCCTTTATTTCAAAGGAATGGTTATGCAATATACTTTTTACCAGAAAGTACTAAAGGACAAATAATATTCCATTACAAGCTTATAAAGGAATATCGCAGATTGAGATTAACAAAATCAATAAAAAGCCGACTGACTAAAGATTCATGAAACTATTACTAAGATCGACTGCCAGATTTGAAACATCAAATAAAGATCACTGCAAGAATTTAATAGTGCATCCACAGATTATGTTCACATACAATTTGATTCCAACTGAAACCAAAAATATATGCCTAATCTAACCAACTAATCAGAGAAGTCACAAATTCTGATATAAATCAACTGATATTATATTCAACACTATCAAGTCTCAATAGTATTTAAAATAACATAGTTAAAACAAAGTTTATAGCCACGCAGGGCTAAAACAATTTTTGAAACTAACTCCAATCGGAGTCAAAGAAACTACCCTTCCCCTTTTTCTAGAAACTAAAATCTGACTAGGCCCTTAAACTATTCAACCAAATAACTATCTTTGGAAAGATTCAGTTTGTTGAAGAAATGGTCAAGTGATCTGGAGCTGTCTTAACTGGCTGCATTACGCTCCATTCTTGAAAGCCGCCGCAAAAGGAGTTAACAACTGCTGACTAGGCAATCCAAGTGTCTTGATCCTCTCTGTCCAGATATCTCTGCCTCTTCGCACTTCTTCCATCTTTTGCTTGTGCATCCTCAAATGATCGCTCCCCATAATCAGCAAAGAGTCAATCCTCCCAACCCTGATGAAGTTTTTGATCGCGACATCTTTGGTACTTTTATGGTCCTTCATCTTCTCTTCCAAGAAGGTACTAACCTGTTCTGCTTTACGATCCAAATTAGGCACGTTCTCTGTTACCTGCAATTCTATAGCTTTGAGGTCATTGTCCATTATCTCATGTATGCATTTTAACTCTTTTAGGAATTCTGTAGAAACTTCAATACTTTCCTCAAGATCTCATTTCTCTAGCTTGTGTTTACTTTTAATGAAAACAAGGCGTTTTCATTCAATCCCGGCACTGACTTTTCTCTCAAAAACTTATCAAGACCATAGGTCATGACTTCATCTATTCCATAGACCACATTTTCCCAACCTTGTTTTTCGTTTTCCCAAGCAGCAACTTCAACCTCTAATTCTTTAGTAATTTCAAATTCATCGTCAAAAGCTTTGCTTAAATTTGCCAAATACTCAACAACTTCTTTAGTGACAGTATCAATCCACTCGCCAAACTGTTTAGACACGGACCTGTCCCTCTAGATCTGATCTGAGAACTTTTGATTCTCAGGAGATTTTATATCAATGCTCAGGGGCATCTCGTTTAGGGGCTGCGGAGTCGGACTTTGAATGGCTTGTATATATTGAGACAATTGCTTCAAGGACTGCTTGAGCTCTCATTTATCCTTGGCATCCTTCCAGATCTTGCGAGTAGTCTTGTTACTACTCGACTCAAATACCTTCACATCTGCGGCTCTTGTCACATGCCCAAGATTGATTTTCTCAACTTTAAAATCTTGCAAAGTCACTTCGTCACTAGGCTTGTTTGTAGTTGGAGTGAAAACATTAGCCATCCAATGCCCCGTGTCTTCATCTAAATCCAAAAGTGCCTCAACCTTTGGCTTTTTGCTTTTAGGTGTCTTGCCTACATACTTGCTAACCTTGTCACTGACCGGGGTTGAAACTTGGACAATACTCCGCTTCTTATTCACTGATAATTCGAGCCAGTTTGGTGCCTTCGCACCACTCTTTGCCGGAGGAGTTTGGAAGTCTAATGGATTTCCCAACTCCGGAGATCCTTGCACATCTGCTCCCGCTTTTGCCTGAATTTCTTCAACAATTGGGGTTTTCTCAGAGGTATCCATGACTAGCTCTGGTTGTTCGATCTTTTCCTTTTCTGCCGATTCCAAATCAATTATGATGCAAGAAGATTTGGTAGGCTTGGGCTTCTTCTTACTCTAGGAACAAGTGACTAACAGTTGATTGAGTGACTACTGGCTCTTGTTGTTCTGGAAGAGGCTCCGTTTCATGTTCAATTTTACTTGCAGGAGACAATGTTTCAATCACATTAGTGCAAATGGGTGGGGAATGAATTTCTGAGGGTGTTGAAGCTTTCCTTCCCACTTCAGGCTCGTCCTCGACTATTTTCTCCCTCCTTTTCTCAGATAGCCAATGGTTTGTTCTTTTAATCACATTGTGTGTTTTGAGTCTCACATCTTCCTCTTCTCATTTACTCTAGTCGATTTCAGGAATGGGCACACACTCGACCAGTTCAGCGTATTGTGGATCCAAAACATCTTCATCATCATCCTCAACCCCTTTGATATCCATAGGTATTTTAAGACAACCTTTTTCTGACCTCGAACTCATCAGTACAATCTGCCCAATAGTCCTCTAATTGAAGTTGATGAAGAAAAGTGGCATCCACCTTGAAATGATGTGCAACAAAACTTTTATCATCAAAGTAATTTGTGGTCCTGTAAGGCTTGAGATTCATTAAATTCAGTTATGTTTCCAAGGCAGAAGTGTCACGCATCATTTTACATTTGTAATGGCCGAGTTCAATGAGAAACAAACAACCGACACCTCTCCTGAGCTTATATTTTCTCTCAACTTGAATTAATTGTCTGCATACTTCAACCAAAATGTATTTATCCAAGCAATACTTGGGCAACTTCAATGGTTTCCCGCTAAAACCTCCAACTCTTAGGCTGGTGAACCTGGGAAATTGAATATAGAAGCTTCCATAAACCTTAATTAATTCCATAGCCTCCTCCAACATTCTGTAATTTTCCTTATCTTTTAATTCAAAGACAAGCTTGGCTAAGAATTCTTCCTGGACTCTTCTAAAGTTTTCCGAGCATCTCTTCTGATGTAACACAGGGTAATACTCAAAAATCTTCATGTCTTCACTCTATGGCTCATGAGGTAACCCCTCCCAGTCTCTGCAACAAGCCCAGATGTAGAAAAGATGTGAAGACATGTGAAAACTAGCAGTTTCCACAGATTGGGACAATTCCTCATGAAGCCTTTCAGCTATAACTTCTTCCCAATCGACATACTTAGCGTCGTCAAGGATGGCTTGGATAAAACTGTACATCCAATCCTCCCAAAGAACATCCAGGGGATTGTCCTTTACTCTATTCAATAGGCTTACCACGTCTGCCACGTCCTGAATCAGATGATCCTTGTCTTAGCAGGTGAGATCCCCCTTTCTCCGATTTCATCAACCAATAACAGGTAATGATGCTATTGTAATCTTTCCTGTTTTCATTGAATTCAACCATGGCTTTAGTGATTGTCCAATCCCCATATGTTTCTACATCAGGAATTCTAAAGGCAGCTAAGACCACTTGCCTATGAATATATACCAAAGCTTCTCCAAAAGGGTTACAGATGCACTTATCCACCTTGTTATACCTATTCCAACATTCTATCACTAGCTTCAGGCAAGGAGTGACTTCTGGAAAACCCGTGGCCTCTAGTAACCCGCTCTCTGCAATTTTGGCTGCCATGGTACTAGTTTCTACAGATTTAAACCTACCCATGATCTCCTCTATGCTTTCTCCTACCAGAGTTGTATCTCCAATAACGGGAAGACAACTGACTATAGGGGAAGGCTTAATCTCTCTGGAAATTTTTAGCTTGGAAGAAGACATGACTTGAAAATAGGAAAACTTTTATAGAGCAGAAAATTTGTGAAATTCACTGAACAATTAACCACTTACAACAGGCAAGTTTTTGATTTAAGAAAATGCTGGGAGGGGCTTTCTGGAGACTTACCGTTGCTTGTGCACCTAGCTTCTGAATGAATCAATTTTCTTGCTGCTACTCAGCTCTTTTGTTGCAGAGAAAGGGCGCTTGCACTTACACAATGAAAGAAAAGGAAAGACTAATGCGTATCTGCCTCAACTGCTGGACGCTTATTTATGGAAACTTGCTTTTGTAATAATAGCGCCTGCCGATTTTTAATGCGAATAGCTGTTCGCATGTACTTATTTTTATTACATGTCACTTGATCGATCGGCATTTATTACCTGTTCTTTCAATCATTTCCCTTAAAGCGAGCAATATTTTTTGGCATGTATCAATCCGATCTTGTCATATCGCATGCTCGAACTTTGAACTTTGAACCATAAAATGAGAGGTTCGAAGTTCGAAATTCATGATGCCGAAAACTTAAGAGAGACTTGACATAACTGGGACTCACTATTGGTCATGACAAACAACGAATTGAACTTTGAATCGACAAAAACCAAAGTTCAAGTTCAAGGTCCAACAAGACAGTGCTCGCGATGCGGGGGACAAAACTAACGCAACTTGCGATGGTTGGGAAGAACACAACAAAAATTGAACTTTGAATCGGAAAAACTGAGGTTCAAGGTTCACCGTTCAAGATACGGGATGCTCATTGCACTGGAAGACCAAAATGCCGACGACTTATGCGTTTAGACCGAAAGACTTTGAACTTTGAACCAACAAAAACTAAAGTTCAAGTTCAAAGTTCAAGATTGCAAAGACACTTTACTTAAAACGGCCTAGACTCAAAATTTAAAAAGGAGCTGGTTTATAATACATGCAACATAGTCCAAAAGAGGTGTGAATTAGCTCTAGTAATGCTGCCAAACCATTCTATGCCACAAAAATTACATTTCCATTTCCATGTGCGACCACTTGTAGCCGTAGGGAGTGAAACTTTGATTGCAAATTGTTTTAGATGGGACTTTGGATCATAAAGACCCTTAGCAAACTGTGCCAAAGTCTCAGAGGGACAATCAACAGAAGGTACTCTTGGTTCAACATTTAGGTTTAAATTGGGCTTCTGGATTAGCTCCATGCTCACTTCCCTCATGCTCAAGCTTAGGCTCAGGCTCAGGCTCATACTCAGATATACTTGCACTTCCCTCATGCAATTCGATGTCTTCTCCACTTTGACTAGAGGCCATTTAGACACTGCATTTCACAAAATGATAAATATCAGCCTAATTATTAATTTAAAAAAACAAACAAACTAGTTTCAGCCTAGTTTAGAAATTGAAATAAGTTTCAGCCTAACTTAATAACAAAAAATTTAACATAATGCATTCAAAATTTCAACATTCAAACATTTAGATTTATGAATCATGATTTATCATTTATAATTTTTTTTTTGAAAAACAATGCATTAAAAGAATCAAAGTTCAAACAAGTAGTTACAAAAATAAAAAAAACTATCACCAAGAATATGAAACGCAAACAATGCATTCAAATTTAAACATTTAGTTTTAGAATTTTTTTTTACAAAAATGGAAATCTGAAAATAAAACAAAGAAAATAGTAAAAACCCTACCTTGTGCTTGATGAATCAGTTGCAAAATAGAATCTTCTTGCTCCTCTTGCTCCTTTTGATCTTGCAAAATCACTCGCAAAATCACTCTCCAAGCTCTTTCAAACTCTTTTTCTCACCTTCCTCTCAGCTGTTGCAAAATTCTGACAAAATTCTGACTGCCAAATGAAGTATATGGGCCTTATGAAGGCTTAAAGAGCTCTATATGGGACCCACATCCTTTTAGGGTTTCTTAGGAACCAATTAGAAAAAACAAAAAAAAAAACTTAAAAAAATTTGCTTTTTGGGTTGGCGCAGCCAGCCGCACCCCGTTGCGTCTTGGGTGTGGTCGAGGGATGTCGGGGAAATCCCCAAGTACCATCCCGCGGTACCCGTGTCTCAAAGCACCCATGCGGTGTTGGGACGGGTGCGACGACCCTTTGGTTGTGGCAGGGGTGCTCGGGTGCGTGGTCGTGGAGTACCCGTCCCAGGGATGTCCTCGCATTCGGTACTTCATGGTTTTGGTCCGAGTGCGCGTCCTTGGGTTTCACTGGTAAAATATTAATATAGAAATGTAATTTATAATTTCTTGTTAATTGAACTTGCCTTATGATCTACAAAATAGTATAGATCATGATAACCACATTATCATTGATTAATCTTTTGCTTCGTGGGAAATATATGAATTAATTAAAAACCATGCAAATTTTGAAGCTATTAGTGAGGGAAGAGTTGTAGTTGTGTTAGAAGGTTTTTTGTTGCTGCATAATAAGGTTTCTTGATGTTGGGTAACAAGTTTTTAGTTGGTGCACAATATTTTTCAGTCGTTGCTCAACAAGTTTCAATTGATTCACAATAGTCTTTAGTTGTGTAACAAGTCTCAGTTGATGTGCAACAAGTTAATCACAAATTTAGTTGAAGTTCCTATTGTGTAGTAGTTATTAGGGGTTTCAACTGTGTTGGTTTTGCTAAAGCTGAATACTCTGGTTTCCAAAATTCTTTTTAAGGGTTGGTGCTTAGACTGTTGTTGTTTTTTAATTTCTTAAAAATATGGAGTGGACCCCAAGTCCACTATTAACGCATCAAAATTTAGGTCCATATATGAATGAAATCAATATTATTTTCCCTAAATTCATTAGTATACATCTTTGAAGTTTTTTTTTTCCAATTTTTTGTGTTTCACAGTTTTAATGTTCAGAAAATTTGTTGAGTTATTTCGATTTTTGCACAAAGTTTTTGTCAAGTTTTTAAGCAATTGAAATTTTTGTTGGTAAGTGTCCAGCATATCCCCTTGGGATTTGTGATATGGTTTAACAACCACCTATGGGATCCTTAACTGGGATGCTAGTGGTTTCCTGAACAGATGCATCTTTTGTGAGAAAGAGCTAGCTCAACTCCTTTTAAGTGGTATTAGAGTGGGGTAGCAGGTTCGAATCCCATTGGGTAATGTTTAGGGGGAGATTGCTGGTAAGTGTCCAGCATATCCCCTTGGGATTTGTGATATGATTTAACAACCACCCGTGAGATCCTTAATTGGGATGGTAGTGGTTTCCTGAATAGATGCATCTTTTCGGAGAAAGAGCTAGCTCAACTCCTTTTAAGTGGTATTAGAGCAGGGTAGCAGGTTCGAATCCCCTTGGGTAATGTTTAGGGGGAGATTGCTGGTAAGTGTCCAACATATCCCCTTAGGATTCGTGACATGGTTTAACAACCTTCTGTGAAATTCTTAATTGGGATGGTAGCGGTTTCTTGGAAAGATGCATCTATTGGGAAAAATGGCCAGCTCAACTTCCTTTGATGTTTTGGTTAAGCCAAGTTCTTGTAGAGCCTCAAGTGATTGAAAATTCTGGGTCATTTGAGTTATTGTAGAGTCCTAGTTTTTCAACTATGCTAAGGAATTTGTGTGAGCACTGTAACAAATTTGTAACTGGTTCATATTTCAATTTGGTATGTGTTGATGTCAGTTTTGTACCACTACATAACATATAGCAATTGAATACTTGATATAGCATACCAAACACTCAACCCTCTCTTGAAAAGTAAATACTCATGAAGAACACGAGAATACTCCAAGGTTCCTTACACCCGTGGATACTAACTCAGTTATATTAATGGGATCTGCTGGTTAATCACGTAGGCGGGCTTACGTTGTTTGTTCAAGGATGTCAAATTATCGCCATGATGATGATAAGATTTAGCTTTGCAATGTATACCCAATTGACTTTCTCCCTTTTATATCACTTCCAACTTTGCTCTTCAAACTTCAACTACTAAACTACTTCTTGCTTCTTTTCTACTACTCCTATGGAATGGAAAGATTGGCAAATGGACGGGGATCAACCTAATGAAAGCTTGCCAGCAGCGCTACCTCCATAGATGCAATGATTCAAGGGGAAATGAGACTAGATTGCCACACAAGGCTCCTTAACAAGCCGCTAAGATGCTAGTGGCCTAGTATATAGATCCCTATGAAACATTTACCAATATCACCATATAACTAGCCATTTACTTCTATTCTAACAACATGAAATGAAATCCTACTTTAATTTGAGAGATGAGAAGAAACATGCAATACACCAAAATGATCATGTATATCCACCATGCAAACCACAACAATGAATAAAGAAAAATTTTGATAGTATTCTGGCAACAATTCTCCAACATAACTCCCTTTACAAATGAGAACAAATGGCCTTATATAGGGGCTCAAAATTACAAGGAGTGGCCAAGATTAAGGGGCAAAATCAAGGGCCAAGATTAAACCTTACAAACCCTAATTAGGGTTACCATCTTTCAACCAATTACATGAGGGCACCAACTTTGTGGGCCAATGAGAAAATTACAATAATCTGTCAACCAATGAGAACATAGGACACTTGGCATGATTTGATTGCATGCACATGAAATTGCCACCTCATCAATCTTATCTTATGAATTTATTTAATCCTTGAGATGAGGTGAAGCCTTGGATGCTTGAGCTCGTCCTTAGAAACTTTCTCATCACCACTTGAACTTGCTTGTACTTGATGTCCTGACCTTGAAAGGGTGAGGTCTCTATGCACTTGGGGTAATCTTGTCTTGGCCTCGGTGACATGCCTGGATGTGAACTTTCTTGCAATTTGAGAGCCTTGCTTTTGGCCACCGCCTTGAAATTGAACTTGACCCCTTCAACCTTTCGTCTTGCTTTCCTTTTTCATTATCCTTGCCTTCCTTAACCTTCATGGCCTTCATGGTCTTCTCCAACCTTCCCACTTGAATTTGGTTTGCATGCACCCCCCTTTGCTTGAATACTCTTGGGTTCTGGGGCACCTGCCCTGGCCATACCTCCTTGATTGTTCCACAATCCACCCATTACTTGATTTGAAATAATCGTGAAGTTCATCAATTGCATCCTAGTTAATGTTTTCCTCTTTGGTTAACCCTTGAATGCTTTCAATTGTTTGAACTGCCACAACCTTGCCCCTTGGCATAAGCATCTGTCTCAACCATAGTGGTGCAGTGCATCTCCCCAAATCTAGATTTGGTTCGACTAGCAAAGCATCACTAATAGTCTTCCATTCAAATAGAAGAGGTAGGACCCCATGTAGAATTGTTTTTGATTTTGCACTATCCTAAGTTGCAACTCTAAATTCATACTAATGATCCTAGCCCAATCAAACTTTCTTTACTATTCTCAATTCCTTAAATAAAATAATACATCCAAGGATCAAACTGTGTACCTTGAGTGGAGCCCATGACTCGGTTGAGAAGCACAATAAGATCGCCGTACTCTGATTTGAAATCTGACTTGGTGAGCCTTGATGACTTGGTGACTCCCTTCTTGCCTTTGTGTAACCAATTCTGCTTTAGTAGAGCGAGGTAGGCATCCTGATTATCTTGAAAGAACCTAGCTGCTTGCACAATTCCACACTTGTAGATCTTCTTTGCCATAGAGGACTGGCCTCCTTTCAACCTATCTCTTAATTGTATCATATCCATGGTGCCGACGTTGGTGTCACTGACTCGCTTCAATTTTGAGAAGAAGGTGGTCTTGGGCATCATGTCTTCCTTGTCTTTCTTGGTATTCATTCCCTTTGGGTTCTTGCTTGCACTAGCATCCGCCATCCTAGTCCTTATTTCTGCCCTTTCTTTCTACAGTGAGGTGGGACTACACTTATCTCTGCCCCTCCAATCCTAGGGATGGACTAGCATATTTCTGCCTCTCCAATGCCTATCACACTACACTTATCTCTGCCTCTCCGCTTAGGGATGAAACTACCACTTATTTCTGCCTTTTCAAAAACTTATGAGATGGACTACACTTATATCTCCCAACTTTGTTCCTAGGGGTGGGACTACCACTTATATCTCTTATCTCCAAATCCTAAACGGAAACTACACTTATATCTCCCAACTTCAAGCCCTAGATGAGATGATGAGATGATGGATAGATGATGCAAGCAAGAAATGGAGGGAAGAACCAATCAAGAACAAGAAATAAATCTGCTTTATGAGCCAGCCTTCACCCTCAATCATGAAGATTGTCTACTACACCAAACTATCAACACCAAAGAAGAAAGATAACAATTAAAAGCACAGTCCACTCACTGATTATTTTGCAAATCCTCCTCCTCTAATTGGTAGGCCCTTGACAAATCTGCAAGCTCCTCTAATCAAATAGCGGCCTGGGCATAAACTGTGGTCTCTTCTTTCAATTCGTGGCCTCTCTCAATATTCTTTGTTACTCCTCTAAACATTAGATCCCTCTGATTTTAGCAACATCCTTCACAAAATCGCAAGCCCCTATCAAATGGCAGGTCCTCTTGACAATTCGATAGCAGGACTCTTTAGACAATAGCAGATCTGCCTCAAATAGCAGCCTCCTCACTCAAATAATAGCTCTGCCAGATTTTTGCAACTTCCTCCAAATTGTGGTCTCTATGTCAAAAAAACAAGTCCTGAACAACTTCGCAGGCATTAATAAATTCGCTGGCCCCTCATCAAATAGCAGGCCCCCCTTATCCAATAACAGGTCTGCCCCTTGATGAAATTACAGCTCCATAGAAATTGCAAGCCTGCTACTTGATTTTGCAAGTTCTGCTCAAATCAATTTGTTACCTCTCTTTAGCCAATAGCAGGTCTGCTATCAATCACTGTGGCTGCTTGCTCAAACTAAAATTCGCTCCTTCTTTAGACAATTTCGCTGCTCCAAACTCACTGTTGCTGCCTCCTCTTCACCAATTAAAGTTGCTGCCTCCTTGCTAAGTTCGCTGCCTCTGCTCCTTGGAAGTTCGCTGCTCTTCACTATGCTCTGCTGGATGAGAAATGGATGAGATGAGGAGGAGGAAGGGCGCATTTCTATATACCCAATTTTGAGGCTCCAATAAGAGGGCCGACCTGCATGAGAAGAACAAAATTTCAATTAAATGCCACAAAAAGGGGGCCGACCCAGCTACAAGCATTAATTTTCAAAAAAACACATTAAATTTTTCACAAACCCTGGATTTTCGAATTTAGAGTGGGCCATATTGGCCACACGCCACCATGAAAGGGCCCTAGTTTTATTTTTAATGCCATATGCTATAATAAAGGGCCAGATCCTCGAAATTAAAGCCCAGATTTTCAAATTTTAAAGCAGATTTTTACATTGTTTGCCCAGATTTTTATTTTTATTGGCTCTAATTTCAAATAAATTGCATAGATCAAGTTTATTTGCCCAAATTTTAGCTAAAGGGCCAGATTTTCGATATTAAGCACCCAAATTTTATAAATTAAAGCTCAATCCTTCCAATTTCAATGCCCAAAATTTCGAATTATTAGCCCAGATTTTTTTGAATTGCTTGGCCAAGATTTAAATAAAAGGCCAAATTTTTGATTTAATTGCCCAAGCCAGATTTTGCAATTTATTTGAGGTGATTGTCTAGTTTAGTCTCATCTTAATTTGGAAAATCAAAATATTTAGTTTTTGGCCATTCAATCCTTTCATTTAATCTCTATTTCAATCCTAACAAAAATTGCAAGGCTTTCCAAAAATGACCAAATCCACACTCAAGTTTGAAAATGAAAGCTCAAGGTTGATTTCATCAATTTTCAAAAAAAATTTGTCGAAGACCCAAAAATCTGCCAAGGCCTCCGGAATGCTAGGGTCTAAGAAAATGCCAAGGTTTGTTTGAAAAAAAAAGGGGGTCCCCAAATTCTTTGGGGCGATGGTGTGAAACCTCACAACAGTATGTTAGGGTATTTTGCTAGATGTGTAGAGGACTTTGGATTTGTCTCAATCAAACTTGGGCCGTAATGCCTTGAGCCTTTGCCCAAGACATTAAAGGTTAAAATACAATGAGCCATAGTTGAAAAAATCGCAAAAAAATAGGCTAACTTGCAAGTCCTCGTGCATTAAAACCTTAGCCGATTCAATCGCCAATAAACTCAACTCCAATTTATGAAAAAAGCATGGCGGATATCTCTTTAAAACTAGTGAGAAAAATGCGATTTTGAAGGCCAAAAATGGTAAAACACGCCAAAATTTGCATGTAAATCTGAATGCTGCTAAAAAATGTGATTTAAACTGTTAGTTTTGAGTATTTCGAATGCGATATAAATGCTCCACAGTGCATGTGACTGCAGGTATGCGGCTCCTCCACACGTGATTTAGGGTTGAAAAATTACTTAGGCGCAACTTGGCTTTGTCTATCACAAGTTTTTCTGTTTTGATTTGATTTCGCATTGTATTTTATATTAGATTTTGAATATATATATATATATATATATATATATATATATATTTTGTTACAATATGTATAATAATATTATCTCATAGTTATATTATAAATATCTATATATTATAATAGAAATATATTTTGTAATTAATTATTGTTTTTTTTTGATAGATAATAGATATTTTATTGATATTGCAAAGTCTTACAGTTGATGCCACTCCTGGGCTTTCCTTACAAAGAAAGGATGTAGTACTAAAAACATCAAAACAAAACATGATGCCCCAACAACCTAGTAGAAGATCATTACATACAAAAACTTGTTCAAATTACCGACCAAAATCTATGCCTCTGCACCCTGGAAATCTACTAACTATAAACAAGGACATAAACATCTTCATTCAAACTAGCGGGCAGCCTCAATACTCGTGAAGTTTGGAAATTCCTCACGGCTTTTCAGTCCAGAGCCGCCTCCACATGCGCTAGCCGAAGCACCTTTCGCCGTACCACCCAAGCCCGCACCACCCTGTGCCGGTTCCACAGACACCTTCCTCTTCTTAGCCTCCTAGAGAAGACTAGCATCAACATTATATGTCAAACCATCACCAAACGCCCCACTAGCCCTCAGGGAATACCTAAATTTCCCTTCGCTTAATCCACGCCCACCCACTTGGGTTTGTCTACGCACTAAGGGGACACCATCCAATCCAATTGGAGCCGAAGATTTGCGGGGGGTAGTCTTCCGCATCCAACTCCTAGCACCTTCCACCTCCACTTTCTCCACGTCGATTTTCTTCATAAAACCCAACACATCTAACCACCCTTGCTGCACCTGTGGCAAATGTGATTCCATTGAGTGGTTCGATGACCACAAAACCAATGGTTGCAACTCCCCAACACCACCTCCCACCAGGCGCCATGGACCATCATCCATATGAATCCTGCGCCCTATTTTCGCTCTCTACACGACTGAAGCCAGTCCGCCCGCCCATTTCGGGGCCAAGCACCTCCAAGAGACTTGCAACACCTCCTCCTTGGAATCACCCACCATCAATGCCAAAGCCACAAACAAAGACAAAATGTCCAGGTTTGTGCGTGACCTAAGGTCGAAATTCATAAATTCCTCCCCAAACTTTTTGCAAATTGCAGGCCAAAACTCCAGATTATCAAACTTAAAGACATGCCTCATTCTTGTTACCAAGATGCCCCCTCGAAACCCAGGGATTTACCCAGGAGATGACAGCGAAAAGTTCGCCTGCATAGTTGGCCAAATAACAACCTCCAACACTGCTTACTAAATCCACAGTGAGCTCCACTCGTCTATTAAGCAAGGCTCTCAAAGCCACCACCGAGGGTTCTCGATTTGCGAAAAGGACACCATCATTACTCAACACCTTTCCCCACCTTATGTGAATTTGTGAAAATTTGCAGCCGTCTGTCCCTTGCTTAATACCCATTAATGATTGTCCTCCACACGAGCTTGCATAAACTCCAGCGCCACCAAAAGCATAAGTCTTTCGTCACCCTACCATGTCATCATTCCAAAAGGGAACTTTATAACAAATTTAAATCTTCCTTTCAAAGATTACTAAACTCTTCGAAAATTTTGAAATCGTGTTCCAAAGAACCTTTAACACCAACGTTGGATAGCAAATCTGCCAACGAATTGGCCTCTTTATGCACGTGCGTCACCTTGAATTCTTCAAATGATTCCAACAATTCCCGTATCCTTTGGATATGTTTATTTAGATACCATGTATCCATCTCTCCTTTGATGATACCAATAATTACTAACTGAGAATCACCCTCTAGGTGAATCTTCTTGCATCCTATTTTCCGCCCCATTAATGTAGCATTAACAGCCGCTAAGCATTCCGCTGAATTATTTGAGCCATCCTACAACGTCTTAGCCCCTAAAGCAATTAGATTACCTTTAGCGTCCCTGACAACAAACCTGGCCCCTAAACTTCTAGGATTTCCTTTTGATGCTCCGTCAAAATTAATTTTGATCCAACCTTTCTCAGGGAATACCAAGTTGACACCAACCTCTCAACATCCATAGGTTGAACCCTCTTAGGCCCATTAACAGGCCTTGTAATTAATTATCGTTATAATATCTATATCTATATATATAGTTTTAACTTTTTATAATAATATAATATTATATTTACATATATATATTGTGCTACAATATTTTAAAATAATATCATTAATATTGATATTATTATATAGATATATTCTACAATTAATTATTGTTATACTAATATCATGGAAATCAGTATTATATTAGCAAATTCAATATAAATGTGTTTTTGAAGAATATTTTAAAAATTTGTGTATATTCAAATGTTCGATAAACTTGCTTGAGTTATTGCCAAGTTTTTTTTCGACTTTTTGCCGAGTCCCAAGTTTTTCAAAATTTTGGGCTTGCCGAGTCATTGCCAAGTCTAAGTTTTTCAACTATGCAATGAACAATTTCTTTTGTCATGTAAATGCAAAATCTACATGCCACATTCCACACATGCACAAGGTGTCATGACACAATAAAATGACACACAAGGCACGTAACATCAATGCATCAAGCATGGTGATATTTTAATGCCCCCCACCTAAATTGCAGCCTTCAAAAACAAATCACAGCCTCAAATAGCAAGCAAACCTGGATGGTAGCAAATGAATGAAAAGAGGGCTGACTATCATTAGGAAAAGCTTAATTATTTGAAAGAGGGCCGACTATCATTAGGAAAAACTTAATTATTTGAAAGAGGGCCGACCAGTGTTAGGAAAACATAATTATTTTAAAGAGGGCCGACTGAGTTTATTTAAGGCACAAAAGATTATAATTAAAATATAGGGTAGCGCTCAGTTTTGAAGAGGTGCAACTCTTGCAAGGGCATTGGTCTATATGAAATCATGTGTCTCTCCCTCCGCAATTGAAGATGTTAAAAGGGACATCAATTCATTTGAGAAGGCACCAATTAAGGAGCAATTGAAAGAACTCAGAAATCGATTGAAGAATAAACTTGGAATATAAATGAAGAGAGCAACATGTATATATTTCAGAAATTAAGTGGGAGCAATTGAAAGAATTCAGAAATTGATTGAAGAATGAATTTGGAATATAAATTAAGAGGAGCAACATGTATATATTTCAGAAGGTAAGTTATTGCAGCCATTTGAGAATAAATCTTAATTCATCAAGAGTTATTTAATTAAAAGTAATCTAGCAAACTCCTTCACAAATCATGTCTTGGATTTGTGAAGTGTCTTGAAATAGGAAGGACGGCCAACCCTCATGCTTGGGTTGGACAAAAGGTGGGATGGATGGCCAGCCTCCCATGCTTTTGAAACGAGAGTTGGAAGGATGGTCAGCCTCCAGAAATTCATGATGTGATTTGCTGTGAAGAATATGCTATGATGCATATCTAAATATTATTATATTTTCTTGTACGGATTTGAATATTATCTAAATTTCTTGTTATCAAATACTAATATCAATTTTTAGTGGATTATGTTTGTAGGCCTAAAACTAAGAGTAACTCAAGAAAGGGACATTACAATTGGTATAAGTGCCTTGACCCTGCTAGCTTGAGGATCAAGAAGAGAAGTATATGCATTTAAGCCAAAGAGCTCAAAGAGCCTTGGAAAGAGATAGAGGAAAACTAGAGGAGGAAAACTAGAGGCAAGTAGCAACTTGATTAGAGGTAATACAATCGGTGAATTGTGAGGGTAACCTAGGAAATGGATTGAGAGCTTTTATTGAGCAACATAAGAAGACAACACAATTGCTTCTCCAAAACCTCAAAAACATGAACAATTCAATCAATACCCTTAGGCATAACCCAACCAATGGAAGAGATGCTAATTCCAACCATTTAAAAAATATTAGAACCTCACTAGGATTGTCATTTGGACTAACAAGACCTATCTTCTTACCTAGAGAGGAGTAGCTTAGAGAAGATCAAGAACCCAACATAGCCTCAAATGATATTGATAGATGTGTAGAAGCATATTCAAGAATCAACCCTAACTTAAGAAGATATTATATTTAGAGAACATTGTGATGCAAAAATACCTTTAGAAGAGAAAGGAAGCAACCCAACAAATATTTATGACAAAGAGTGACTAAAATGACTCTTCCCTTTTGATGGATCAGGGAAGGTCATTTCGTGAGCATGGATCCAAAAACTAGACACTATTTATTTTCTTAGCTCCATGATGGAGGTGAAAAACAAAAAATGCTGAGAGGGGGAGGGGGTGAATCAGTATTTTACGTTGTCTTTAAAATGCTAAGAAACCAAATAGTAAAGAACACTTAGCAAAGGAGATAGGACACAAATTTTCTCGTGGAAACCCAAGGCAGGTAAAAACCACGACATCGCTAAACTGAAGGGCTACAACCTAGTACAATAGAGAGCTACAACTCTCCTAAATCACTTTGAAAATCAGGCCTCTACCTGGCTTAGAAGGCTACAACCTTCCTTATGAGAGATATGAAGAAACTTGAACAAATATATGTGTTTTGTCTTCACAGAAACATGAAGACTCTTAGACTCCAAATCATCAATTTGCAACCTCCCTGAAATACTGCTGTTCGATATCACTTGACTCCATTACTAAAAATTCTTTCACAGATTTGGACACTCTCCTTTCAGATTTCCTGTTGGTTCTTAGTCACATTCTTCTCTGCACCTCAGCTAAGCTGAGTAATTCATCTTTATGAATTTGAGTGACAAGGTACGCTTTTGAAAGTGTGCAATGTTTTTTTTATTCACCAAGTGTTTTCTTCTAACTTTTGGACTTGACGATTAATTTTTAAATACTTTTACAGTATACATGCTACTCCCTGTTTTGAATCATCTGTTTCCCTGTTTAAAAAATGCCTTCAAAAACTTTTGTTCAACTCCAGATTTGAGCTGTTTTCGCCATATTAAACTCTGCACAACTGAACCGGTGGTTTCACTGGAGACTTATGTTATTTTTTTTTTATCTATGCCAAAGATTGACGACACGTTACCCACACACCAGCCTTTGCGTCGAATCCTGTGTATTCATTAAAGACACATGGTTTTTGACTGTTCTTCATCACGATACATGCTACCCGATACTAGACTATTTGTCTTTTTTCAACTCCCGCTGTCCCCACACTTTGCCCTTATCATTCGGTCCTGATACTCTGCTATTTTTATGCATGTGGTAATGTTTCTTATTGACACCTCAGTATCAACTGCAAAGTCTTCGTGTTGTAACTTTCTTTTAAAAAAAATGACACATTACACATCACACAATGTGCTTTGTCAGTTGTATCTTGTTTTTCATACGCACACAAGCCGTGTATATGAAATTTAAAAATGGTTCACTGTCAAAGCATCACCCCGTCACGAACTCCTGTTTTTTAACTCCAAACATTTAGAACTGTGTTGGCATCGCTAAGGAGCCAGTCCCGTTTTTTTCTCCTTGCGAAAACACGACTGTTACACTGTGGAAGCGTTAGGAAATGGGACGTCTGTCTGAAAAAATGGTTACCAAAAGTTGGTGAGCCTCCATTACTACCCAATGTGTGTGCCTAGACATGTATTTCGAAATGAATACACTCCACTCGAGAACGCGACAGTTACCACTGGAGATGCTAAAAATGACACCCAAACTGTTCTAAGAACAGCGGTTACACTTAATGCAGAAGACTCAATCATTTTGAAAAGGTTACACTGCTGACACACTTTTTCAGTATATGGACAACTCGGCAAACAACACACACAACACATAGGAATGTTTTCTGTCATTACTCAGCACACTCACACGACAGGCCATCTACGACACAACACAGGTGGCAGAACAAGGTGCATCACATGACAAAAATACAACAATCTCCCCCTTTTTGTCATTTATGGCAATTCAGACAATTCGCAAAGCTGAAACAGCTCCCCTTGAAGAGCGGAACCAAACTGAAACCAATCTGAACAAATCCAAATCTTGAAGCAACTCCCCCTGAAGGTCTACTCCCCCTTTGTCATCAATGACCACAAAACTGAAATACAACTGCAGTTCAAGAGATGTAACAATGAAGAGCATTTGTTGAAAACGAACCTTTCACTGAAGTGGAAAAACACCAAGCTTGCTTCGAAGATACTCAAAGCGATCTCGGGGTAAAGGTTTAGTGAACACATCAGCAACTTGTTCCTTTGAACAAACATAGTTCAACTTTATTGTATTATTAGCAACTTGCTCCTTCAGATAGTGATATTTGATTGGAATGTACTTAGTGCGAGAATGCATCACAAGATTTCTCAAGATATCAATGGCGCTTGTGTTGTCACAAAAAATACAAATAGGATCAGTAAATTCAAGTTTTATAATCACACAAAGTATTCTTCATCCAAATTACCTGAGTGCAACATGAAACTGCTGCAATATATTCAGCGTCAGCAGTGGATAATGAAGTGCAAGACTGTTTCTTGCCAAGCCATGAGACCAAATAGCCACCCAAAAAGAAAGCACACCCACTGGTACTTTTCTTATCATCTACGGAGCCACCCCAATTTGCATCTGTATAGGCTGTAAGAGAGAAATTAGAGCTCTTTGGAAACCAAAGACCAAGGTCAACAGTGCCTTTCAAATATTTAAAAATTCTCTTAACAACTTGAATATGTGTTTGCTTTGGAGATGCTTGAAATCTAGCAATATAGCCAACAACCTGCATAATATCCGGTCTAGTGGCTGTAACAAACAGCAAACTCCCTACCATAGATCTATAAAAAGTCTGATCAACAGAAGGAGACACGTCATCTTTACTTAGTTTACATCCGGTCTCCATAGGAGTGCTAACTGGATTGCAATATTCCATTTTGAATCTCTTAAGCAACTCTCTAACATACTTAGCTTGGGAAATGAAGACACCTTTAGAATATTGATTAATTTGCAGCCCAAGAAAGTAAGTTAATTCACCCATCATAGACATTTCGAATTCATCTTTATACAAGGAGCAAATGTCTTAGACATTTTGAGATTGTCACTACCAAAAATCAGATCATCTGCATAAACAACAACAATGAGAATGCTGTTACCTTCCTCTTTGACATACAAGTTTCTGTCTACATATCTCTTTTTGAAGCCCTGCTGCTGCAAGCAATTATTCAGCCTGTCATACCAAGCTCTAGGAGCTTGTTTGAGTCCGTAAAGAGCCTTTTTCAGCTTGCACACATAATCCATATTGTTAGAAATAAGGCCTTCCGGTTGTTCAACATAGATTTCTTCAACCAAATCCCCATTTTAAAAGGCAGATTTAACATCCATTTGAAAGACTTTAAAACCTTTAAAGGAAGCAACTGCAAGAAAAATTCTGATTGCTTCTAATCTTACAACCGGTTCAAAGGTCTCACTAAAATCCACACCTTCAATTTGAGAATAACCCTTGCAAACCAAACGAGTCTTGTTTCTAATGATCTTACCATCTTCATTTACCTTGTTGCGGAATACCCATTTTGTACCTATCACATTTTTGTTAATGGGTCTTGGCACAAGCTTTCAAGTATTGCTCTTTTTAATTTGTTCCAACTCCTTTTTCATAGCTGCCACCCAATGTTTATCTACAGCTGCCTCATCAAAACACTTAGGCTCAATCATGGAAATAAGTGAGAAGTCATCATCCTCAAAATAGTTAACATTTTGTCTAGCATTCCTAGTTCTTCTTTCAGCTATAACCTGATCAATAGGGTGATTCTTTTGAACAAACTTTGAAGGAGTTTTGAAGTTAGAAGCATCATGATCATCTTGAGAATCATACCCGAAATTATCATGTAAATTTTCAGCATCATTAGAAGTAGAGACTGTTTCTTCATGAGCAGATTGAATTTTACCTTTTTCATTCTCACCACTTTTGCTAGCTGTTACAACTTGAACATGAGGAGGAGAAGAAGGTACAACAGTGCTGGTTTGAGTTTTTTATTGTTGAGGGCTGTCATCATTCTCACCAAGTTCATTAGTAACCTCATGAATCTTAACAGTAACACTCTCTACTAATTTATGCAGCCTTTTATTGTAGCATTTGAATGTTTTACTTTTAGAGGAATAGCCAAGAAAAATTCCCTCATCAGATTTAGATTCAAACTTTTCCAAATTATTTTCATCTCTCCTAATGTAGCATGGACTACCAAAAATTTTAAAGTACTTAATAGTAGCTAGTTTACCTTTCCAAAGTTCATATGGAGTCTTGTTGAACTTGGGTCTCAACAACGTTCTATTCTAAATGTAGACTGCTGTGTGGACAACCTCTCTCCAAAAGACATCTTTCACTTTTCTTTCATTCATCAAACATCGTGCCATTTTTGAACAGTTTTGTTTTTTCTTTCCACAACACCATTTTGTTGTGCTGTTCTTGGGGCTGAAACCTGTTTCTTGATCCCATGTTGCTCACAAAACTTAACAAAATCATTTGAAGTGAATTCTCCCTCATTATCAGAATGCAAGCATTTGATTTTCACATCTATTTCATTTTCAACCAGATATTTAAAAATCTTAAACTTCTTTAAAGCCTCTGATTTTTCTTTTAGAAAAGTAACCCAAGTCATACGAGAAAAGTCATCAATAAGAAGCATAAAATATTTCTCACCTTGAAGACTTGTTGTCCTAGTTGGTCCACAAAGATCCGTATGAACAAGCTCAAGTGGCCTACTGCTGAAATGATTTTTTGGTTTGAAGGAAGCTCTGGATTGTTTACTCTCTTGACAATTTTTGCAAACATCAGCTGGTTTCTCTATCATAGGCATATCTCTTACAGCTTCCTTTTTACTGATTTTGATAAGATTATCAAAATTCACATGCCCAAAACGCTTGTGCCAAAGCCAAGCATCCTCTACCTTGCTTAAACAACAAGTCTCATCATTAGTGTCATAAAAAATATAGAGATTATTTGCTGCTCTAGTCGCTTTAGCTATGACATCAACTCCATTTTTAATAGTGCAAGAATCTGAGTTGAAGCTAAGATTATACTCTTAATCACATAGCTGACTTACACTTAACAGATTGTGTTTCAACCCTTCAACATAAAGAACATTCTCAACAATGGTTTCATCATTATTAATTAAAACAGTACCTATACCAGCAATCTTTGCAGAAGAGCTACCTTCAAATCTAACCTTTCCACTTTTCATTTTCTTGAGAGAATGAAACTTACTTAAATCACCTTTCATGTGTCTGGAGCAGCCACTGTCAACATACCAAATATCCTTCTCATTGCTGGCAAGAAGAGCTGTTTAAACAAGAGCTTTTAGAGGAGTCTCTTGAACTTTTCTTCTCCAAACTTTGGTCTCTTTTGTCCTTTTTGGTTCAACATTGTAGAACAAATCTGCACTATAGCTGTTGCAAAATCTTGAAGTGTGGCCAAACTTGTTATAGTTGTAGCAAATTAAGTTGTACTTCCTAAAAACATTCTTTTCATGCTGAAAATAATTCTTAAAGGGAACAACTCTACAATTAGCAACTCTATGTCCAAAGTAGTTGCATTCAAAACAATAGCTATAGAAAAAAAGGTTTATTTACCTTGTTAGGAGCAGACTGACTACTTTGTGGTGGTGAAGAGTTTTGATCAAGTTGCATGCCAACTCCTCTCTTATCTTTGGTAGGTCTTTGAGAACCAAGAACGTCATCTAATGTAACATTACCACTCTTGAAAGACACTTCTTCACTGGAAAGCATAGAAGTTTTACCTATGTTTCTGAGAGCAACAATTTTAGCTTCTAGTTTGGCAATGTTTTCTTCCTTTATCTGAATTTGATTTTCCAGATTCTCACGAATCTTTTTAGCTTCTTCATTTAGGATTTTAGAATCAACAAGTTGAGTTTCAGCCTCTTTGAGAGATGTAGCAATCTTCAACTTTTCAACACTCTCAACTTGTAGAAGATCTGCAAGACTTAGATTCTTCTTTTTTAGTTTCTTTATCTCAGTTAGAGCTGCAATCAATTCAAGTTCAAGATCCACTTCATCATCTTCAGCATCTTCAATTTCTTCTTCGGAGCTCAAGTCATCAACAGCCATGAACATGACCTCATTAACTTGAGAATCACTTTCGCTGCTAGAAGAGTCATCGTTGTCATTTTTTGAAAACAACACCTTCTTGCCCTTTTCAGATTTCCAATTCTTCTTGGAAAATCTCCTAGTTTTCCAGAATTTAAATTCTTTTTTTCATCATTGCTGTCATCTTCTTTATCGAACAGACACTTAGAGGCAAAGTGACCAAGTTTTCCACAGTTGAAGCATTTCAAACCAGATCTGCCTTTACTTTTGTTCAAGCCCTTTTTCAGCCTTCTAATAAGATAAGCAATTTCCTCATTGTAGTCCTCATCCGAGCCATCACTGAGATTATTTTCCTTGTCCTTGCTCCTTTTAGAAACCTTGAAGGCAGATTCAATTTTGGAAGACCCTTCAACTGTAGTCCTCATCTCATAGGCAGTCAAGATACCATGCAGTTTGTCAACTGTTAGAGTGTCCAAATCTGACATTTCTTCAATAGCAGAGACTTTAGCATCAAGCCTCATGGGAAGAGATCGAAGAATTTTTTGAAACACGGTTTACTCTTCGACATTTTCTCCCAGACCTTTTAGAGCGTTGACAACCTCATCAACACAAAGAAAGTAAGCAGCAATGTTTTCACTATCGTTCATGCGAAGACCTTCAAAGATAGCCCGATGGGTTTGAACTTTAGCTTTCCTAACTTTGTCATCACCATGATATGCATTATGCAATTTATCCCAAACATCTTTTGCGGTAGTACAGTGCATGACCTTTATGAATACAGCTTCAGTTAAACCACACAAAATTGCATTCATAGCCTTGGCATTATTCTCAAATTCCTTTTTACCATCAGCATCTGCAGGAGGAGAAGGAATAATATAACCATTTACGAGACTGAGATAGACATCACAGCCTAGAGACATGATGTAGGTTTTCATGCGAACACTCCAAAAAGCATAGTTGTTTCCATCGAAAAGAGGTGCATGATTCGTAGCAAGACCCTCTAAGGCACTCATGATGGGCACAATGATCGAACTCTCAAGCTTTTAAGCACGAGAAGAGAGTGACCTGCTCTGATACCAATTGAAAAACATAAAATGCTGAGAGGGGGAGGGGGTGAATCAGTATTTTATGTTGTCTTTAAAATGCTAAGAAACCAAATAGTAAAGAACACTCAGCAAAGGAGACAAGACACAAATTTTCTCATGGAAACCCAAGGCGGGTAAAAACCACGGCATCACTAAACTGAAGGGCTACAACCCAGTACAATAGAGAGCTACAACTCTCCTGAATCACTTTGAAAATCAGGCCTCTACTTGACTTAGAAGGCTACAACCTTCCTTATGAGAGATATGAAGAAACTTGAACAAATATATGTGTTTTGTCTTCACAGAAACATGAAGACTCTTAGACTCCAAATCATCAATTTGCAACCTCCCTGAAATACTGCTGTTCGATATCACTTGATTCCATTACCAAAAATTCTTTCACAGATTTGGACGTTCTCCTTTCAGATTTCCTGTTGGTTCTTTGTCACATTCTTCTCTGCACCTCAGCTAAGCTGAGTAATTCATCTTTATGAATATGAGTGACAAGGCATGCTTTTGAAAGTGTGCAATGTTTTTTTTTATTCATGAAGTGTTTTCTTCTAACTTTTGGACCTGACGATTAATTTTTAAATACTTTTCCAGTACACATGCTACTCCCTGTTTTGAATCATCTGTTTCCCTGTTTAAAAAACGCCTTCAAAAACTTTTGTTCAACTCCAGATTTGAGCTGTTTTCGCCATATTAAACTCTGCACACCTGAACCGGTGGTTTTGCAGGAGACTTACATTATTTTTTTTATCTATGCCAAAGATTGACGGCACGTTACCCACACACCAGCCTTTGCTTCGAATTCTGTGTATTCATTAAAGACACACGGTTTTTGACTGTTCTTCATCACGATACATGCTACCTGATACTAGACTATTCGTCTTTTTTCAACTCCCGCTGTCCCCACACTTTGCCCTCATCATTCGGTCCTGATACTCTGCTATTTTTATGCATCTGGTAACGCTTCTTATTGACACCTCAGTATCAACTGTAAAGTGTTTGTGTTGTAACTTTCTTTTCAAAAAAAACGACACATTACACATAGCACACAATGCGCTTTGTATTTTGTATCTTGTTTTTCATACGCACACAAGCCGTGTATATGAAATATAAATATGGCTCACTGTCAAAGCATCACCCCGTCACGAACTCCTGTTTTTTAACTCCAGACATTTAGAACTGTGTTGGCATCGCTAAGGAGCCAGTCCCGTTTTTTTCTCCTTGCGAAAACACGACTGTTACACTGTGGAAGCGTTAGGAAATGGGACGTCTATCTGAAAAAACGGTTACCAAAAGTTGGTGAGCCTCCATTACTACCCAACGCGTGTGCCCAGACATGTATTTCAAAATGAATACACTCCACTCGAGAACGCGACAGTTACCACTGGAGATGTTAAAAATGACACCCAAACTGTTCTAAGAACAGCGGTTACACTTAATGCAGAAGACTCAATCATTTTGAAAAGGTTACACTGCTGACACACTTTTTCAGTATATGGACAACTTGGCAAACAGCACACACAACACATAAGAATGTTTTCTGTCATTACTCAGCATACTCACACGACAGGCCATCTACTACACAACACAGGTGGCAGAACGAGGTGCATCACATGACAAAAATACAACAGGAGGAACATGCTATTAGATTTGCCATTCTACACTTAGAGGGAATTGCACATGAATTATGGTACCATGGAATTGCCGCACAAGGGCATTAAAACATGACAAGATATGATGAGTTAATACAAAAACTTATAGATTGATTTGATTAAAAGCACCTTGAAAGACATTTCAAAGAGTTGACTCAACTAAAGCAACAAGGTCCAGTGGAGGATTATGTGGCAGAATTTTAAATAATTTCAGTCATGGTGCTCAAAGTTACCGAGGGTAGGCTTCAATGCCTATATATTGAGGGATTAATGTGGTGAATCCGTGGGTTTGTGGGTGCTCTTGATCCTTCATCACTACAAGATGCAATCCAAAAGGCATTAAGGATAGATTTTACAACAACTAAGGGTAGGACCCATTCCAAAATAATGCCATCGGGGTTGCATAAGCAACTCCCTTACAAGAAAATTGGCAACCAAAGACATTGACTCCTTGATTCAACACAACAAGGGAATCCAAGAGTGAGTTTTGGAAGAAAGGTTTGTTATGCTTGAAGGAAAGATGGGAACTGAGCAGTCAATGGTGGGAACAAGTACACAATTTAGAAGCAATGATGGATGAGGAAATGGACAAAGAAGAATTTTCACTCACTTGAGACTCAAGCATAATGAATAATTTTCAAGTGATGTATTGGTCACACTTTAAGGGCACCCTAGTATCATCCCTTTAGAATTCATAATGTGTTACATTGACAAAAGGTGATTTTATAAGTGGATAGTGGTGTTACACATGATTTTATTGATGAATGATTAGTAAAGTGGTTGAAGTTAGAAGCTGAAAATTTTGAAGGTTTAAGGTAGTTGTGGCAGATGGATTCACTACTTTTTGCACACAAATAATTCATCAACTAAGCATTACTTTGGGGGTTTTGGGCATCCAATGGTTACTTTTGTTAGGAAGATATTATCAAGAATTTCAAAAGATAGAACTATGTTTCCAACACAATGGCCAAGAAGTAGTTCTCCAAGGCCGATTAGATGGGCCTCCAAGGGTGGTATTGTCAAAAAAAATGGAAGAGCTTTTAGGCATGGGCAAGTAGAATGGGCAGCATGATGTATGATCCTTGATAGATCTTTATCCAAAGGAGATAAGACTATACATGTTGGTATTCAATCTATTCTCGATAAGCATAAGAATGTTTTATAATGATATTTTCATTGGCTATCTCCTAAGAGGGGTTTTGAACATACCAATGAACTAGAAGAAGGGGCAAAACCTGTCATTGCTACACCTTATTGCTTCCATAGGAAACATAAGGAAGAAATTGAGAAAACCATTAAGGAGCTACTTGAGACAGGGCATATACAAACTAGTTCTAGCCCTTTGGCTTTTTCTTTAGTGTTAGTAATGAAAAAAGATGGCACTATGAGTATGCGTGCAGATTATAGGACTCTTAATAAAGAAACTACAAAAAATTAATATCTTATCCCTAGAGTAGATGAGTTAATAGACAAACTTCATGGTTTGGGGCACTTCTCCAATATAGACTCCATTAGCTAAACATCAAGGTTACTATAAAGTGTAAAAGTAAGGGACAAGTTTTCTTGGAAGGGCCTCAAGGGGAGTATTTTGAAGCATATTAGGGAATGTATGGTATGTTAAAGAAACAAGGTGGATCAAACATTTTCCACAGGGTTGTTACAACTTTTGTCTATGCTAAATCAAAAGTGGGAGAGCATTTCAATGGATTTCATTATAGGATTTCCAAAGGTGCAAGAGAAGGATTGCATATTTGTGGTGGTGAATCGACCAAGTATGTTCATTTTCATGCAATATCCTATAAATATAGAGCACTACAGGTAGCCATTTCTTCTTTAGGGTAATCTTCAAATTACATGGGCTACTTAAGGACATTGTCAGTGATAGGGATAGTAGTTTCCTATGTTTATTTTGGCAAGAAATTTTCAAGCTGGCCAAAACAAAACTTACCACAAGCACTAGGTGCCACCCACAAACAGATGGGCAAACAAAAATTGTAAATAAATGGCTTGAGGGATATTTGTGAAATTATATCAAAGGGTAGAAAACCACATTTTGGAAATTTTTGTTACAATACCACTCATTATATGTCAATAGGGATGAGTCCTTTCAAGACATTATATGGGCATGAGGCAATATCATTTGGAGATATAATTCTTATTGAAAGTAGAGTTGGTGGAGTAGTAGACTTGGTGTAGCAAAGTATATATATTTTAAACACACTTAAGACAACATGCATCACACACAAAATCAACAAAAGATGTATGCTGATTGTCAAAGACCCAAGAGAACATTTGAATTGGAGACTCAGTCTTCTTTGAGATTGCAACCCTATAAACAATCTTCTAAAATGGGAAGTGGAGTTGAGAAACTCAAGCCATGACTTAATGGTCCATATAAGATTATAAGAAGGATCGGTGAGGTTGCCTATGAATGGGTGTTACTAGCAAATAATCAAATTCATAATGTTTTTCATGTATCTCACCTAGAGAAGGTGCTAGGACAACATGTTACACCATGTCCAAAGTTAACCCCACTTGTTGATGAGGGAAAATTAATTTTGGAACCTAAGTCCATCATGGACATGAGAAAATAAATTGAGGAATAAGGTTGGCTCATAATATTTGGTTAAATGGAAGAATCCACTTATGAAGGAATCCACTTGGGAAGGAGCAAAAATATTTGATCATCCTAATCTAAAATTGCACGAGGACAAGCACTCTTGTGACAGACGAACTATCATGCCCCCACCTAAATTGTAGCCTTTACAAAAACAAATCACAGCTTTAAATAGCAATTAAACCTAGGCGGTAGCAAATGAATGAAAAGAGGGCCGACCAGTATTAGGAATGAATTAACTATTTGAAAGAGGGCTGATTGAGTTTAGTTAAGGGGTAGGAGATTATAAATGAAACATAGGGAAGCACTTTGTTTTGAAGAGGTGCAACTCTTGCAAGGGCATTGGGTTCTATGAAAAGATGTGTCTTTCCCTCCACAATTGAAGATATAAAAGGGGAGATCAATAAATTTGAGAATGCAACAATTGAGGAGCAATTGAAAGAATTCAGAAATTGATTTGGAATATAAATTAAGAGCAGTAAAATATATATATTTCAGAAGTTTAGTTATCGCAGCCATTTGAGAATAAATCTATTAAGTCATCAAGAGGTATTTAATTAGAAATAATCTAGCAAATTTAGAAATCATGTCTTGGATTTGTGAAGTGTCTTGCAAATAGGAAGGATGACCAACCTTATGAGTTCACGAGAGATGAAGGGACGACCTGCCTTCATGCTCTTTTCAAGTTGAACAAGAGGTGGGCTGGATGGCCAGCCTCCCATGCTTTTGAAACAAGAGTTCAAAGGATGGCCAGCCTCCCATGCTGTTGGACTGGATCAAGGACAGCCAGCCTCCGAGGTGAAAACTGAGGGATTGAGAAGGCAACCAACCATCCATGTTCTCGACATGTCTTGGATGACCAGCCTTGGGAATTTTCGGTTTGCAAGCATTTCCAAGGATTCATGATGTGATTTTCTACGAGGATTATGCTATGATGTATTATTCAAATGTTAATGATGCTATGGTTTGTTGCATAGTTTAAAGACTCGGACTCGCCATAGACTCGGCAAACCCAAAAATTGGACTCGGACCAAGACTTGGACTCGGATTCGTGAAAGACTCGCGAAAGGACTCGACAAAAAGAAAAATACATAGTTTTACACAAAAACAAAAAGAAATTAATGCATTTAAAGAACATAAGAGCCATAATTGATACATTACACGTCATATGAATCTCAAACACTAAATATATAAAATATCATCGTAGTTGCAAACTTTAAAATGTATAATAGCAGCATAAGTTTATAAATGTTTACAAAATTAGATATAATGATATTGTCCAAATGTGAAAAACAACAAACTAAAGACTACATCCTCCTCTTTCCTCTCCTAATATATCTCAATTTGATATTGATTTTTCAACCTCTCCGCACCCTAAAACCCTGTTATGACCAAAAGCAAAGAGCAAATGAGGGAAAAGGTGGAAAAAAAACTTTATTACTTGGCTGTGCATGTTGAGTAGGTGACGTGAGTCGATGTCAATAACTTGCGAGTCAATGTGGAGTGACTTGCATGGACTCGGTTCGCGAGTCCATGACGAGTCGAATCGGCTCGCGATTGGACTCGTGAGTCCATGCGAGTCTGAGGTGAGTCCTGCAATTTTTTGAACTATGGTTTATCGATCTAAATATAATGATGTTTTTATGTATGGATTTGAATATTATCATAATTTCTTGCTACCTAATGTTACTAATATCAGTTTATAGTGAATAATACTACTTGCAGGCCTAAAATTAGGAATACATCAAGAAAGGAACTGTAGAGACACGATTGAAAGATTGATAGAGTCACCAATAGGGATAAGACATTACTCCATGATCCAATTCTCTCGTGGACAGAAGGACTGAAACAAAAATGTCATATTACTTCATTTCACATCCCAAGATGACTCAACCCACATTTAAAAGGATGCAGGTTAACATGCAAACACTAGGATTACACCCTCAAGAGGTGGGTCAATTGGGGATATCGACTAGATTCTTTTTCACAAAAATACACATTTCAACACAATACAGTGAATAACTTGGAAGAAATTTCAAAGGCAAAAATGAGGTCGAACAAACCATTACATGTTTAGAGCTAGGTTGAACAAGCCTATAGCATGCTAGACTCAAAACAAGGTATAACGAACTCAAACCAAGTTTATTAAGAATGGTTTGAACAAAACATTTACTTGCACTCTTTGTTCAATGCATATAAAATTCATATAAATCAAGGGACTTTTTTTAACCCAAAATACTATTATTCACCTAAATCTATGCTTTTCAAATAAGACCAAGTTCAACGATGTGTAGAGGATTGTGGATTTGTTCTGGTCAAATTTGCGTTGTAATGCCCCAAGCTTTCATTGAATACATTAGCAATCAAAACACAGACAAATTTCTTGTTATGCAAATACATCAGCTTGCCCCATTACACACTTATACACATGGTGTCATGACACAACACAATGAAACACAAGGCATGCAACACCAATGCACTAAGCATGCTGTATCAATCATGCTATAATGACATATCAAATTGATCATAATTTTTATGGATATAAGAGCTGGATGAGCACCAATTACAGCTTAGAGTTTTGATTAATATCCATAACACATCCATGAAATAAAATGTCACGTAAGTACTTTTATTCAAATGGATGAATAACATCTATAATGCTCAAATGAGATTACTTGCCTACCCATTCAATTTTTACCAATATATAAAACACAATAATTGATACAATTACAAGTCTACATTTGAAGAATACAAGGACGGGCACAAACTGATAGTAAATATAAAATTAATTACAATGATAACATGATTACAGCCTTTACATTACTAAGGCATAATACAGCCTGGAATATATACCAGACTCAGAACTCTTCAAGCTATAAAGAGATCTGTAATGTCCCCTTTCTGAAATAGGATTTAATGAGAAATAATAATAATAATAATAATAAAATATAATATAATATAGCTACAAGTTAATTAAGTTTGATGAAAGGTCAGGAGATATGCAATGAAGATTTGTGACTCCCTCAACATAAGATATAAAAGGGAGGAGAGTTCATTTGAAAGGTGATATGGAGAAGGAAGAAAAGGAGAGCATATGAATTAAATAAGGATCAATGGAAGAATAAAGGAATGTGAAGTAATTAAGGAAGTGACTCTTTCAAAGGGGAAGCAATGATGAGGGGTTGTGACCCTTTCGAAGGGTCGTAATTGTGAAGGTTGTGACCATTATGAAGAGGTATGACTCTCCCTCAGATTGGAGGATATAAAGGGGAGAAGATTTCATTTGAGTAGGATATCCAAGGGAGATGAGTTTGGGGAATGATATATTATTCTCAAAGGCAACGATGAAAAGTGGCGACTCAAGCCTTATGGAAGGTGGTAACCCTTCCACTAATAAAGGATAATGAAGGATTCATTTCAAGCATTGAAAGGGATACACGGTGCTGTGAATCAAGGGAGAAATAATCATTACTCCATCAGCAATCGACACTCATTAAAGGGCAGATGAAACAAGGAAGATAGCATTAGGATTACTGAGCAATAAATCTGATAAGGGTACAATTTCAGAAAACACATCTATTAAACTGCAGCTTCTATACTTATCCAATTCAGTGGTATGATGTATATTATAATGATTTGTATGATAATTATCAGACTTACATCTGATGTAGAATATTCCACTTTGCTGTTGATGCACATATTATATGCAGTTAACATGCTTTATATCTGCTTGCATATAATATGACACATATGACGATTCCCTTTATGATTCTTATCCATTGGCCTATCTCATTTTGGAGGGGAGACATGGTACATACAAATGATTGCAAGTAGCTAGGAAGCCATGCTGGTAGAGACACCGCAAGTGGGGTTGGGAGGCCGGATGCACTGTGTCATTTCATGCTCTTGAGATGGGTGGAATGGCTCAAGGCGCCTTGTATAGTCTCCTAACTGGTGCTCCATAATGATGATAAGTTGGATAGATAGACTGTCAACAAAATCCCATATGTGCATCTCAAGTATTATAGTAGTAAGTCGGAATTCTATTTGTGTAATATTTTCTTATATGCTTATTTATCTTGTGATACTAATCTGGTTGCAGGATCTATACCAGGATACGAAGGTGACAACTCCCATTCCAAAAACAATATTCAAACCCTAAAAGAGAATTTTATGGCAGGTTGAGTTAAGTCCCAGGAGTGGACATTACAAGATCTTTCAGTAGGGAACCACCAAGTGGAAGTGTTACTTGCCACCCAACCATATTACTATTGTTGAGTGCAATAGATGCCTATGCCACCTGTGGTTAACTCTCATGCTAGGAAGAGAAGATTGTGAATACACTTATAACATGACCATATTTACACAAAACTAGGATCTCAAGTAAGACATGGATAAATGACAATGTGATTGCACATGGGTTCCACACACCATCCAATGCTAGCACCATGGGGACAACAATTCAATAGAATTTAAATGCATAACCACACTTGAATACATGTACATCAAGGGTATAATGCATAAATCACCACTTGGATATGCACAACACACCCATTAGTAGAAGGAACAGCCACTTGGATATGCACAACCCACCCATTAGTAGAAGGAACAGGCTGATACAAGGAGTATCAATATTTTTAACTTTAGAACTGTTTCCTTATAGGATTCATCAACACCAATTGTTTCATTTCATTTTAGTCGAGGAAAGAATGAATCCTCTCGAAAACTCTAACAATTGGTTTGTTAATACATACTAAATCAACATTCACACCAAACGGACATAATATGGAAAACAAGGCTTGCCATCATCATCCAATAAACAAACACATTGTAATCATAATCAAACAATAGTGCACAAGGGATATGGTAACAACAATCAATAACACAAAAGAATGGTGACAGCCACCACCACCAAGCAATGAGTGATGATCCAACAACACTCGTGCAAATGGAATCACATACAAATTAGGTATAACAAAACATTAACACTAGGAGAAGACAACTAGATAAGGACAAGGATGTCCAAAATGATCTAAAAGGTCATGGTATGGAAAACTGGGCTAAAAAACATGTCTGTATCTGGAAGATAGGGAATCACATTTCCAACATGACATCGTTTATCCCATAAAATAAAAAGCTTTCACATGCCTTAAGATCCAAGATTTATATTTTTACAATTTCAAGAAACATACAAAAACACTCGATTACTATTGAAAGCTTCAAGTTTCTCACTAAATTTTCTCCATAATTTCAAAGTTCATAGTTCTAAAATCAAAATGTGCCTTCATGCTATAAATAGGCTAGGCATCACATTTCTTCAATAACATAATTTTTTGTAGAAATTTTGCATAGTTTTTGGGCCATTTTCCTCTTTAAAAAACTTACAAAATCACCAAATCCATTTTCTAACAATACCCTTTTGTTCTAAATCCACCAACATACAAAATGGGGTCACATAAAATTTTGGAGATATTTTGCCAACCTAATAAATTTTAATTTTTCGAATAATGAAATACATCATATTAAAATTAATCATAACTATTATGCTAGATCCTTACACAAATCACTACCTAGAAAAATGGAAGACCATATGCAACCACCTATTGTGGGCATGGTCAAAGGCATGAACCAACAAGCATTAGCACGAAACAAGCATTAGGGGTGAAAAATCAGTTTTGCCACAAAAAGCGTTTTAATCATGTTTGTCCTTTTTAATAGTATTTTTTTGCCATAATTTTAATTTTACTGTTGTTTTATTCTAAACTTAACTCCTGGTTTTAGGCTGTGTATATATTTATGATTTTTGTATAATTTTTTGTTGCTGAATCCACATACTAAATCCTTGTACCCAGCAACTAAGTCTGTACCGCTTCTCGTATTGTTCCGTGAACAGAAATATTTGCATCGAGTATTCTGCCAAATAATATTTATCTAGGTTGTACCAAACGGTTGGTTATATGTTGCTTCTAGGTTTGAAATTTGTAAATTGGTTTTGTTCCTCTCATGTACTACCTACCCTGTTGAATGGTATAATAATAACTGCGCTACAGAAAAAGAATATTTTTAAAATTGTCAGTTCTTTGCAGCATGGAGTGCAAGCATATATACGAAAAGGATGCAGTTATGAATCATATCAGGACATATGGAAAGAGGCGTGGCTGCAGATGTGCTGCTGCAGGTTACCTAATTTCTCTGGTTTTCTATTAACCGGCATTTCTATCAGTCTTTTATTATGAGTCGAAAATATGGTCTCATATGTTCCCTTTTGTTCTTAGGTTGCCCAAAAATGCTTACTGCTGAGATGCTCGTCTGTGATCCATTACTAAAGATAGAAATTGAAGAGTTACGTCTGCGAGGAGATCAATCCACACAAGCCCAAATTGTAGCAGATTGTACTGAGATTGATGAGGATTGATGAGGGTTGATGGGATGTATGCAATGGAAGATGAGAAATCTCCTGATACATGGACTTTGTTGTTGGGCCATGCTAAGAATTTTTGCAAGACACTTTATATACTATATAGGCTAGTTTGATATGGGATAATTCCTCTAATTCTTAATTGAATTGTAACATGCAAGTAATACTTAATTGAGTCAAAAAAAGTTTCTTTGTGCAAAGAAGCTTCAATTTGCCGCTATAAATGATAATATTTTACTCTTTTTAGTTTGGTTAATTTATGATAATGTTCAGAAATGCCAGATTTTGGCTTTAATAAGTTCTAGTTTATTAAAATTCCGTATCTCCTTTTTCAAGCTATAATATGTGGAGAATAAATCAGTGTTGTGCTGAAGATTAAATCCAAGATAAAAGATTTTTAATGTCTAACTTGGCTTTTGATGGAATAATCTTTCTATATATTATTGGAAAATTGAAATCATGAATTCTGCTGCCTTATTTTTCATAAATTGAGCAAATATCTTTCATTCACGTTTGATTTTCACAAAGCTATGATTGTTAATATTTATATCTTCTAGACAAGCATATCGATATTCTGGTGTAATCATTATTCATGCATTGACCTATTCGATTTATCTATGTTGATGTTTATAGCTTTGATCGGATAAAATGATCATAATATTATATGCAATATATTAATATATATAATGATGGACATTATTATTATATTAATATACATACTTATAATATTAAAGTAAATAGACATCATTAATGTTCAACCTTACTAATACCATATTGTATTGGTTATATTTAACAATATGAGATAATATTGTTCTACATGCATATTAATATATATAATGTTAATGTCATTAATATTATATATATTAATATACATATATAAATGTATATTATTAAATTACATTTTAGTACGAATAGTATTCATATCATACCCCGATTAATATCGGGTGAGTATACTGCATTATATCGCGTGTCTTGTACAGGTTCGAAGTGAACATTATTGGGCAGTTTATATTACGGTGCATTGTGACTGTTATGTATTAACAGTCACGATACTATCGTGACTGTTAATACATAACAGTCACTATATATTAAAACTACAAACTGCGATGTGTATTATATCACCTCACCGTCATAGCATGCGTTGAAGTCGATTACACACTGTTGTGTTTAGTTAAGAATAATTACAGCGCATTATGCATTGATAAAACGGTGAATATAGAACAGTGCGATCTGCTGTGAACAGTCACGACTTGATGCGTCGTGACTCATTGATGAGTCGCGTCTAATCAAGTAATGACTGCTCACTGCAGTATATTACATGATTCATTTGGTGACTCTTAGACATGGAATATAAAAAAACAATATAGTCTCTCTTCTTCAATGTGCAAAATTACAATATAATATATATAGATATATCTGCTTCTATATCTGTTATAAATATATATATGAATATATATTGTGATTATATATATCACACATATCAAGTAAAATAAGATAAATTTAAAGCTATATACACTTGATCTTAATTTCACAACAATCGAAACATGCTAAGCTTACAAATTTATCTGAGTTTGTCTTCGTTGACAAAATCTATTCTAAACATGTAGGTGTTCCAAGCAAAATTTTGCTATTCAATAGCCTTCCAATAAAACATTATCATATGTAAAGAAACAAAAAGTGATCAACCTAATATAGAGCCTGGTCAAGCAGGGCTAATGTATTCCCAAGGCTACAAAACACTCCTGGTCCTAGTGTGTCTCAAGGGCCTAGATTTTTTAGGAGATGTTAAAAAGGGTCTACCGATCATTTTTCTACATGGACAATTCTAAAACGCTGACTAGAAGATATAGTAAAGCTATGTATCTCAATATTGAGATTAAATACACTATAAGGTAGATAAGTATAAATTATAAAAAACTGAAGAATACACAACTCATACAAAGGATCATTCATGAAAAAAATGGATTGTATAGGCTACTAGAAAGTGCGTTCAAATTTTAACCAAAATAAATTGATGGGGTGATCTGGCCATTTCGTAGTTCAATGCTTAAGTTGAAGTTGGTCATCACACCTTGGGAATGTAGCCTAGGCATGGGATAATCTAATCAATATGTTAAAAATTTATATCGATTCACATGAAATTTGTATTGTCATTTCTAGCATGCTTTCCTAATGATTTTAGGAGATTCATTCTATATTTTTATATTTCACTTATAAATACAAGTTTAAAGAGAGAATCACACATTCTTGACTGGTTAATGGGGGGCGCTCAATCCCGGTTTTGGATTTCTCGAGCAAACCCACTTGGAATATGACAACAATAAAATACTTAATAGAATATCTATACTAATCCAACCAATTCAAAACATACATAGAGATGTTTTGTTATATAAAATGGAATTAAGTAAACTATATAAAATGGAATTAAGTAGACTAGGAAAGGGTGAAGTGGGGGTGATGGAAAAAGTGATGCAAATGAAAAAAATTAAGGATAGAACTGGTGGGAATATGGTTGAAGTGGGAAGGATAAAATTTTGATTTGAAGGAGAAACACAATAAAGGATAAACACCATTTGATTTTACTAAATTAGTTATTTTCCAAATACAAAATTCACACTTAATGGTAAAAACATCTTATGTTGAATGATTTACAACACATGAACTATTATACTTGAAAAGCTTAGATGTCTAGATTACTTATGTCCAAAGGATCATGACCTACATTAGATGATACACCACTTAAGTTCAGTTGGGAATATGAGAAATTTGTCTAAGAATAAGATGGATGAAATCATGGAGCTGGATGCACTACATATTTCAAATAGCTTGTTGTTTCACAATGAATCTTGCTACAATCTTAAGTATATGTGGGATGAGTACAAGGAGCTATTTGGTAATATTAATGAGCTATAGGTATTACAAATTGATGTAGAATTGATTATTGCACCAAATTTCTTTCTTTTTATTGATTTTCTAGTAATATTTAGGTCTCTTAGATGACTATTGTAAGGTTGTGGGAAGGAAAATTGATAAAATATTTATCTTATTTAATTTTGTCTAAGAACAGAGGGCCGTTTCAAGTCTTATCTTATACTTTCTATTCTACAATGGACACATTGTGTGAGACATTTATCATGCTTTCTTTTGAGGCTTTTTGTGATCGTTTGATACGAGAACAAACTAAGTGGGCACTTGTTTAGGTTAAAAAACCATGCAAGTTACACAATCATCCAAAGGGAAAGAAAAGAAGACATAAAAGCCTAAGACAATCTTCTTTAGGCAATGAGGGTTCTTCCAAGCTAAAACACAAGTTAAAATTAAATCACCAACACACTTCTAAAAGTAAAAAATCATTTGAGTTTGGTGAAATCACCAACACACAAAAATCTAGAGAACTTCATAGCTTTGGTGGCAAACAATAGTGTCATTACCAAATGTTGTAGAGGCTTTTGAGGATGGCATCTGACAACACACCATTTCATCCTCTTCTTCCACAAGTATAGGCAAAGGCCAAGCTCTTTTTGAACACACATTGTCTTCAATAGATATTTGAATTGTTTGCTTGACTCAAGAGCCTCACATGACATGACTCATTCATACGATGTTCTAGAGACTTTGTAATAGTCATACTTTTTAGATTGCAAACAATAACTCTTCCAATATTTCAATTGTGTGGTAGAGATTGTACGATTGACAAATGGTCACATTGAGGTTGTTCTCTTTATTTTCAAGATTTCTACCAATATTTTCTTTGTATATTAGATTTCTCATACTATGGATGGGAAGACATTTGAGTTTTTGCTATTTGAGAACATTTAGAGAAAATTCTTGCTTTAAGTTGAGCAAATCATGGATTCAAATTATATATGTTTCACGATTTTGAGTCATCTTGTGGTTCATCACACATTGCCAATGCACATTCCTTGAGTATTAAGCTTTGGCACGAACAATTTGGTCATGTCAACTACAAGTTTTTACAATATTTGAGTACCCGAGAGATGGTACTTGTCTTCTTAAGTTCTCCTGCACAAAATGAATTTGTCGAGGGTGCATTCTTGAAAAAGATCATCAAGAACTCTTCCCATCATGCTTCTACCTCAGTTGAGTTAGTACATAGTGACATTATGTCCTTCTAAACTCCTTTTTTAGGAGCCAATCATGCACTCACTTCATTGATGATTACTCTTATTATAAATGGATGTACTTTCTAAAGTAAAAGAATGATGCCTTTATCACTTTTAGGACATTCACAATTCTTGTGTATAAGCAATCAATTTCTTCTATTCAATGAATACACACAAATAATAGGGTGAATATGTGAACTAGGCCTTTTAGGACTAAAATCATGAGCATGACATTGATTCATCAATATTCATTTCCATGTACTCATTAGAATGATATTGCTGAAAGAAAGATCATACTACCAAGGAGGGTGATAAATTGTATCCTTTAATACTAATCTATAGTCCTATTCTTTGACAAATTGTATGCTTTAATATCAATCTATAGTCCCATTCTTTGGGCACAATGAATCAATTGTGATGACTATATTTGGAATTGTGTTTCCCACAAGGTAGTTCCAAATTTTACTCTATAGTAGGTTTAGTGTAATACCAAGCTTGATGTTTCCGTCTTCATGGTATTTTGTAGTGAAGCTTAGACATTGATACTGGATGGTTAATGCAAGATAGTGAAAAAGAAAAGTCAACCATTCATCTTTGTTGGCTATTATGAACACGTGAAGGTTTATTGGTTGTTTGATCCTAAAACAAGAGGTGCTTACTTTTGTAGAGATGCCTAGTTTGAGGAATATAAATGGATTCTATGTCCATTTATTTCACACTAATTGCTTTTCCTTCATGTCATGAGGATCCTATTGCATTAGTGGATACTTCATCTGATGGTTCTATATCATTACCTCCTACACCACCTTTCCACCTCTTGCCACTCATGTTCCACCTAGATGGGACCGTAGTATTATTCAAGAGGTTGGATCTTTAGTTTATGATCTTATGAGTTCTTGCTGCACTTGCTCATAAACCTTTGGCACTGGACTTTTGAGTCATGCTATATCTATTAATTTGCAAACATTTTTCAAAGGCTTTTAATATTTCAGAGTGTGATAATGCTATGGTTGAGAAATATTCTTCCTTAAAAAGAATAATATATAGGATTTGGTTAGATACAAGTGCTAGGAACCTGTATGTTCCTTCTGTTTATTTTGTTAGTGTAGTGTTGTTGGACGCATATGCTTTGTAAGTCATCCCTTAGTATATTTTATTATCCCACATGCACAGGAAGTTAGACTTGTCTAGTTTGTAGTTAGTTTTTAAGTGTGTGTTGAGGCCTATGAAGGCATGATTGAATTTATTGTATTGAGCTTGCTCAAAGGAGGTTGCCCCCTCGAAGTGGCTTGTGATCAATAGATTCATTCTGTGTTTCTGCTATTTACATAATTGTTGTTATTTTTGAGCATTTTCGCTATAGTGTTGCAGGAGGTTCTTCACACTTGGTATTAGAGCACCTTCTTGGGCTCACTGGGTGAAATTTTGTTGGGCTCATTGGGTGAAATTTCTGCCCAATTTTTTTTTTTCTAGTATAGCTTCCAAGCGTTGGGATTATTGTAGTAGTTTTCTCGCTGCATATGTATTGTTCATTGTTATTGCAGGTTTCAGATTAGGGATTAATCCCTATCTGCTTAACTGTGGGAAGTACTTGGGCTTCTCCCTAAAACTCATTGTGAGGAGTACCATAGGAACCCCAAAGTAGCTAGCCCATTGAGAGGACCTGCTAGCGAAATGGGCAACGACCCCTACCTGATTGACTAGTTCCCATCCGTGAGGCAAACTAAGAGCTGTCATTTGTGCAAAGTGGTTATCAGTTTTACCTGAGCCATGGAGTGAGGGGTACTGCCCCAATACACAAGCAGTTAGACAACATTGGTATCCGAGTGAAATCCCTTTAACGTTTTAGGTAGCCGAACAAAAGTGGGGTCCAAATCTACTCATACACCACTTTCAGACACAGAACAATTTTACAGAACTTCTGGCAGTCAAAGCTTCAGTTAGATTCAGATTACCTTAGAGCAAACGCCTTGCCCATCCCGATCTATTTTTCCTACAGTTATCCATTTCAGATCTATTCCTGATCTACTCACAAACCTCCTTCCATTACATATCCGATTACAAAGCTTTTTCTAATCTAGATCCATTCATTGTCCTAAATCCATTTCATCTCCACTTTTGGTTACTATCCAACCACCCTGCCAAAATCCGCTTGCTCACTATCCAAGTACCCTTTATGATCCAGGTCTGCTAATAGTCAAAAACCCCATTCTGTGTTTTTAAAAAAAAAAAGAGTAAAAAGAAGTGCAAAGGTATTAGAAGAAGAATCAACTTTCACAAGAACAATTCCTTCCTTGAACATAATTATGAATAATATGCACCAGAAAGCCAAGACACACATATGTTCATATATGGAAGGTCTCATTCAAGGAATTAGTGAAAATGCATCAAATGTAAAGTGTTGTTATTCAACTCATTCAGTTTGAAGGTTTCCCTCTTATCAAAGTCTTAGTCTAATATTTTTGGAATGCTATGGTTACTTATGAATCTACAGCAGGCTAAAATTATTTGTAAACTTCCGCTCTTCTGTTCTTCAAGTCATATGGAAAAATGGAAAATTTATATCAAGACCTCAGAGGTAGAACCTTTTGAAGTATATTACTAAATTGGATTTAGTAGACATATAGAAATCTGCAATCATTGTAAATAAATTCATTCATAAATTTACTAAGTTGCCGAATTGGAATTGGAATCAAAATTGGATATGTGGATACCATACTGGAGGGGTGGGGGTGGGGGTGGGTTTGGAACATGCATAGAAAAACATACTAAATTCATAAATATATAAGAAAATTAAATATATTAATTATATATTAAAATTTAATAATATACATTACAAATTATAAATTAAAATTCTTAATTTTATATATTTATAACTTATATTTTCATTATATAATTATTACATATAGTTTAATAAATGACATACTAATATAGTGTATAGTAATTTAAATTTTAAAACTATTTTATAATATCAATTATTAAACTATTTTACATTATATAAAAACATATAATAAGTATAAATGAAACTAACAATTGTTGCTTATAAAGTTTTAAATGAATATAAAAATTTTAAAAAGTTTTCTACAATATAAAGTTACTGAAAATAAGGAAAGCCCTAAAGTTTATAATGGGTTGCACTTATAACCTGTAGAAACTCTGACATGTTAGGTAAAGAGCGACTAGGATGAATGGAAGGCAAATGGACTTATTATTAAATAATAGTTTTCGGTTTATAGTTTTCGGTTCATAGTTTCTAGCCTTCTAGGTGAAACAAGGTGAGGATCTTATTCATAACGTAGATTGAAATGTTTAAGGTTTATAATTTTCAGGAATAAACAACGTCATTTAGGGTTTCTCAGAGGTCAAAAAGTGTGAAAAATCTAAGAGCAAAAATTCTCGACTTTAACCGATTTCATGCCAATTACATTCAGACTTTGATCGCTGGACGTTCAGAACCCAAAATCAGCTCAGTTTCCAGATTTGGTAACTTGAAAAGAATATGCTAACATATTCTTCATCAACTAAATACTGTAATTTTTGAATCATGACTGATTCACAATCATTTAAAATCCAGAAATTAATATCATTCTTTGAGGCTTAGTTTATTCCTGTATTGTGATCGGGGATCATTTTTTGTTTAGGGTTTAATATGGATTCACCTTATCCAACTCTCTCAGGATTTTTTCTGGAATCTTCTCCACATTTTGAGTGAAAGTTATTGCTTTTTTGAGTCAAGTACCCTCTTCATTATGTCTTCTTGATGGAATTTTCTTCACTTGTATAGGTACATCTTATTCTTTATTCATCCTTTTTATAACATTACGATGTTATGTTGTCTCAATCCCTTAGCATTAGCAATTTATCAGGTTATACTTTGAAATGTTGTAGATTAAGGCATGTTTAGGTGATTTTCTCTACAAATATAAGCATTGGTTATTAATATAAATCACTTTTGCAAATGCCATTCACCATGATTGCAATTACAAATACATGTGGAGTGCAAATATATCTAAGTTCTTGTGTTGTATTTATCTTCAAGGATGAGGTGATGTTAAGTTTGCTTGTGAAAATCTGAGCATCTGCAAATGGCAATGTCTACAACAAATAGGATTGGTGTTACTGTTTCCAACTTAGAGACATTGAATCACTCACTGATAGCTGTAAGTGATGGATTTAAAGTTAAAACTTGACTGCAGAATGTTTCGAACAGGTTTTTATTATGCTGTATTTACTCTGTATGCTTTGAAGCAGTTTTCACTGTAATCGTTGGGCCAATTTGCATGTGAATGTTTTTTTAGTTAAAGCATTATTTGTTTACATAATTTTTTCTTTTCTTAGGATGTATGGAACTTGCTGGTGACAGTCAAAATGATTGCACAAGATTTAGAGAAGGAGAATAAGTTTGATTTGGTAACACACTATCTCTTTTGTTCACATCTACATGTGTTTGCAACTTTCAAGTTATAACTAGATTGGATTTACATTGATTTTTATAGTAATCATAATTCCAGACATAGTATTCTAATTTGAGTTTGTGAAATGTTAAAATAGGCTTTAGTTTGGCTTCTAAGTTGATTGTGTTAAATTGCCATCTAAGCTGAAGTGTTATGCATTTGAAAATTTCTTCTGCTCATGTTTTTGCTATTTGTGGCCAAATTGCATTGGGTGCAAATCAGTTTGAAGACCTCTCCTTCCCGCGGTTGGGTTTTCTAGTCATTTTTTTGAGTTAAAAATAAGATAGAATCAAACATTAGCACAGTGGGTAGTGTGCAAGCAGATGAAAGGTCTTAAAGAGATAACCACGAACAAAGACCCATGTTTGGGGTGTTAACGCAAAAGGGTTTTCTAATCCATTTCAACTTTTTGGGTAATCTTTCAACAGTTGCCCTAGCAGTAGTTTGGAATCCTAGTTTTAATATTTAAGTGGAGGAAGCAAGGGTACATAGGTCTTGCATGTATGTAAATGCAAAGCAATAAATAAGAATCCTAAGATGTAGATAGATTCAAAAAGTTAAGTATGCAAGAAGGGGAAAATTTGCAGCTATTCTACCAAGAACTATGATGAAAGCATTACAAATCGTTGAATCTGAACAAGAGTAGAGAGAAAATAAAGGAGGGGAAAATAAGAACGCCACATCCCAGTCAACAACGGCCTTCAAAAACCTTGAGGCGGGAAATCAGGCAGCAGACAAGATGGAAGTTGGAAAAAATGGGCCCACAAGCACATACAACCCTTCCTTGACACACTTAACATGGTGTCCAAATTTGTTTGTAAATGAGCTGATGTTCATGAAGGAGAGACTTAACATTTCAGAAGCAAGGAGTCACACTAATTGCTTTTCCTTCATTTCATGAGGATCCTATTGCATTAGTGGATACTTCATTTGATGGTTCTATATCATTACCTCCTACACCACCTTTCCACCTCTTGCCATTCATGTTTTGCCTAGATGGGACCGTAGTATTATTCAAGAGGTTGGATCTTTAGTTTATGATCTTACGAGTTCTTGCTGCACTTGCTCATGAACCTTTCGAAATAGAATTTTGAGTCATGCTATATCTATTAATTTGCAAACATTTTTCAAAGGCTTTTAATATTCTATAGTGTGATAATGCTATGGTTGAGAAATACTCTTCCTTAAAAAGAATAATATATAGGATTTGGTTAGATAGAAGTGTTAGGAACCTGCATGTTCCTTATGTTTATTTTGTTAGTGTAGTGTTGTTTTAAGCATATGCTTTGTAAGTCGTCCCTTAGTATATTTTATTATCCCACATGCACAAGAAGTTAGACTTGTCTAGTTTGTAGTTAGTTTTTAAGTGTGTGTTGAGGCCTATGAAGGCACGATTGAATTTATTGTATTGAGCTTGCTCAAAGGAGGTTTCCCCCTCAAAGTGGCCTGTGATCAATAGATTCATTCCGTGTTTCTGCTATTTACATAAGTGTTGTTATTTTTGAGCATTTTCATTATAGTGTTGCAGGAGGTTCTTCACATTTGGTATCGGAGCACCTTCTTGGGCTCACTGGGTGAAATTTTGTTGGGCTCATTGGGTGAAATTTCTGCCCAATTTTTTTTTTTCCAATATAGCTTCCAAGCATTGGGATTATTGTAGTAGTTTTCTTGCTACATCTGTATTGTTCATTGTTATTGCAGGTTTGAGATCAGGGATTAATCCCTATCTGCTTAACTGTGGGAAGTACTTGGGCTTCTCCCTAAAACTCATTGTGAGGAGTACAACAAGAACCACAAAGTAGCTAGCCCATTGAGAGGACCTGCTGGTAAAACAGGCAACGACCCCTACCTGATTGACTAGTTCCCATCCGTGAGGCAAACCAAGTGCTGTCATTTGTTGCTAAGCGGTTATCAGTTTTACCTGAGCCGTGGTGTGAGGGGTACTACCCCAATACACAAGCGGTTAGACAACATTGGTATCTGAGTGAAATCCCTTGAACCTTTTAGGCAACCGAACAAAACTGGGGTCCAGATCTACTTATACATGACTTTCAGACACAGAACAATTTTACAGAACTCCTGGCAGTCGAGGCTTCAGTCAGATTTAGATTAGCTTAGAGGAAACGCCTTTCCCATCCCGATCTATTTTTCCTACAGTCATCCATTTGAGATCTATTCCTGATCTGCTCACAAACCTCCTTCCATTACAGATCTGATTATAAACCTTTTTCTATTCCAGATCTAGTCATTGTCCTAAATCCCTTTCATCTCCACTTTTGGTCACTATCCAACCACCTTGCCAAAATCTGCCTGCTCACTATCAAAGTACCCTTTCCGATCTAGGTCTACTAATAGTTGAAAACCCCATTTCGTGTTAACATAAAAAAAAGAAAAGAAAAAAAAGAGAGCAAAGGTATCAGAAGAAGAGTCAACTTTTACAAGAACAATTCCTTCCCTGAACATAATTATGAATAAAATGCACCAGAAAGCCAAGACACACATATGTTCATATATGGAAGGTCTCATTCAAGGAATTAGTGTAAATGCATCAAATGTATAGTGTTGTTATTCAACTCATTCAGTTTGAAGGTTTCCCTCTTATCAAAGTCTTAGTCTAATATTTTTGGAATGCTATGGTTACTTATGAATCTATAGCAGGCTGAAATTATCTGTAAACTTTCGCTCTTTTGTTCTTCAAGTCATATGGAAAAATGGAAAATTTATATGAATACCTTAGAGGTAGAACCTTGTAGAAGTATATTACTAAATTGGATTTAGAAGGCATATAGAAATCTGCAATCATTGTAAATAAATTCATTCATAAATTTACTAAGTTGCCGAATTGGAATTGGAATCAAAATTGGATATGTGGATACCATACCGGAGGGTTGGGGATGGGGGTGGGTTTGGAACATGCCTACAAAAATGTATTAAATTCATAAATATATAAGAAAATTAAATATATTAATTATATATTAAAATTAAATAATATACATTACAAATTATAAATTAAAATTCTTAATTTTATATATTTATAACTTATATTTTCATTATATAATTATTACACATAGTTTAATAAATGACATACTAATATAGTGTATAGTAATTTAAATTTTAAAACTATTTTATAATATTAATTATTAAACTATTTTAAATTATATAAAAAAATATAATAAGTATAAATGAAACTAACAATTGTTGCTTATAAAGTTTTAAATAAATATAAAAAATTTAAATATTTTCGTAACTTAGATTTCATAGTTCTATACTAAAAGTTTTCTACAATATAAAGTTACCGAAAACAAGGAAAGCCCTAAAGTTTATAATGGGTTGCACTTATAACATGTAGAAACTCTGACATGTAAGGTAAAGATCGACCGGGATGAATGGAATACAAAGGGACTTATTATTAAATAATAGTTTTCGGTTTATAGTTTTCTGTTCATAGTTTCTAGCTTTCGAGGTGAAACAAGGTGAGGATCTTATTCATAACGCAGATTGAAATGTTTAAGGTTTATAATTTTCAGGAATAAACAATGTCATTTAGGGTTTCTCAAAGTTCAAAAAGTGTGAAAAATCTAAGAGCAAAAATTCCCAACTTTAACCGATTTCATGCCAATTACGTTCAGACTCTGATTGCGGGACGTTTATAACCCGAAATCAGCTCAGTTTCTAGATTTGGTAACTTGAAAAGAATATGCTAACATATTCTTCAACAACTAAATATTGTAATTTTTGAATCATGACTTATTCACAATCATTTAAAATCCAAAAATTAGTATCATTCTTTGAGGTTTAGTCTATTCCTATATTGTTATCGGGGTTCATTTTTCGTTTAGGGTTTAATATGGATTCACCTTATCCAGCTCTCTCAGGATTTTTTCTGGAATCTTCTCCACATTTTGATTGAAAGTTATTACTTTTTTGAGTCAAGTACCCTCTTCATTGTGTCTTCTTGATGGAATTTTCTTCACTTGTATAGGTACATCTTATTCTTTATTCATCCTTTTTATAACATTACGATGTTATGTCGTCTCAATCCCTTAGCATTAGCAACTTATCAGATTATAGTTTGAAATGCTCTAAATTAAGGTGTGTTTAGGTGATTTTATCTACAAATATAAGCATCAGTTATTAATATAAATCACTTTTGCAAATGCCATTCACCGTGATTGCAATTAAAAATACATGTGGAGTGGAAATATATCTAAGTTCTTGTGTTGTATTTGTCTTCAGGGATGAGGTGATGTTAAGTTTGCTTGTGAAAATTTGAGCATCTGTAAATGGCAATGTCTACAGCAGATAGGATTGGTGTTACTGTTTCCAACTTAGAGACATCAAATCACTCGCTGATAGCTGTAAGTGATGGATTTAAAGTTAAAACTTGACCACAGAATGTTTCGAATAGGGTTTTATTATGTTGTATTTACTTTGTATGCTTTGAAGCAGTTTTCACTGTAATCATTGGGCCAATTTGCATGTGAATGTTTTTTTAGTTAAAGCATTATTTATTTACATAATTTTTTCTTTTCTTAGGATGTACGGAACTTGCTGGTGACAGTCAAAATGATTGCACAAGATTTAGAGAAGGAGAATAAGTCTGATTTGGTAACACAGTATTGTTGGAATCATTTCCCGTTGCACCAAAAGCTCGAACTGTCAATGCCCGATACAAATGCCAGATTTAACCCGATCCACGGGAGGCGGTTAAGCCATGTCAAGAATCTCCAAGGAGGTGCTGACCACCAAGTCAACAATCTCCCCCTTAGCACCGACTGAGCCTTCAACACCCACTGAAGGGAGACTCGAACCCATGACCCAAGGTTCTGATACCAATTGTTGGAATAATTTTCTATTGCACCAAAAGCTCGAACTATCAATGCCCGATACAAATGCCAGATTTAACGCGATCCACGAGAGGCGATTAAGCCATGTCACGAATCTCCAAGGAGGTGCTGACCACCAAGTCAACAACTATCTCTTTTGTTCACATCTCAATGTGTTTGAAGCTTTCAAGTTATAACCAGATTGGATTTAAATTGCTTTTTATAGTAATCATAATTCCAGACATAGTATTCTAATTTGACTTTATGAAATGTTAAAATAGGCTTTAGTTTGGCTTCTCAGTTGATTGTGTTAAATTTCCATCTAAGCTAAAGTGTCATGCATTTGAAAATTTCTTCTGGTCATGTTTTTGCCGTTTGTAGCCAAATTGTGTTGGGTGCAAATCATTTTGAAGACCTCTATTTCCCGCGATTGGGTTTTCTAGTCATTTTTTGGAGTTAAAAATAAGATAGAATCAAACATTATCACAGTGGGCAATGTGCAAGCATATGAAACGTCTTAAAGAGATAACCATGAAACAAGACCCATGTTCGGGGTGTTAATGCAAAAGGGTTTTCTGATCCATTTCAACTTTTTGGGGAATCTTTCAACAGTTGCCCTAGCACTGGTTTGGAATCCTTGTTTTACTATTTAAGTGGAGGAAGCAAGGGCACATAGGTCTTGCATGTATGTAAATGCAAAGCAATACAAAAGAATACTAAGACGTAGACAGATTAAAAAATTTAAGTATGCAATAAGGGGAAAATTTGAAGCTCTTCTATCAAGAAATATGATGAAAGCATTACAAATCATTGAATCTGAACAAGAGCAGAGACAAAATAAAGGAGGGTAAAACAAGAATGCTACATCCCACTAAAAAGCAGCCTTCAAAAACTTTGAGGTGGGAACTCAGGTAGCATTCAAGATGGAAGTTGGAAAAAATGGGCCCACAAGCACATACAACCCTTCCTTGACACCCTTAACTCGGTGTCCAAATTTGTTTGTAAATGAGCTGATGTTCATGAAGGAGAGACTTTAGCTTTTAGAAGCAAGGAGTTACACTAATTGCTTTTCCTTCATGTCATGAGGATCCTATTGCATTGGTGGATACTTCATGTGATGGTTCTATATCATTACCTCCTACACCACCTTTCCACCTCTTGCCACTCATGTTTTGCCTAGATTGGACCCTAGTATTATTCAAGAGGTTGGATCTTTAGTTTATGATCTTACGAGTTCTTGCTGCACTTGCTCATGAACCTTTGGCACTAGACTTTTGAGTCATGCTATATCTATTAATTTGCAAACATTTTTAAAAGGCTTTTAATATTGTAGAGTGTGATAATGCTATGGTTGAGAAATAGTCTTCCTTAAAAAGAATAATATATAGGATTTGGTTAGATACAAGTGTTAGGAACCTACATGTTCCTTCTGTTTATTTTGTTAGTGCAGTGTTGTTGGACGCATATGCTTTGTAAGTCATCCCTTAGTATATTTTATTATCCCACGTGCATAGGAAGTTAGACTTGTCTAGTTTGTAGTTAGTTTTTAAGTGTGTGTTGAGGCCTATGAAGGCATGATTGAATTTATTGTATTGAGCTTTCTCAAAGGAGGTTTCCCCCTTAAAGTGGCCTGTGATCAATATATTCATTCTGTGTTTCTGCTATTTACATAAGTGTTGTTATTTTTGAGCATTTTCATTATAGTGTTGCAGGAGGTTCTTCACATTTGGTATCAGAGCACCTTCTTGGGCTCACTGGGTGAAATTTTGTTGGGCTCACTGGGTGAAATTTTGTTGGGCTCATTGGGTGAAATTTTTGTCCAATTTTTTTTTTCCAGTATAGCTTCCAAGCGTTGGGATTATTGTAGTAGTTTTCTCACTACATCTGTATTGTTCATTGTTATTGTAGGTTTCAGGTCAGGGATTAATCCCTATCCACTTAACTGTGGGAAGTACTTGGGCTTCTCCCTAAAACTCATTGTGAGGAGTACCACAGGAACCCCAAAGTAGCTGGCCCATTGAGAGGACCTGCATGTGAAACAGGCAACGACCCCTACCTGATTGACTAGTTACCATCCATGAGGTAAACCAAGAGCTGTCATTTGTGGCAAACCCGTTATCAGTTTTACCTGAGCTGTGGAGTGAGGGGTATTGCCCCAATACACAAGCCGTTAGAAAACATTGATATCCGAGTGAAATCTCTTGAACCTTTTAGGCAGCCGAACAAAAGTGGGGTCCAAATCTACTCATACATCACTTTCAAACATAGAAAATTTTTATAGAACTCTTGGCAGTCAAAGCTTCAGTCAGATTTAGATTATCTTACAACAAACGCCTTGCCCATCCTGATCTATTTTTCCTACAATCATCCATTTGAGATTTATTCCTGATCTGCTCACAAACCTCCTTCCATTACAGATCCGATTACAAACCTTTTTCTATTCCAGATCCATTCATTGTCCCAAATCCCTTTCATCTCCACTTTTGGTCACTATCCAACCACCCTGCGAAAATCCGCCTGCTCACTATCCAAGTACCCTTTCTGATCCAGGTTTGCTAATAGTCAAAAACCCTATTTTGTGTTAACAAAAAAAGAGTGAAAAGAAGTGCATAGGTATCAGAAGAAGAATCAACTTTTACAAGAACAATTCCTTCCCTAAACATAATTATGAATAATATGCACCAGAAAGCCAAGACACACATATGTTCATATATGGAAGGTCTTATTCAAGGAATTAGTGAAAATGCATCAAATGTAAAGTGTTGTTATTCAACTCATTCAGTTTGAAGGTTTCCCTCTTAACAAAGTCTTAGTCTAATATTTCTCTAATGCTATGGTTATTTATGAATCTACAACAGGCTGAAATTATTTGTAAACTTCCACTCTTCTGTTCTTCAAGTCATATGGAAAAATGGAAAATTTATATCAAGACCTCAGAGGTAGAACCTTGTAGAAGTATATTACTAAATTGGATTTAGCAGGCATATAGCAATCTACAATCATTGTAAATAAATTCATTAATAAATTTACTAAGTTGCCGAATTGGAATTGGAATCAAAATTGGATATGTGGATACCATATTGTAGGGGTGGGGGTGGGGGTGGGTTTGGAACATGCATACAAAAATGTATTAAATTCATAAATATATAAGAAAATTAAATATATTAATTATATATTAAAATTAAATAATATACATTACAAATTATAAATTAAAATTCTTAATTTTATATATTTATAACTTATATTTTCATTATATAATTATTACATATAGTTTAATAAATGACATACTAATATAGTGCATAGTAATTTAAATTTTAAAACTATTTTATAATATTAATTATTAAACTATTTGAAATTATATAAAAACATATAATAAGTATAAATGAAACTAACAATTGTTGCTTATAAAGTTTTAAATAAATATAAAAAATTTAAATATTTTCGTAACTTAGATTTCATAGATCTATACTAAAAGTTTTCTACAATAAAGTTACTAAAAATAAGGAAAGCCCTAAAGTTTATAATGGGTTGCACTTATAACCTGTAGAAACTCTGACATGTTAGGTAAAGAGCGATCGAGATGAATGGAAGGCAAAGGGACTTATTATAAAATAATAGTTTTCGGTTTATAGTTTTCGGTTCATAGTTTCTAGCCTTTTGGGTGAAACAAGGTGAGGATCTTATTCGTAACACAGATTGAAATGTTTAAGGTTTATAATTTTCAGGAATAAACAATGTCATTTAGGGTTTCTCAGAGGTCAAAAAGTGTGAAAAATCTAAGAGCAAAAATTCTTGACTTTAACCGATTTCATGCCAATTACATTCAGACTCTGATTGCGGGACGTTTAGAATGCGAAATTAGCTCAGTTTCCAGATTTGGTAACTTGAAAAGAATATGCTAACATATTCTTCATCAACTAAATACTGTAATTTTTGAATCATGACTGATTCACAATCATTTAAAATCCAGAAATTAGTATCATTCTTTGAGGCTTAGTCTATTCCTATATTGTGATTGGGGATCATTTTTCCTTTAGGGTTTAATATGGATTCACCTTATCCAGCTCTCTTAGGATTTTTTCTGGAATCTTCTCCACATTTTGATTGAAAGTTATTTCTTTTTTGAGTCAAGTACCCTCTTCATTGTGTCTTCTTGATGGAATTTTCTTCACTTGTATAGGTACATCTTATTCTTTATTCATCCTTTTTATAACATTATGATGTTATGTCGTCTCAATCCCTTAGCATTAGCAACTTATTAGGTTATACTTTGAAATACTGTAGATTAAGGTGTGATTAGGTGATTTTCTCTACAAATATAAGCAGTGGTTATTAATATAAATCACTTTTGCAAATGCAGTTCACCGTGATTGCAATTAAAAATACATGTGGAGCACAAATATATCTAAGTTCTTTTGTTGTATTTGTCTTCAGGGATGAGGTGATGTTAAGTTTGCTTGTGAAAATCTGAGCATCTGCAAATGTCAATGTCTACGTCAGATAGGATTGGTGTTACTGTTTCCAACTTAGAGACATCAAATCACTCGCTGATAGATGTAAGTGATGGATTATAAGTTAAAACTTGACTGCAAAATGTTTCGAACAAGTTTTTATTATGCTGTATTTACTCTATATGCTTTCAAGCAGTTTTCAGTGTAATCGTTGGGCCAATTTTTATGTGAATGTTTTTTTAGTTAAAGCATTATTTGTTTACATAATTTTTTCTTTTCTTAGGATGTACGAAACTTGCTGGTGATAGTCAAAATGATTGCACAAGATTTAGAGAAGGAGAATAAGTCTGATTTGGTAACACACTATCTCTTTTGTTCACATCTCAATGTGTTTGAAGCTTTCAAGTTATAACCAGATTGGATTTACATTCCTTTTTATAGTAATCATAATTCCAGACATAGTATTCTAATTTGACTTTATGAAATGTTAAAATAGGTTTTAGTTTGGCTTCTCAGTTGATTGTGTTAAATTGCCATCTAAGTTGAAGTGTCATGCATTTGAAAATTTCTTCTGGTTGTGTTTTTGTTGTTTGTGGCCAAATCGCGTTGGGAGCAAATCATTTTGAAGACTTCTATTTCCCGCGGTTGGGTTTTCTAGTAATTTTTTGGAGTTAAAAATAAGATAGAATTAAACATTATCATAGTGGGCAGTGTGCAAGCAGATGAAAGGTCTTAAAGAGATAACCACGAACAAAGACCCATGTTCGGGGTGTTAACGCAAAAGGTTTTTCTAATCCATTTCAACTTTTTGGGGAATCTTTCAACAGTTTCCCTAGCAGTGGTTTGGAATCCTAGTTTTAATATTTAAGTGGAGGAAGCAAGGGCACATAGGTCTTGCATGTATGTAAATGCAAAGAAATAGAAAAGAATCCTAAGACGTAGACAGATTCAAAAAGTTAAGTATGCAAGAAAGGGAAAATTTGTAGCTATTCTACCAATAACTATGATGAAAGCAATACAAATCATTGAATCTGAACAAGGGTAGGGAGAAAATAAAGGAAGGGAAAATAAGAACGCCACATCCCACTGGACAACAGCCTTCAAAAACCTTGAGGTGGGAACTCAGGCAACAGACAAGATGGAAGTTGGAAAAAATGGGCCCACAAGCACATACAAACCTTCCTTGACACACTTAACATGGTGTCCAAATTTGTTTGTAAATGAGCTGATGTTCATGAAGGAGAGACTTCAAATTTTAGAAGCAAGGAGTCACACTACTTTCTTTTCCTTCATGTCATGAGGATCCTATTGCATTAGTGGATACTTCATCTGATGGTTCTATATCATTACTTCCTACATCGCCTTTCCACCTCTTGCCACTCATGTTTTGCCTAGATGGGACCGTAATATTATTCAAGAGGTTGGATCTTTAGTTTATGATCTTACGAGTTCTTGTTGCACTTGCTCATGAACCTTTAGCACTAGACTTTTGAGTCATGCTATATCTATTAATTTGCAAACATTTTTCATAGGCTTTTAATAGTCTAGTGTGTGATAATGCTATGGTTGAGAAATATTCTTCCTTAAAAAGAATAATATATAGGATTTGGTTAGATACAAGTGTTAGGAACCTATGTGTTCCTTCTGTTTATTTTGTTAGTGTAGTGTTGTTGGACGCATATGCTTTGTAAGTCATCCCGTAGTATATTTTATTATCCCACATGCATAGGAAGTTAGACTTGTCTAGTTTGTAGTTAGTTTTTAAGTGTGTGTTGAGGCCTATGAAGGCACAATTGAATTTATTGTATTGAGCTTTCTCAAAGGAGGTTTCCCCCTCGAAGTGGCCTGTGATCAATAGATTCATTCTGTGTTTCTGCTATTTACATAAGTGTTGTTATTTTTGAGCATTTTCATTATAGTGTTGCAGGAGGTTCTTCACATCTAGTATCAGAGCACCTTCTTGGGCTCACTGGGTGAAATTTTGTTGGGTTCATTGGGTGAAATTTCTACCCAATTTTTTTTTCTAGTATATCTTCTAGGCGTTGGGATTATTGCAGTAGTTTTCTCGCTACATCTGTATTGTTCATTTTTATTGCAGGTTTCAGATCAGGGATTAATCCCTATCCGCTTAACTGTGGGAAGTACTTGGGCTTCTCCCTAAAACTCATTGTGAGGACTACCACAGGAACCCCAAAGTAGCTGGCCAATTGAGAGGACCTGCCAGCGAAACGGGCAATGACCCCTACCTGATTGACTAGTTCCCATCCGTGAGGCAAACCAAGAGTCATTGTTTGTGGGAAAGCGGTTATTAGTTTTACCTAAGCCGTGGAGTGAGGGGTATTGCCCCAATACACAAGCCGTTAGACAACATTTGTATTTGAGTGAAATCCCTTGAACCTTTTAGGCAACCGAACAAAAGTGGGGTTCAAATCTACTCATACACCACTTTCAGACACGAAACAATTTTACAGAACTCCTAGCAGTTGAAGCTTCAGTCAGATTAAGATTATCTTACAACAAACACCTTGCCCATCCCGATCTATTTTTCCTATAGTCATCCATTTTAGATCTATTCCTGATCTGCTCACAAACCTCCATCCATTATAGATCCAATTGCAAACCTTTTTCTATTCCAGATCCATTCATTGTCCTAAATCCCTTTCATCTCCACTTTTGGTCACTGTCCAACCACCATGCGAAAATCCGCCTGCTCACTATCCAAGTGCCATTTTCGATCTAGGATTGCTAATAGTTGAAAACCCCATTCTGTGTTTTAAAAAAAAAAAAAAAGTAAAAAGAAGTGCAAAGGTATTAGAAGAAGAATCAAGTTTCACAAGAACAATTCCTTCCCTGAACATAGTTATGAATAATATGCACCAGAAAGCCAAGACACACATATTTTCATATATGGAAGGTCTCATTCAAGGAATTAGTGCAAATGCATCAAATGTACAGTGTTGTTATTCAACTCATTTAGTTTGAAGGTTTCCCTCTTATCAAAGTCTTAGTCTAATATTTTTGGAATGCTATGGTTACTTATGAATCTACAGCAGGCTGAAATTATCTATAAACTTCCGCTCTTCTGTTCTTTAAGTCATATGGAAAAATGGAAAATCTATATCAAGTCCGCAGAGGTAGAGCCTTGTAGAAGTATATTACTAAATTGGATTTAGCAGGCATATAGCAATCTGCAATCATTATAAATAAATTCATTCATAAATTTACTAAGTTGCTGAATTGGAATTGGAATCAAAATTGGATATGTGGATACCATACTGGAGGGGTGGGGGTGGGTTTGGAACATGCCTACAAAAATGTATTAAATTCATAAATATATAAGAAAATTAAATATATTAATTATATATTAAAATTAAATAATATAGATTACAAATTATAAATTAAAATTCTTAATTTTATATATTTATAACTTATATTTCCATTATATAATTATTACATATAGTTTAATAAATGACATACTAATATAGTGTATAGTAATTTAAATTTTAAAACTATTTTATAATATTAATTATTAAACTATTTGAAATTATATAAAAACATATAATAAGTATAAATGAAACTAACAATTGTTGCTTATAAAGTTTTAAATAAATATAAAAAATTTAAATATTTCCGTAACTTAGATTTCATAGTTCTATACTAAAAGTTTTCTACAATATAAAGTTACCGAAAATAAGGAAAGCCCTAAAGTTTATAATGGGTTGCACTTATAACCTGTAGAAACTCTGACATGTTAGGTAAAGAGCGACTGGGATGAATGGAAGGCAAAGGGACTTATTATTAAATAATAGTTTTCAGTTTATAGTTTTTGGTTCATAGTTTCTAGCCTTCTAGCTGAAACAAGGTGAGGATCTTATTCATAACACAGATTGAAATGTTTAAGGTTTATAATTTTCAGGAATAAATAATGTCATTTAGGGTTTCTCAGAGGTCAAAAAGTGGGAAAAATCTAAGAGCAAAAATTCTTGACTTTAACCGATTTCATGCCAATTACATTCAGACTTTGATTGCGGGACATTTAGAACCCAGAATCAGCTCAGTTTCCAGATTTGATAACTTTAAAAGAATATGCTAACTTATTCTTCAGCAACTAAATACTGTAATTTTTAAATCATGACTGATTCACAATCATTTAAAATCTAGAAATTAGTATAATTGTTTGAGGCTTAGTCTATTCCTATATTGTGATTGGGGATCATTTTTCCTTTAGGGTTTAATATGGATTCACCTTATCTAGCTCTCTCAAGATTTTTTCTGGAATCTTCTCCACATTTTGATTGAAAGTTATTTCTTTTTTGAGTCAAGTACCCTCTTCATTGTGTCTTCTTGATGGAATTTTCTTCACTTGTATAGGTACATCTTATTCTATATTCATCCTTTTTATAACATTACGATGCTATGTCATCTCAATCCCTTAGCATTAGCAACTTATCCGGTTATACTTTGAAATGTTGTAGATTAAGGTGTGTTTAGGTGATTTTCTCTACAAATATAAGCATCAGTTATTAATATAAATCACTTTTGCAAATGCCATTCACCGTGATTGTAATTAAAAATACATGTGGAGTGGAAATATATCTAAGTTCTTGTGTTGTATTTGTCTTCAGGGGTGAGTTGATGTTAAGTTTGCTTGTGAAAATTTGAGCATCTACAAATGGCAATGTCTACAGCAGATAGGATTGGTGTTACTGTTTCCAACTTAGAGACCTTAAATCACTCGTTGATAGATGTAAGTGATGGATTTAAAGTTAAAACTTGACTGCAGAATGTTTCAAACAAGTTTTTATTATGTTGTATTTACTCTATATGCTTTCAAGCAGTTTTCACTGTAATCGTTGGGCCAATTTGCATGTGAATGTTTTTTTAGTTAAAGCATTATTTGTTTACAAAATTTTTTCTTTTCTTAGGATGTACGGAACTTGTTGGTGACAGTCAAAATCATTGCACAAGATTTAGAGAAGGAGAATAAGTCTTATTTGGTAACACATTATCTCTTTTGTTCACATCTCAATGTGTTTGAAGCTTTCAAGTTATAACCAGATTGGATTTACATTGCTTTTTATAGTAATCATAATTCTAGACATAGTATTCTAATTTGACTTTATGAAATGTTAAAATAGGCTTTAGTTTGGCTTCTCAGTTGATTGTGTTAAATTTCCATCTAAGCTCAAGTGTCATGCATTTGAAAATTTCTTCTGGTCATGTTTTTGCTATTTGTGGCCAAATCGCGTTGGGTGCAAATCATTTTGAAGACCTCTATTTCCCGTGTTTGGTTTTCTAGTCATTTTTTGGAGTTAAAAATAATATAGAATCAAACATTATCATAGTGGGTAGTGTGCAAGTAGATGAAAGGTCTTAAAGAGATAACCATGAACAAAGACCCATGTTCGGGGTGTTAATGCAAAAGGGCTTTTTGATCCATTTCAACTTTTTGGGGAATCTTTCAACAGTTGCCCTAGTAGTGGTTTGGAATCCTAGTTTTAATATTTAAGTGGAGGAAGCAAGGGCACATAGGTCTTGCATGTATGTAAATGCAAAACAATACAAAAGAATCCTAAGATGTAGACAGATTCAAAAAGTTAAGCATGCAAGAAGTGGAAAATTTGTAGCTATTCTACCGAGAACTATGATGAAAGCATTACAAATCGTTGAATCTGAACAAGAGCAGAGAGAAAATAAAGGAGGGGAAAATAAGAACACCACATCCCACTCAACAACGGCCTTCAAAAACCTTGAGGTGGGAACTCAGGCAGCAGACAAGATGGAAGTTGGAAAAAATGGGCCCACAAGCACATACAACCCTTCCTCAACACCGTTAACATGGTGTCCAGATTTGTTTGTAAATGAGCTGATGTTCATGAAGGAGAGACTTCAGCTTTTAGAAGCAAGGAGTCACACTAATTTCTTTTCCTTCATGTCATGAGGATCCTATTGCATTAGTGGATACTTCATCTGATGGTTCTATATCATTACCTCCTACACCACCTTTCCACCTCTTGCCACTCATGTTTTGCCTAGATGGGACCCTAGTATTATTCAAAAGGTTGGATCTTTAGTTTATGATCTTACGAGTTCTTGCTGCACTTGCTCATGAACCTTTGGCACTAGACATTTGAGTCATGCTATATCTATTAATTTGCAAACATTTTTAAAAGGCTTTTAATATTGTAGAGTGTGATAATGCTATGGTTGAGAAATATTCTTTCGTAAAAAGAATAATATATAGGATTTGGTTAGATACAAGTGTTAGGAACTTGTGTGTTCCTTCTGTTTATTTTGTTAGTGTAGTGTTGTTGGATGCATATGCTTTGTAAGTTGTCCCTTAGTATATTTTATTGTCCCACATGCATAGGATGTTAGACTTGTCTAGTTTCTAGATATATTTTAAGTGTGTGTTGAGGCCTATGAAGGCACGATTGAATTTATTGTATTGAGCTTTCTCAAAGGAGGTTTCCCCCTCAAAGTGGCCTGTGATCAATAGATTCATTCTATGTTTCTGCTATTTACATAAGTGTTGTTATTTTTGAGCATTTTCATTATAGTGTTGTAGGAGGTTCTTCACATCTGGTATCAGAGCACTTTCTCGGGCTCACTGGGTGAAATTTTGTTGGGCTCATTGGGTGAAATTTTGGCGCATTTTTTTTTCTAGTATAGCTTCTAGGTGTTGGGATTATTGCAGTAGTTTTCTTGCTGCATCTGTATTGTTCATTGTTATTGCAGGTTTCAAATTAGAGATTAATCCCTATCCACTTAACTATGGGAAGTACTTAGGCTTCTCCCTAAAACTCATTGTGAGGAGTACCATAGGAACCCCAAAGTAGCTGGCCCATTGCGAGGAACTGCCAGCAAAACGGGCAACGACCCCTAGCTGATTGACTAGTTCCCATCCGTGAGGCAAACCAAGAGCTTACGTTTGTGGCAAAGCAGTTATCAATTTTACCTAAGTCATGGAGTGAGGGGTACTACCCCAATACACAAGCCGTTAGACAACATTGGTATCCAAGTGAAATTTCTTGAACCTTATAGGCAGCCGTACAAAACTGGGGTCCAGATCTACTTATACACCACTTTTAGACATGGAACAATTTTTACAGAACTCCTGGCAGTCGAAGCTTTGGTCAGATTAAGATTATCTTACAACAAATGCCTTGCCCATCCCGATCTATTTTTCCTATAGTCATCCATTTCAAATCTATTCCTGATCTTCTCACAAACCTCCTTCCATTACAAATCTGATTACAAATCTTTTTCTATTCTAGATCCATTCATTGTCCTAAATCCATTTCATCTCCACTTTTGGTCACTGTCCAACCACCCTGCGAAAATCCGCCTGCTCACTATCCAAGTACCCTTTCTGATCCAGGTCTGCTAATAGTTGAAAATCCCATTCTATGTTAAAAAAAAAAAAAAAAGTAAAAAGAAGTGCAAAGGTGTCAGAAGAAGAATCAACTTTCACAAGAACAATTCCTTCCTTGAACATAATTATGAATAATATGCACCAGAAAGCCAAGACACACATATGTTCATATATGGAAGGTCTCATTCAAGGAATTAGTGCAAATGCATCAAATGTACAGTGTTGTTATTCAACTCATTTAGTTTGAAGGTTTCCCTCTTATCAAAGTCTTAGTCTAATATTTTTGGAATGCTATGGTTACTTATGAGTCTACAGCAGGCTGAAATTATCTGTAAACTTCTGCTCTTCTGTTCTTCAAGTCAAATGGAAAAATGGAAAATTTATATCAAGACCTCAGAGGTAGAACCTTCCAGAAGTGACTCATGAACTTGGTGTCTTTGTCTGACACTATACTCAATGGTAAACCATGTATCCTGACAAATTATTTAAAGAATAATGAAGCTATGTAGCTGGAATCATGTGTTGTCTTGCATGGTTCAAAGCCTACCATCTTACTGAACCTATCCACTATAACATAAATACTATGCATTCCCTATTTTGTTTTGGGTAAGCCTACCACAAAATCCATGCTCAAACACTCCCATGGCCTATTTGGAATGGGCAGTGGTTGATAAAGGCCTGCATTAGAGGTTGTTCCCTTGGCTTATTAACACACAACACATCCCTCTACATACTTCTTGATTTCTAGGTTCATTCTAGGCCAAAAATAGAACCTTTGAACTAATTCTTGGGTCTTGTTGACACCAAAATGGCCATTAAGTGCACCATTGTGTTTCTCTTGGATTAGATTCTCTCTTATAGACCCTCTAGGGAAACATAATTGACATCCTTTAAATAAAAGACCACTATGCAATGTATACTTAGAGAATTGACTATGAAAGTGATTTTTATACTCTTGGCATACATTATAGATCTCTGCAAAATCTTCATCTTTTTCATATAGGTCTTTGAAGTTGTCTATGCCCATTCTTTGTAACTGTATCTCTTGGATAGTAAGAGCTCTTCTACTCAAGGCATCTACCACCTTGTTTTGCAATCCCTTCTTGTGTTTGATGTTGAAGGTCTAGGCCTTTCCAGTATTCTACCCATTTTATATGCTTGTGACTAAGCTTATCTTGTGAATTCAAGAAACTTAGTGCTTGGTTGTCAGAAAAGACCACAAACTCTTTGGGAGCAAGTAGTGCTTCCATTTTCTTAGTGCTTAGACTAGAGCATACATCTCTAATTCATAAGAAGAGTACTTTTTAGCATCACTTAATTTCTCAGAATGGAAAGCCATTGGTCTTCCCTCTTGGCTCAAGACAACACCTATGGTCACATTACTAGCATCACACTCAACTGTGAACAATCTATCAAAACTTGGCAAGGTTAGGATTGGTTGAGTAGAAATCTTCTTCTTTAACAATTCAAAACCATGGTTAGCTTGCTCATTCCATATGAACTTAGTCTTCATGCCACCTTTAATGGTATCTAACATTGGAGCACAAATTGCACTGAATTGTTTGATAAACTTCCTATAATACTGAGCCAAACCATGAAAACTTCTTACCTTTGTTGTTTTCTTTGGAGTGGGCCAATTGAGGATGGCTTCCACTTTTCTAGGGTCCATTTTTAGATTGCCATGAGATAGCACAAACTCAAGGTACACTAATTCTTGCCTCATGAACTCACATTTCTCCAAATTTATCATTAACTTCCCATCATGTAGCTTCTTGATAACATTCTCTAGGTGTTGGAGATGTTCATCCTTGATCTTGCTATAAATTAGTATATCATCTAGATATACTACCACAAATTTTCCAATGTAGTCTTTGAGGACTTCATCCATGAGCCTCATGAATGTGGAGGGGGCATTGGAGAGTCCAAATGGAATGACAAGCCACTCAAACAAACCCTCAATGGTTTTGAAGGCTGTGTTCCACTCATCTCCCTCATGAATTCTAATTTGGTGGTAACCACTCTTTAGGTCAATCTTAGTAAAGTACTTTGCTTCTCCTAGAGAGTCCATTAGGTCTTCTATCCTAGGGATAGGGAACATATACCTAATGGTTATCCTATTTATGGCTCTTGAATCAGTACATAGCCTCCAAGTTCTACCCTTTTTAGGTGCTAAGACAGTGGGTATGGCACAAGGACTAATGCTCTTCCTAATAAGACCTTGGCTTAAGAGCTCTTGGATTTGTTTGTCTATTTCCTCATTTTGTTGAGGGGTTATCTTAGAGGGTGCCTTATTGGAAAGGGTAGCTCCTATTGGAGATTTACCAACAAGCCAGTGTTGACTGTATGTTTGTCATTGATGACAACATATGGTAAGCAACATGCATTGTAGTTCCATGTAGAGAGTGGTGCAGGAGCACCTCTTTTATTTTGTTTTAAGTCTTTGTATGTTGGATTTCCCTAAGGTCATGTTGACCATTTGTTTTGGATCCATTTGGGATATGTAGTCCTAGAGAAGTCTTAAGGAGAGTAATGAGTCTTACTAGTCCAACTGGGATATTCAGTTAGGATATAATGTCAGGTCTTACTTTTGAGATTTTAAGCATGAAAATGGATTTTTGGGGCTTAGATAGGGCCTAGGACTCCTTTTTAGTCTCCCAAGCACTTTGGAGAAGCAAATCCTAAAAGTTGTCATCAAAGTTGCAAAAGTTGCTTAGCAACTTTTTGCAACTTTTGCAAAGTTGCTCGGTCTAGTAGCCTCTAGGCCTAAATCGATGTTTAGGGGTCCTAACCCTTTCCCAAAACTTGACCTGAGACTATTTATGGTTATTTTGGCCTATATCCCAAGGTTGGAAGTCATTCTATATGGAGGATCTATTTTGAGAGTGTGTGCACAGTGTAGTTTTTACTGATTTTGTTGGAATAGTGAGTTAATGGAGGGAATGTTTGTCTGAATCAAATCTCTTAGTTGATGTGTGATGTTATTGTGTGGATTTAATTTCTATTTTTTCAATTAGTTTAGGGTTTTCATTCAGTGTATCTTGTTTAGTTTAATCTTTTCTAAAACTCCTAGTTCTCTGGTTTCTACCGAGGAGCTTGCACAAATGAGGGTCTAACTCACTATCCAATCATTCAATCTATATGGCCTTTTGGGGATAGTGAGTACACCCAATTTATGTATCATAAATGGAAGGAGGGGCCCTAGGATGCATGCTAAGCATTTTTAAATTCCAGCCCTAGGCGAGCCATACTAAGCCCGACTAGGAAGGATTGAGTGAAACAGGAGTATAGCTTGCAGAGGAATGATGGGAGCTGCATGGTAGGAGTTGGAGGTCTTTTGTAAGGTCATAAAAAAGACCTAGATGTAAGTACATGAGATGATCAATCCATTTGATTAAACAAAACCATCTTTTACTTCACTGGTTCAGAGAAGGCCTAAAACTCCACTAAAAGACCTATTTTTAGTAAGGGGGTTGTACGGCCAAAGAGGGACATAAAACCTATAAAATCCTTGAGGTGTTACCTCATATATAAAGGATCCATAATTTTTTTGTAGGGTCCTTTAGGACAGTTCAAGGCTAAAGTCCTAGTTTCTCATAGAGGAGGCTTAATTAGGTCACTCCCTTGTAGCCCTATTTTCCAAAGGAACTACTAGATTGGTAAGAAGAATGGGTGAAGTAAAGATTGTAACATGTGTAATGGAATATTCTAAGATGTTTTCCCACACCTCCTTGCCTCTACAAGCTTCCTAGTTCATTGAGAGGTGTAATAACCTTAATTTGGCTAAGGAACACTAGGTGCATGAAGAAGCCTAGAAGCATGAAGATAAGTTGGAATTGTTGAATCAATTTTGGTAGTTGGTTAGGCCTAAGATTAGGGGATTGAGCCAATTAAGGCATCCTAGGTCAGTGGTGTAGGTGGTTACACTTGAGGGTCACTAGATGAACCTAAGAGCAAGGGCTTGTGATAAGCTCCTTCAGATTGGTATCAGAGCCCCCAAAAGTTTTTGGGATTTCATAGTGCATGTTAGATTGTGAATCTAGTGGGTCTTCAATCATGGTGACCAATGTGGAGTTATCCAAGAAGGTTGAGGATCAAGAGATGGATAATAAGGAGTTAAGAGAGAAGATAGCTCAACTAGAGCAAGCATTGAATGAGGTGCAATTAAAAGATGAAGAAGTTAGTGACAAATTGGATTGGAAAGAAGCCAAGGAGAAGTAGATACCTAAGGAGGATAAGACTTTGGAGCTAGACTTTGTATTTGTTGAAGAACCACTTCTGAAGGCATTGAAAGCCATGAATGGAAAAGCTCTAGAGGGAATACCATTATTTAGTGGTAAGATGGAACCTGATCTAGTCATGGACTAGATAGATGGCATGGAAAATCACTTTGAGTGTGATGGAATTAGTGAAGCACAAAAGGTGAAGATAGCCAAATCTAGACTTAGAGGCTTTGCCTTAACATGGTGGAAATTTGTACAAACAGAGAGGGAAAAAGAGGGCAAGAACCCAATCTTATCTTTGAAGGGCATGGTAAACAAAATCAAGGAAGCCTAAATGCTAGATGATTATGAGATTTAGTTACATATGAAGAGATAGAGTTTAAGACAAAAGGATCTAGATGTGAGTTCCTACACTGAGGAATTCCACAAGATGTGCATGAGATCCAATGTAGCAGAGGGTGAAAGTGTTAAAGTGGCCAGATATATGAATGGTATGAAGTGGAGCATCCAAGAAGAAATGGTTCTTATCAATCCCAAAATAGTACACCAATGTTATCAATTGGCCATCAAAATTGAAGAAAAAGGCAAGAGGAAACAAGATCAAACCTCCAAGAATAGAGGTAGAGGGAGAGATCAAAGGGGATATAGGGGAGGCTACTAAGGTAGAGGAAATTAACATAGGAGTCAATGGGAAGGATAGGGTAATGAAGAAGCCACCTAGATCAAGGAATCATAATTCAAGAAGTTGGGAGTGGATTCCAACTTACTCAATCCAAGGGTGGATTGAAGTCTTTTCATTTGGGGAGGATGGTGCATGAGCACCTAGGCTCACTCCCAAGCATGGTTAACATTTTGGCTTGTACTAACCTTAGCCAAGTCAGTAGCTTTCCTTTTCACCTTAGAAGGTCTTTCTAGTGTGTTCATAGGTGGATCAGACTAGGATCAATCCATCCTAGTTGTTTAAATCTTTCTAGTAGATAGTGTTAAACTAGGCCTTAATGAGAAAATGGATGTAAAAGTGTCCAAAAATTTTCTAGACTTAGCATGAATTGGAAAAATGCCTTAAAAGGATTAAATGATGTTCCCACATCATTTAAGAGGTCCTAGTGGTCATTAAAGGCAGTTAGGAAGCAATAATGAAAATTTGCTTAAATGTTGTCATGACAACATTTGTACTTTTGGCAACTGTTGCATGCAACATCAACAAAATTGATCCCATTCGGAGTTAAGGGATCTAATAAATGCTTAGTGTCCTAAAATATAGGAAAGGGCATATTTCAGTTGAGATATGATCCCATTTCCCGAAGCAAGTTGTAGTAGAAGATTTTGAGTTTGAATAGTGATTGTGTGTTCAGATTTGCAGTGACAGTCGACTAGTTTTGTGTGAAGGAGTGAATATATGTGTTGAAAAGCTTAATTTAGTGTTATATTTGTGTTGTGTGGATAGTTTTAAGAATTTTTCATCAAGTGAAAAAGTTGTTTTGAGTTCCTTAGGTTAGTATAATAAATCATTTTGTAAACAATCTAGTTGCTGGTGTTCACAGAGTAGATTTTGGTTTCATAGCTCGCCCATAGAATTCAACTGTGGGAATCACTAGGGTTTAGATAAATATGGTAGGGAAGCCATTATATAGTGTATATATGCAGTGAGGAAGCATGAAGAACTAGATGGCCATTTTTAAGGGCATGCCCTAAGCGAGACCAGAGAACCCCACTAGGTGCATGGCAGAGAAGAAATAGTGTGCAATTGCAGGGGAAGGAATGGAGGCATAGATAGAGTATGGTTTCATATAGACCATAGAAGTAATAATATATGGTAGTGAGATTAGGCATTGGCCAATCCTCTAACCTAAATTTCTAGGAAGAAATCAGAAGCTAGCTTTAAAATAGCCCTATTAGCCCTACAATCTAGGAATCTACTGTACGAAGGCCGTAGAACCCTAAAACATACAAAACCTCTAAGGTCTCCCAAAAGGGTATTCAAATGTAAATTTATTTTTTGAGGTCATTTGGAAGCTTTTAGAAAGGATTGAGAAAAGCACCTTGTCTAAGGCTACAAGGAATTACTAGGCCTAATAAGCCAAGGGCAAGCTAGATAGTGAACCTGATGAGGAAGATCTTTGAAACCCAATCAAATGGGATCAAAAGGGACATAAAAGGATGTTTTAGTTAGGAATGGGCCCCATGCAGCACTTGAGACAAGTTCATGGTGGAAAATCACTTGGAGTTATCAAAAGAGTAGTGAAACATTGAAGTAGTCTAATTGGTAGCTATCCTTCAAGGTGAAGCACAAAGAGACTAACTCATAGAAGTGATTTGGGATTAGTCTTAGCCTAGAAGACAAAAGAATATTGAAGTCCTAGAAGAGAGATTAAGGATTTTGAAAAGATAGGACAAGTAAGGTCCTAGAGAGGGATTTGTGCAAGCACACCAAGGAGAATATCTATTCCTTCATCTCCTTTAGAATCAAATTTTCCATTTCTCTCATCTTTCAAAATAAAGCATTTACTTCCAAAAATTTTGAAATAACTTACAGTAGGTTTGTGTCCAAACCATAGTTCATAAGGTGTTCGGTTGGAGTCCTTCAGTTGTACTCGGTTAAGAACATATACAACTATGCTGATAGCTTCCCTCCAATATGTCTGAGCAACATTCTTCTATATCATCAATGTTCTAGCACAGTCAATTATAGACCTATTCCTTCTTTCAACAATGCCATTTTGCTGAGGTGTCCTCGATGCTGATACCTGCCTCTTGATTCCATGCTCATTGAAAAAGTTAGTAAATTCATCAGAGATAAATTCACCTCCTCTATCAAATCTTAAGCAGTTTATTTCCTTTCCAGTTTCTTTCTCTACCTTAGCTTTATACCACTTAAACATTTTGAAGGCTTCAAATTTCTCTTTCAGGAACATAACAGTCATCAGTCTAGTGTAATCATCAACAAAAAGAATAAACTATCTATCACCATAATAACTCTGAGTTCTCATAGGACCACATAGATCGGTATGAACCAAATCAAGTATCTTCTTTGTTGAGTAGTCTTTGCTTTTAAAACTAGACTTAGTCATCTTACCTCTTTGACATTCATGGCACATAGCATGATCAGGTTTTGTTAAGTTAGGCAATCCTCTAACTCTTTTCTTTTTACTAATCTTGATCATGTTGTCAAAGTTCACATGGCATAACCTTTGGTGTCACAACCAAGCATCTTCATCCTTTATTAGCAAACAAGAAGACTGATCCATATCAAGATAGAATAGATTACCTTTGGATTGTGTACCAGTTTTGACAAGTCTCCTCCATCATCATAAATCTTCACCTTTTTGCTCTCAAAAGCCAGTCGGTGGCTTGAGTTGTTCAGTTGAGCCACACTTAACAAATTATAGTTCAATCCATCTACCCAGTATGCATTGTCACATTGTAGTTTGTCATTGATCATTAGTGAGCCTTTACCTCTTACCATACAAGGTGCATCATTTCCCATTCTCATAGATCCTACATTATATTCAACAAGATGATCAAACTTCTCTACATCACCGGTCATATGATGTGTGTAGCCACTGTCTATGATCCATGTATCATTTCTGCTTACTTTAGAGATCAGTGCTGTCTCTTCATGTTTCTCTTCCTCTTTTGAGTCATCTTTCATAGCAACAAATACAACTTCTATATCATCATCAGAATTAGATTCAATTTCAATATCTTTGGCTATGTAACATACATTTTTGCCTTTTTCATCTCGGTTGTCTCTGTTGTTGTGTCGGTAACCTCTGTTGACTCTTGTCCCATAGCTTCCTTTAGATCGGTCTTTGGATCTATCATCATCTTTCTTTTGTGGACATCTAGCAGTGATGTGACTGACTTCTTTACAATTAAAGCATGCTAAAGGTAGCTTGCCTCTATACCTTCCTTTTCCTTTGGGCAATCTTCGGGCCATAAGTGCTTCAAGCTCATTAAGTTTATCATCAGTATTGTCATCACTATCACAATTCTTACCATTCCTACTAGACTTTCCAATCTTCAGAGAAGACATGAAAGCGGATTCAACAGAAGGAACAACACTGTTATCAAAGTTGTTTAATTCAAAGGTTGTAAGTTTACCAATCAAAGTGTCAAGAGTGAGGTTGGATGTAGCCCTTGTTTCATGAATTGCAGAAATCCTGATTGCATAAATTGGTAGCAAAGTTCTGAGAATCTTTCTTATCACTATTTCATCATCAGTTACTCCATCAGATGCTCTGATAGCATCTACCACCTCTTTGAGTCTATTTTAATATTGGACAATATTCTCACCTTCTTTCATTCTCATATCATCAAATCTGCCTCTTAGACTTTTAGCTCGGGCTCTTTTGACATTCAAATCTCCACTATAGATTTGTGCTAATTTATCCCACATTCCTTTGGTAGTTGTGCATGTCTTGATATCTTCAAATTCAGCATCGGTACAGGCAGCAACAAGTTCCATCATAGTAACATTGTGTTCATGCTTATCCTTTAGTTGATCAATAGTTAGGGGACCAGTGGGTGGTTGTATGTAGCCATTTTCCATTAGATCTAGTGCTGAGTTCCCAATTCTAGATATGTGCAGCTTCATTCTTCTTTGCCATACTGCAAAGTTCTCTTTGTTCAGTTTCGGTACTTCCCTCTTATACATCTTGAGACCTTTATGCTTAAGTTCTTAAAACTCTGTTCCAAGCAACCAATGCTCTGATACCAATTGTTAGAATAACTGAGAGGAGGGGTGAATCAGTTATCCAGTGTCCCAATTCAAAATGTATAATTCAAAACATCTTCTTTAATTTTTGCTCGTCGGTAAGAAATACTAACTCTCACTATCTGTGCTTTTACCAATTACTAGTCTAATACTTATACCAATTTACCGATTAAATCTAACATGTAACATGTAAAGAATGATAACAAACAAATATCACAGTCAACACATAAAAAAAGAGATTTAACATGGAAACCCTGTAAAGGGAAAAACCACCTGGGATCGGCAACCCAAAATTGTTCACTCTTCTGAAGTGAGGTCGGTTAAGACCCAACCCTGTTAAAGGTTACAAACACATTGTCAGGTGTGACCTTGTTAGAGGATTTTATACTAGAAGTTATCATCCAACCAACATTCACTATGGGGTTGACAGGATAACAATGTTCATTCTATGATTGATACATCATAAGACTTTTAGAGTCCACTCAGTTAAGAGATTTAGACTGTATACAATGGTTAAATATGTAACAGTAAAATGACCTGCCTTAATACAACTTCAATTGCAGATTATAGATCAATATTTAGTCCATATAAATCCTTCTGATCAATATTTCACTTCAAATTCAATACTGTATCAACTTACTATCCGTCGGTAATTAGTCTCTGTAGCTCGGTAACTATTCTGCAGCTCGGTTCTCACTAACCAGTTTGATCAGAATGCATGAAAGCTTGTTCATGCGAAATTCCTGTAGCTTCTTCTTCTTCTAGCTCCTTTCATAAATAAATTCTGTTCTCTTATATAGACGAGTAAATCATTTTCTTCTCCACCATCATATTTTTCCACTTAATCACATTCATAGATTTTGCCGCTAAAACTTTCTTGGTACTTGTGTCAATAACATGTTTCAATTTACTCCGTTAGATCTTCCTTGAATTTTGTCAGCCGTTGATATGTGTAACAAACATTATCTGTTACCTCAATGTTATACTCTTGCCAGCTCATCAATCTTATCAGCTAAACTAATCATTTAATTCATTCTGTCCTCCTCGGTTAACAAAGAATGCATCGGTGAGCACTGCTCGGTTAATACTGCGGTCGATATACACTACACTCCGTCGGTGTATACTAGAAATGCTTCATTTACCAACAACACTGCTTTGTGTCTTTCAGCTCTATACTTCATTATAGATGAATGTAACATAATAAAGTCAATATCATCAAGTCATAGACTCATCAAAAAGTTACTCAATGTGTTCCTTATCCTTATATGTCATGTACATCTTTCCTCATGTAGATTTCTCTGTTCTTCATCTCTTTCACCTTTCTTCAGATGTCTCGGTATAGTAACTTACAAGATAAGTGCTATCAAACTAGTTGACATCAATGACAACATAATACTGATTTAATCATATACCATATCTAATCAGCAACTTCTCAGTGATCTTGCAATCACAGATCCTTCAATCAGATTCCAAATCAGTTGTAGTCCAACAATATATATGTATGTATATATATATATGTATGTATATATATATATATGTATGTATATATATATATATGTATGTATATATATATATATATATATATATATATATATATATATATAATGTCGAATATATAGTAATATATATATATATATTACTAATGTCGAGAGTAATATATATATATATATATATATATATATATATATATATATATATATATATATATATATATATATATATATATATATATATTACTCTCGACATTAGTAATATATATATATATATTACTCTCGACATTAGTAATATATATATATATATATAATATATATATTATATATATATATATATAATATATATATATTACTAATGTCGAGAGTAATATATATATATATATATATATATAAAACTCTTGGCATGCCATATAATATATATATGTCGAGGGTAATATATATATACTCTTGGCATATATATAATATATATATGCCAAGAGTAATATATATATACTCTCGGCATATATATAATATATAAATGCCGAGAGTAATATATACTCTCGATATATATATATATATATATATATATATATATATATATATATATATATATATATATATATATATATATCGAGAGTATATATTACTCTTGGCATATATATATATTATATATATGCTGAGAGTAATATATATATACTCTCGGCATATATATATTATATATATGCTGAGAGTAATATATATATACTCTCGGCATATATATATTATATATATGCTGAGAGTAATATATATATACTCTCAGCATATATATATTATATATATGCTGAGAGTAATATATATATACTCTCGGCATATATATATATATATATATATATATATATATATATATACTAAGAGTATATATATACTGAGAGTATATATATATTACTCTCGGCATATATATTATATATATGCCAAGAGTAATATATATATACTCTCAGCATATATATAATATATATATATGTCTTATATGCATATATATAATATATATATATGTCTTATATGCATATATATAATATATATATATGTCTTATATGCATATATATATATATATATATATATATATACCGAGAGTAATATATATTACTCTCGACATTAGTAAAATATATATATATATATCGGCATATAAATATATATTAAAAATATGCTGAGTTATATATATATATATATATATATGCATATAAGACATATATATATGCCTTATATATATATATATATATATATATATATGTATAAGGCACACACACACACACACACACACACACATATATGTCTTATATGCATACACATACACACACACACACATATATAGAGTAAGGCATATATATATATATATATGCCTTACTCTCTCTATATATATATTACTCTTGACATTAGTAATATATATATACATATATATCTTGAGAGTAATACACACACACACACACACACATATATATTACTCTTGACATTAGTAATATATATATATATATACATATATATCTTGAGAGTAATACACACACACACACACACACACACACACACACATACATTACTAATGCTGATAATATATGTCGAGAGTAATATATTTGATGTCCCTATTTTATTATTGATGTCTCTATTTGATCTAATAGTAGCAATACAACAAACAGAGCACCGACCAATCAAATAGGGACATGATCAGTAATAAAATAATGTTAATCAATGATGTAGATAGCTCACGGGCATGGAAAAATCAGTGAGCATCAATATCAGCATAAATCAAATGCCTAAATACTCCATATGGTTCCATGACAGTAGTAGGGTCATGAGGTGCTCAAATAGTGAGCTCATAAACAATGTATGATGCCCTAGCTTGTAGCCCATGAGCTATCAAGACATTTCCTCATGAAATGATCATAAACGGGGAGTACCACATAGTGAATATCAATAGAAAAACAAATAAAGAGATATCAAACACTTCACACAATACCTTGAAGGTAATAACAATGATGCCCTAGCTCTCAAAGCTTGCGGGTCATTAAGCATTCCAAATGAAAAGATGTAATTAATGTCAGTATTAAACAGTGAACTCATAAACAATGTATGATACCCTAGCTTGCAGCCCACGAGCCATCAAGACATTTCCTCATGAAATGATCATAAATGGGGAGTACCACATAGTGAATATCAACAGAAAAATAAATAAAGAGAGATCAAACACTTCACACAATGCCTTGAAGGTAATAGCAACGATGCCCTAGCTCTCAAAGCTCGCGGGTCATCGAGCATTCCAAATGCAAAGATGTAAACAATGCCAGTATTAACATTCATATTGTGTCATTAAATCAACAAATTTCATCAAAATAAAATTGAGTTAATGAGAAGACAAAACTCGAATGCCCACCTCAGGTCATGGTTGCCATATGAAGATCAAATGCTAAGGAGCTATGTTATCAAATTTCATGCCAAATTTCAAGGCATGAAATTTTATAACTGTACATATATTTTCTTTGACTCCCCCACATTGTAAACTCAATGCTAAGGAGCAAAAAGTATGATGTCAAAAAGTATAAAATTTCATGCCTTGAAATTTTATAACATAGTTCCTTAGCAGTTGCCATATGAAGATCAAAATGCTCCAAGCTTCCAAATCGAGCTCGAGCTTCACAACATAAGAGTAGTGCAAAGTGGCAACTTTCCCATTTTACCACAGTTAGGGCCCTCTTTTACCATGCTTTACGAGCTTTATGTTTTTACCATGCTTTATGAGCTTTATATATATTTTTTAAAGTGAAGACAAAGATTATGTCAATTTGTTATCTTTAAATTTTATTCATTTTATGATTTTAAAAATTGAAATAAAAAATATTTCAATTATATTTGGAGTTATGGTTGGTGGCACCTAACATCCAAAATGACCAAAACCAACTTGCAACCAATTTGCAAAAAAATTTCACTACAAATGAAAATGTTGTCATGACAACATGACAACTTTTAAGAAACTTTTACATCTTTTCATCAAATGACCCAAAAACATCAAGAATGGTCATATATGGTTGCTAATAGCCAACTTTCAGAAGAATATGAATGAATGCAAACATACATAAGTGGATGAACATAAATAATGAAGGTACCAGACATTGCCTGAAGTAATGAAGTGTTGACACGGGGTTCAATCCAGTATGCTCTTGTATGATCCAAAACTTGCAAAGAAGGAAAGGATGAGGTTAGATCCAAAGGATCTAAGAAATGCCTTGCACCCTTTTACTAATCCTCGTCTACAATTATGCA